>CM038795.1:179524927-180124927 GCA_021764765.1 Vicia sativa
AGTATTTTGACCATGTCCGCCTGCTGTGGTGTAAGTCTTCACCATCCATGGTGCTAAGCACTCGCTCCGGAAAATACTGCTTTGACTACAAATGGTCCCACAGGTGGGAGTCCATTTGCCCTCGATCACCTTGTGGAAGAATGATGCGCTGACTAGATCACCAACTTGGCATCTTTGCTTGATCTTTTGTTAAATGCTCTAATCATTCGCTCTAACAGATCTCGCTCCATGGCGATGGATGCGAAGTCGCTTCTCATCAATCAAGTTAATCCGTCAAGGCGAGTCTGGACCCAATCGCCTTCACCTAACTCGCATCCGGAGGACTCGTCGAGGGTATCCAACCTCATGGGTAGGACATGCCCATACCTTGACACAGAGAGCGGGTTGCCCTCAATGTTCAGACTGAGCGCGATAACCATGAAGAGCAAATGGTAACATCTCATGCCAATCCTTGTAAGTCACTATCATTTTCTGTATAATCTCTTAATGTTCTTATTAGCGCTTCCATCGCGCCCATTCATCTTTAGGTATAAGGAAGAGTTAAATTGATCTGAATCCGCCCGTAGTTCTGATCATCTTGTTGTTGATATTAGAGCCAAGTATCCGTGATAATCCTCTCAGAGTGCCGCATCGATAGATAAGATTATGCTTGATGAATCGAGCCACAACATTCTTGGTAACAAATGCGAACGAGGTCGCTTTCACCCACTTGGTGAAATAGTCAATTGCCACAAGGATAAAACGATGTCCGTTGGAAGCATGGGCTTGATGTTCCAATCATGTCAATGCCCCACATTGCAAAAGGCCAAGGAGCTGTTAAACATTCAGAGGTACCGAGGCACGTGTACTTGCTCGGCATAACCGCATTTGTGACAGGATCGAGCGAAGGTGACAATCACCTCCATGGACCAATAGTAACCTGCTCTCAAAATCTTCTTAGCTATCAGATGTCCATCGGAGCGGGTACCAAATACGCCGTAATTCTTCCATGATACGATTGCTGTTTTCGTTCACACAATGAGTAAACACAAGTCGGTTGGCGCTTTGTATAAGATGTCATACGAGGAAGAATTTGATGCAAATCTTCTCATGAACTTTATCATTAATGATGCCCTCATAGGATATTCCCAGTCTCAAGATACCTCTTCATCATAGTACCAAGGTTTCTTCCGATCAAGCTCATGACAATACTGGTTCATCAAACCTCTCAATGATGATCCGGGAGCCTCGTTGTCCCATCTCGACCTTGAACATAGATGACAGTAGCCAATGCGTCCGCTAACCGATTCTCTCGGAATGTGATCAGTAATTTCTTCGAACTAGGGAATCAAACTTAGAACATGCTCTCGATACGAAATGAGATTCGGATGCTCGTATCCCACTCGCCTTAACTGACCGATCACCAAATGAGTCCCCATACACTTTCAAGAACTTGATTCTAAGTCAATAGCGCCTTTAATACCCATAATGCACGCTTGTATTCGGCCATGTTGTTAGTGCAAATCAAACATAATCTGGCGTGAAAGGCGATGTCCACTGTAGGGGATGTAATGATGGCACCAATGCCATTGCTTGCGCGTTGAGGCTCCATCAAAGACCATGGTCCATCGGATCCTTGTTCGTGTCCTTCGTCTGGGCCTCGTTCTTCACAATCAAGAACCAGCAAAACATTTTCATCTGAAATTGAACACATAGACCGGATAGTCATTCACGGCTTGATGAGCTAAATGATCGCTACTACACTTCCTTTGATTTTCTCGAGAAGTAAACGATGTCGATTCTGGTCAAGATCATTTTCCATCTTGCTATTCTTCCGAGAGAGCTGGTTTCTCAAATATGTATTTTATCGGATCCATCTTAGAAATCAACAAGGTAGTGTGAGACATATACTGTCTTTAGTCGGCGAAAGCCCAACCAAAGCTGCCAAGTTTTCTAGTCATGCAGTATCTTGTTCATACTGGTAAACTTTTGCTAACGTAGTATATTGCATGCTCTTTCGACTGTGACTGGCTATGCTGCCCCAACACACACCCCATTGAATTCTCTAACACCGCCAAGTACATGATAAGAGGTCTCTTCCGCAAAGGCATCGTGGATAAGAGGATTCAGAGGGTACCCTTGATTTTGTCAAAGCGATCCGGCAATCGTCGCCCATTCCACTACTTGATCTTTCTTTAGTAGCTTGAAGATTGGCTCACAAGTAGCGTTTAGGTGTGCAATGAATCACAATGTAATTCAATCGCCCAAGAAACCTCCGACTTCCTTCTCGCCATGGGAGTCATTCTTGAATAGCTTTAACTTACTGGTCAACTTCAATACCTTTACCATCGACAACAAACCCTAGGAGTTTTCCTGATCCGACTCCAAAGGTGCACTTGTTAGGATTAAGTCCGCCGTATTTCTTCAACTCGCCAAATAGCTCGCATGATCGAGATGTTCTTCTTCATTATGTGATCGAGCTATCATGTCGCCGACGAGACCTCTATCTCGTGATGAATCATGTCATGAAATAATGTCACCATAGGCACTGATAAGTGGCGCCTGTTCTTAGTCCAAACGCATAACCTTGTAATAGAAGGTGCCCCACCTGTAACAAAAGTAGTCTCCATGTCTCGAGCCATTTTGACTGATTATAACCGGAGAAACCATCCATGAAGGAGAAGACCTTATGCTGAGCGGTGTTGTCAACCAGATCATCAATAGGAGGAAGGGGAAAATCGTCTTTCGGACTCGCTTTGTTCATATCTCTGTAATCTACACACATCCGTACCTTACCATCCTTCTTAGGTACAGGCACCACATTTGCAACCCACTGTGGATAGGAAGTAACAATTAAGAAACCGCATTGAAATATTTCATAACTTCGGCTTTGATTTTCTCTCGACATCTCTGTGATTTATGCGACGAACCTTCCGCTTCACCGGAGAAAACCTTCTTTGTCAAGAATCGTGTACCACAATATCAATGTCTAAACCTCGCATGTCTTCGTATGACCAAGCAAAACCTCAATATAGTCTCTAGTATTCTGATCAACCTTTCTTTAACACCGCTCTCAAGACCTTCCCCTATCTTCGATCTCTTTCGCCTCATCAAGACCCAAATTCACAACCTCAACTTGCTCTTCGTGGTGGCAGATAACTCGCTTCTTCTTGTTCTAGCACCACAAGTTCTCCGGCACTTCACAATCTTCTCACTTTCGCCTTCTGGTAGATGGATTATCGTCATATTTAGCAATAGCATAGTCATATTAACGAGATTCGGAGTGATTATGCAAGGTATCACGTGGGTGTGTGTAAGAAAACATAGCTTTTGAAGGTGAAAAGAAAAAGAAAGAAACAACAATTGAATGCAAAAGTCCAACGAATTTGTTGAATGAAAATACGCAAACGATGATAATAACCTCGAACGAGCCATGATGCCTGCAAGGCACTAGCTTTAGAGTTTATTGTTCAAACATAAAATACGAAAAGCAAACAAACAAAAGTAATTACTCCTCGCTAAAGGAGATTGGTATGACGCCTTCGCCTTCCAATTGCCGAGCCCAAAGGTTCGAGTCGAAGATCCATTTGCTGTCGTCGCTTGTCGCCGCCTTCTATAGCATGGATTTCACCGCTGATGCGGAAAGGAAGTTGGTCGGCACGCTCAGGCGCATCATCTTCTCCGACTTTGATGGTGAAGCCTAAACCGCCTTGTCAAATTTGAAAGGAAGATCGTGGAGCCGACCAAATAGTGCTACCTTCAACTCGCAATGAGCATCTTTCACGAGGCCATCCTAGGTGGAGCTTTAGCAACTTCAGAGTGACAGGAGAGCTCCAGCATGACTGGAATTGTTTCAAAAGCTGACAGGAGTCTCAAGAATTCTCCTTCCATCTCAAGGTATCGAAATGATCAGATGACCGACCATATATCTTCACCACACCGCGGACAACCTTCCTTTCACCGGTACTTCACTGATGCGGTAGAAGTAATACCGCCCCATGTATCCAAGGGCCCAAGTAGGCAGAGGTCGGACGGATGTCCATGACAAAGAAAGTAGAGTCAAAAGTCCGGAACCGATTTAACAGTGTAGTGAGTTTTCCAAGCACGCTCATTAGAACCATCAAAAGCTCTCACAATTATGTCACGGGTCTCTAACCAACCTTCAACATCAAGTCGATCAAAAGCAATTTCGGTAGGATGTTCAGAGCGTAACCTGTGATCCACCAAAACATGGATAGTAACGCCTCGCATTCAACCGAGATGTGCAAGGCTTTGTTGTGTTTCTTTCCGACTGTGAGTCGATCAAGATCGTAGAAGCCTAGCCGTTGTTGGCAGCCGTGTAGCAATACAAACTTCAAACCTGGTCAGAGTCTTGAAAGACGTGAGCATTCTTCAAACTTCACCAAGGCGTTAGTAGCCCTCTGAGCACAAGAGCAGAGTGGGCATGGAGATCTTGGATGGAGTCCCGTCTAACTCACCAACATTGTAGTCACTCTTGATGATCTTCGCATTTCCTCCATTTCTCGCTCGAGGTGTCTTAGTAACTTCCTTTGGTACTTCTAATGAAAGCAGATGAGTCAACGGTTCTTTCCTCTAGCTCGGGGAATGGGTCAATAATGTAATGCGAAATGGAGTCGTAGTGTCTTTGAGGAGAGATTTGAGAGAACACTCTTCCGGCCGGGTCACCTTACTTGATCCGTGATGTTGTCGGCATGTCGAATGGTAGCTTCAATCGTAAGGTCTTCAATGGTCGAGGTCTTGCTTGACGCCATGATAGTAAACATACATAATTCCAAGGAGCTTTTGAGGAATATGGAACGGGTCTTGAGAAGTAATGATGAGAGGTGCCACTCCAGGCATAGATCAGCAGAGGAAACTTATAGTGTTAACATCAAGATAGTCTTCTGGAACTCGCCACCCCATCCGCCGCTAACATCTTCAATAGGAATTTTGTAGCTTGTGAAAAAGGTACTTCACCATGTAATCGTACTTTCCACTGGCTGCCCCAAGGTATCCCATATGATGGTATGTCCTTTCATTCACATCTTCGATCTTCAAATTAGACATATCTTCATGTTTCCGCATGTGGTTTTATTTAATAGTATCTCACATTATCCATCATGCATTTGACACGCCTTCTCAACTAACACAACCACAAAAGTGTACGGGCACCAACGATAATCTGCATCCTGAATGACACCATTGCAACAAGTTCTTTCAACAATCAAGGAATGGTCAAATCATCTATGTTGAAAACGAAGTATCGCACCAACAAAGATTGGAACTCTTGTTATGGTTAGGCAGAGAGTTGATCACATCTGAGTCTCAACAGAGGGTCAAACTCAACTCGCTTAGCTTCAACCATATCTTGAATCTTATTTTCGTGAGCCCAACACTAATCAAGATTATGTCCGTGGCTGTGGAATGGTGGCACACTTAGCATTAGGATTGTATCTTGAGATGAGGTATTGACATTCTCGAGGAGGATCCCCAAGGTGATCACCGCTTTCAACATGTGTTGCAAGGTCAAGGGACAATGGTATGTTGATCTTGTAATTGTCTTCGCGGCGCGCTCGCTACGCGCCGTTGTCCCGCTGAGGTTGTGCCGATGTAGGATCGAGATCACAACCGCCCTACAGATTGACACGTCGGGTCTTAGCTCGACTTTTCTCGACATACACAGATTAGCTTTTCTTACCACCAAAAGATCTCTTTGCAAAGATTCAAGATGATTCTATCTGAATCTTCCCACTTGATACCAGCCTTCAATGGCCGCTTATCAATATCAGCTCTGAATCAATGGAGTTTTCAATCGATGATTGAGGAACGGGCTCACTGTTCCTATAAACATATCAACCAACTCCTATTGGAAAAGGGTATGAACTCACCGCTAGATCTCCATTTCGAGCATACCTTTGAACTTCTCATCACGACCCATAGACATGCTTTGTAGTTACGCGAGTGGGTGTCAATTCAAGATTGTACTAATCTGCCTCGTAGAAAGCATCCGCTAAGTCGCTCCAAGTACGGATACTGGCCATTCTCTAGTCGATAATACAATTCCAATGAGTTCCTGACAAACTCTCTTGAAAATAATGCATCCACAATCCGTCAGTCTGCAAGGGGTTGATTTTCCAACATAGGACTTCAAATGTTTAGGGCAAGATATGCCATCATACTTGGCAAAAGTAGGAACTTTGAACTTGGGAGGAATCACTACACCAGAACAAGACTCAGATCATCAAAATTCAACCCGACATCTTCGTGTTTTCACAAAGATTCGTACGGTCTTCAAGTTGCTTGTATTTGTCATCTTCATCGAGTATTGGCTATAGTCGAGCGATCCTCCTTCTCTTAGGCTCACGCTTGGTCATCTTCATCACCCTTGGTACTCTCCTCGGCCTCGACACTTCCTCAGAGCTCCCATCCGATCGACCACTTTAGGACCCCTTTGTAGCGCCTACCCATGTCGAGGAGACCAACAACCTTCTTCTTCTTGTTGATGAGCTTTTTCGATCTTCTTGGCCTTGGACCAAACTGTGAACATCTCATTAAACGAGCATTCCGAGCTTGAGATCTTTGACGGATCGCTCAAGAGCCATTTCGCTAAAATAAATAGCGAGAGAATGAGAAAACCAATCTCCAATGTACCTTGATGCAATGTTATGCTATGCTGCGATGTTTATGTGAATGCAATGCAATGTTTTCAAGGACCTTAGAGATTTAAATTTGTTAAACAAGCAATGAACAAACATTTATTAGTTTTTTTTATTCTTTTTCTTTATAAGTACAAAAGATAGTTCAAAACAAATAACAAAGGAAAAGCATAAAAATCCAAACTCTAAGTCTCCCATGGGTGCTTTCTCTTGGTGCCGAGGTAGGTGTCTGATGCTTCGCCTCGTGAAGTAGCCGGTCAACTCTAGCACTTTCTCACTTGCATAACACCGAGCTTCAAAGGTATCCTCTCTTTAATTTGAATCCGTGATCTCTTCAAGTCTTCAAAATCAGAGGCATGTCGTGATGGAGAACAGATAGTACGCCACCCATAGCAACAGTTCCATAATTACGGGTAAACAAAGCGTGAATGGCATCATGAGGTTTTGAGCTCGAGCTCGCACTCCATTCGAGGTAAGGTTCCCAAGGAATGGAGTTTTGTGCCCCAAAGTCTGGCATCGCCTTCTTACCATGCCCTAAGCGTAAGGAACCTTCGCTTGCACTCGAGATCGTGGTTGTAGTCGAACACAATATCTTCGAGAAGCATATCATGCGGGCCATCTCTTCGAAAGCAAAACCAAACGACGAGAGCTAGAGAAGGGTTAGGTAATACCTCCCTTATACCAAGTATCGTACATTAGGGAATTCCCACAACGCCAATGAATGTGAAGTCCTTTTGAGAGAAAGACTCCAACGGATATCCGAACAGAGAGTGACATTAACCTTGAGACCATCTCAACCTTTGCTCGCTTTTCAAAACTGATGGAGGAAGGTGCAATAAACCACCGGATAGTAACGGCATGCAACACATGAGAGTTCCTTGTCTCTTAGTAGTACGAAAGTGGAGAGAATGTAGGATATCTCCGAGTAAAGTAGGCATCGGATCATGGGTAAGAACAACTTGATATATTGACATCTATGAATTGGTCCGAGTTAGGAAATAGCACCAAACCATAGATTAGCAAGGCCACAATGTCTTCAAATGCATGGAAACTCATAACTTTGAGGAATTCTCTTTCTTAATTAGGAACTGGCAAGTAAAACCTTAACTCCACTTGTTTCCCAATTGGCTTCAATGTCCGAGCGCTTTAAGATGGGTATCGATGTAATGTCTTCGACTTAGGAACCTTTTCTAGACCTATGAATGGCATTTGTCAAGAATAGGTAAGTAGCTTAGAGAACTCTTCCAAGGTAGGGAACCAACCGATAACTGGGAATGTAAAGCAATGATGTCGGATCAAGAACTGAATAGACATGCATCATATCTTCTTCAAAACCGAGATAACCAAATCAAGCAAATAACCATGTCTCTTTGATGAATCGAGCATGATCGAGAATCTTCAAACCAATTCTTCGAATGAGAAGGTATACCCATGGTTGATTCGATAGTCTTTCTAGAAGCCATAATCCCTACAAAATAGAGCAAAGATAAATCCTCAGGTCCTTGAAATAGTTAGAAATGATATGCAATGCGATGATGTCATGTTTAGCACACACAAACAAATCACACAACGAGCCTAGGTTTAAGGCTTGCAAGAGGTATAGTGATTACCCTACCAAAAGTTTGAGTTGGTTCATCCCGTCTATAATAGTAACCGGTTCTAGGAATCTCACATCATTGATCTTTCTCGTAGGCGTTATTTCAATACGACTACCAAGTGGTCGACCGAAAATATCCCAAAAGTCCCGATCTCAATGAGCGAGCATCGTATCAACCAACCTTAGTCTCAGACCAAAGCCACCATCTCACTACCTTCTAATGGCTAAGATGGGTCGATTGCTTCAAAAGTTTAGTTAGTGCTTGATGACACGCAGAAGCCAAATATTATCCTCAACTTGGAAATGAAGAGTATCAGACATCCAAAGTGTCACACTAACGTAGGCATCATGTCGACCGCTTTGATATACGCCTAACTACGCAACGATTTATTGCTACTTACCTAAAAGGAAACCCGATCCGTGTAGGATCCCCACAAATATAATACCCAAGCAACCCTTAAAGATAAAGCAAGCAAGTCAAACAGAAATCAATAAAGGTGATTTAGAAATCTTTAGGTTTTCCCAGCAGAGTCGTCAGTTCTGTAACACGGTGAACTGACTTTTAGTGTTTTTGTATCGCAAATGTGCGGATAGCAAGAGTCGCCACCGAATTTTATTTTTATCCAATTAAGGGAAGGTAAAAGTACAGAAAAAGACCTTCGTTAGATTCTGAGTAAGGGAGAAGGTTATGAAAAGGGAAGGTATTAGCACCCCTTTCCATCCGTAGTTATCTACGGGCTATAAGTTGCTCTTAGATCACTTTAAAATTGTGCTTTCTGTGTGTTTGACAAAAATGTTTGGAAAAAGGCATTTCGCTTTGACTTTGTAATGATTCATGTAGGAATGTATACAAAGTGTTCGTAAATGTTTCGTTTTTGAAAAGAATTTGAACTTTGACAAAAGTGTGAGGTGTGAAAAGTATTTTGATAGAGCAAGCAACTAAAAGTCTTATTACCTACTCGTAATTGGTCGCAGATTGTTTTATTGCCCTTTAGAATAGTGCTATCCATACCAAGAGTTGGTAGGTAACCCTATTCGCTGGATGTAAGCGGACATTCAAGGGACATCGATGGTCAAAGAAAGCAACTTGTAGGAAGTATCCTAGCACATTCAAGGGACTATCATCATTTTTCGAGGCGCAATCGAGGGTCAAGATCATGTATTCGGAGGCGACATCATGGGTCTATGATCTTTGTATCGGGGGACTATGATGATTTGTTTGAAGGCAACGGTGCTAGAATACCCTACGCTCGAGGGACTCGACCATTTGTATTCGTGAAGGCAACGAGAGAATTACCCTAAGGTGCATGTGAAAGAGTGTGTGATTCGATATTTGTTATCTTGGAAATTAGTGGGCTATGTTCAATTTTATCTTGCCATACACGCCTAATTACTAGCAATTTATAGGGTGCGGAAATTAAAATGCGAATGTAAAGATGCGAAAGATAAATGTCCCACGCTATTACATGGCTTTGGGGCGTATACATAATTTAAACTTATGGAAAATAAAACCTAATTTAAACTATTACATCCCATGAGCAATTACATTATTGAAAAGAAAGAAACGATAAAGAAAAATCGTCCGAAACGATATAACCTGAAAAGGATGAGAAATCGTAAAATACGAGAGAAATCGAATAAGAGAAAAATGTTAGTAAAAATGCAAGTTTTTAAATGAGCAAAATATTTCATGCTGGAAATATAATAAATATGCTAAAATAATTTTTTTAGATTTTTTGGATGCAATCTAATAATTAAAAACTAATTAAAATTGATTTAAATGCTAAATCATGAATAAAATAAAATATGCATGCAAAATAATATTTTTTAATTTTATAAATTAAATAAGTATTTTCTAAAAATAAATGCAAAAGGAAAAAATATTTTGATGATTTTTAATGCATGAGAAAAAATGTTGAAATAAATTAAAATGATATGTAAATATTAAATCAAAAGAAAAATAGGAAAATATGAAGTTTTGTAAAAGGGAAAAAACATTGGTCTTGCCAGGATTCGAACTGGAGACCTTGGAGAGCATCTATGCACAGTCCACGCCTTAACAAACTGAGCCAGCGTGTCTAACTGTTTGAAAACCGGAGCGACTAAGTTACAAACACGCGTCTCCTTCCCATTGCCTCGTCTCCGCGCCAAACTTCATCTCTTTCGTTTTGAATTTTTGAAACCTCAGCGTCGGCCATTGTTCGACGCTACAGACCCTAGCTAAAACGAAAATCAAGCACACATAATATAAATAAATTCTAAAGCCATGGTTCGATTCCAGACATCATTCCGAACGCAATGGGCATAGTCTCGTGGTCTAATTTTTCCATTTAAGGGAAACCCTAAAACGGCACAGGAAACTCTAGCAATGGTAATACGTGTTCTAAGCCATGGAAACTCAATCAAAGTGCCAAGAAAGCTTGCAATCTACGTTCTAATCACAAAAACAACAACAAAACAAGTTAAAAATGCATGAATAATAGAATTCGATTTTGGAAAAAGTGTGACAAACCGAAATCGTGTTCTTGCAATTCTTGATGTTTTTGGGCAATGTAAAGGTCTGGAATGCTTCCAGGGATGTCAAGGAACGTGTTTGGATCCTCAAAACCAATTGAAACAAACTGGATCAATGGCTGCTAGTTGCTTCAAGTGCACGGTTTTTTGAGTTTTAGGTTAGGGTTCTTGAGCCAATTTTTTCGTTCTCTCTTGATGTGTATGCATTGTACATTTATACTGGATGGATTTGGAGTTAATTTGAGGAAGAATCAATCACTAATCAATGCCAATCAAATTTATTTTGTACAAAATCAAATTTTCAAATTTTGATTAATTTTCAATCCAATCTTGCCATATCAATCCAAATTTCAAATTTGTCGGCTTTATTGAGTTGCTTGATCTCAAGGAAGAGAAAAATCAATTTTGCAATTAATTTTGATTTTATACTTTATTTTTGAATTTAATTTGTATTTAAATGAATAAATTCCAAATTAAATAGAAAAATAAAATAAAAATTCGTGGCATTGGGCTTGATACTCCTAATTGTATAAGGAACAAGTTTGATGAAGAAAAGTAAGCCCATTTGAAAAAATTTTGATTTTTAGAAGCATCTCTCTTTGTGTACTCTTTCAAAATTGCCCAACTTGTGAATGGTGTATCTTGCTCAATTTTCCACATTTTTGAGTGTTCTTGGACTTTTTGGAAAGCTATAAGAGTCCTCTGACCAACCTTTTTGGTCTCATCTCAATTGGAGTTTCCATGCTCATTATATCCTCAAAACAAAAAGTTGACTTTTTGTTGACTTCCAAATGAAGCATTTTTTGAACATTCTTGTGAGACATGAAGGTGTAGAGAATTGAATTTCCTTCAAAACAAGAGGTGGTGGAAAAATTTCTGAGAAAATATGAAGGAGTTATGCTCAGTCAAAGTTTAGTTGACTTTTCACCTAGAAACCCTAATTTAGAAAGTTTGACTTTTGAGCAAATCTTGAGTTTTCTTGATGAATCATGATCAACCCTTAATCAAATGATGAATGTAGCTTCAAAATGAGGATGTTGACCAAAAATTATGAAGTTTGACTGTATGTTGGCCACAGTTGACTTTTTGTCCAATACAACTGATTTTCAACCATCTGAGCAATTGTTTGAGGAAATTTGATCTGTGAGGCTTGAAACTTGACATGAAGAATATTTAAAGCATATGAGGAGGCATGATGATCATTGGATATGTTTGGAAGTCCATCTTGATCTGAGAATTGCCAAACCCTAGTTTGGGTTGATTGTCTAGGAGAGAGTTTGTCTGATCAACTCTTGAGGAATCCTTGAGTATGTATGTATGAAATATCTTGAGAAGATGGAGGGCAAATTTTGGGGTATGACACCTACCCTTCTTAAAATCCAAAGGAGAAACTTTCCCAAGAATAGAATAGTGAATTAAAACGCACAAACATATCAAACTATTCATATATAAAGCTATAGATAACTATATATATTTAGGGTGCCACATCTATTCCCTTTATATAACAAACCCCCTTGCCCGGAATCTCCCCAATGCGTTGCGTCTAGTTCACGCTAGTCGTAATGCATATCATATCAATTGAGGGTATTGCAACTTTCCCCTTTTTCATCTCATTTTTCTTGTTTTGGAAATAATAAAGCTTGATGCTCGCGACATCTTTATAAACAAATCAAAAGAGTAAATCGTTTCAAGCCAGAGATTCGAATTCAGATTCGATTCCCTCGCGCGTCACTTTTTAACGCGGACAAATAGGTTGGACAATAATTCTAACTATAGTGAAATCTCTTGCATGTTGTAAGGGTACTGGAGTACTCTCGACCTATGAGGGGAACCAAGATATATCCTTGTGTTCTTTAATTTTCCGCATTTACCGCTTTCATCAATACCTTAACCAAAGAAGAAAAGAATCCTCATACACTTTCATACAAAAAACTAGAAATATTGTGTCAAGTATTCATAAAAACCGATAAAAAATTTAAACACCTAATTCACCCCCCTCTTAGGCGCATTTCATACTTACAAAAATCAGCGGCAGACCCCCAGTGTTTGATGGAGAAAATTTCGACTACTGGAAAGACAGAATCGAAAGTTTCTTTCTGGCTCATGACGTTTATCTTAGAGATATGGTAACTGATGGCTACATTCATCCTGTTGATGCAAGTGGTCAGAAGATTGAAAGAAAGAAAATGTTAGATCAGCAAAAGAAAGAATTCAAAAATCATCACAAAGCCAGAACAATCCTCTTAAGCTCTATCTCATACACTGAGTATGAGAAGGTCACAAACAGAGACTCAGCTAAGAACATTTTCGAAACCTTAAGAATGACGCATGAAGCAAATACACAAGTCAAAGAAACAAAAGCTCTTGCTTTCATTTAGAAGTACGAAGAGTTCAAAATGGAAGAAGATGAAAATCTTGAAGCAATGTTCTCAAGGTTTCAAATTCTGGTAGTTGGTTTAAAAGTTCTGGACAAAGGATATTCTATTGTTGATCATGTAAAGAAAGTCATCAGAAGTCTTCCCAAGAAATGAAGACCTATGGTGATAGCTCTCAAGCTTGCAAAAGATCTGAACAAAATCTCTCTAGAAGAACTCATCACCTCATTAAGAAGTCACAGATAAAATTAGAAGAAGATGAGCCCCTAAGAAAGGTAAGTCTATTGATATTAAATCTAACAAAAATATGACTCTAAAGCTTTTCGTGATGAAGAAGAAAACTCGAGGATCATCAAGAAGATGAGTTATCTCTTCTCTCCGAGTTCAACAACTCGAAGAATGTATGAGGAAGTTCAAATCCAAGAAGATATAGCAATCATTTTGATTCATCCTCTAGATACAAAACACAAGAAGGCAAAGAGATTGTATACTACGAATGTAAGGTACCGGTCACTATAAATGTGATTTTCCTAAACTCGTAAAGAGAAGTCGAGAAGAGGTTTTACAAAGAAAATAAGAAAATTCTTATGGAAACATGTGATGATTCATATTCTTCTGAAGCTTCGTCAAACTTAGAAGATGGAAGAGCCAACATAGTTTTAATGGAAAACATAGTCGATAAACTCGATTCCTCTGAATTTGATTATGATACTGAAGAGGTATTTCCTAATTTTGCTGTTAATTTCTCTAAATCTGAATTATCCAAAAGTCTATAAAAAATTCTTGAAAACTATCAAAAAGTTCAAATCAAATACAATAATCTTAAACGAAATCTTGCATCTGATTCTGAAGAAACTAAGAAACTAGAAACAGAAAACTCTGAGCTTAAAGAAACCATTTTTAAATTGAAAATTGAAAATTTTGTTTTTAAAGAAAATTTACAAAAAGCTCAAGAAAAACCTGTTTCAGAAGTTCTAAATGATTATGATAATATTATAAAGGTATGATATAGCTAGGAAACAACTCAAAGCCTGCCTCAAAGATAACTTGGACTTGTTCGCCTAAAGCGCCACAGAGATACCCGGACTCGACCCTGAGGTCGCCTGTCATCAGCTAGCAATAGATCTAGTCACTAAGGTTGTAGTACCACGTAGGCTTAGGCAGTCTCCTAAAAACGCAGAGGCCGCTGAAAAAGCTGTAAAAGACCTCCTAGAGAAAAAATTTATTTCTGAGGCCAAGTATTTAACTTGGCTCTCCCATGTTGTACTTGTCAAAAAATCTAATGGAAAATGGAGGATGTGTGTTGACTATACCGATCTTAATCGAGCATGTCTCAAAGATGCTTTTCCTTAACCTAACATAGATATGCTAGTCGACAACTCGACCGGCTATAAACTCTTGTCTTTTATGGATGCATATTCAGGTTACAATCAAATACTGATAGCTAAGAGCGACAAACACTGCACGACCTTCATGACGGCCTCGGGCAACTACTACTACAACATGATGCCTTTCGAGATGAAGAACGCAGGCGCCACTTACCAAAGGATGATGAACAAACTCTTCCACGGCAAGATCGGGGACATGTTCAAAATCTACATGGAGTACATGATTATAAAATCTCGCGCAGAGACCGATCACGTTGCACATTTGAAGAAGGTGTTCGACCAAGCTCGGGGATGTCACATGTCGTTCAATCTGGAGAAATGACCTTTCGGAGTCAAGGCCGGCAAGTTCCTAGGGTTCTACCTCAAGGAGCGGGGAATCAAGGCCAACCGCGACAAATATCAGGCGTTCTCTGAATTGCCCACGCCTAGCTCCAAGAAATCAATCTAAATCTTGAACGGCGTGCTCACATCGCTCTCCTGTTTCATCGCCAAATCTGCCCAACACGCACTCCCCTTTTTCAAACTTCTACTGAAGGGTCCGACCTTTGAATGGAACGAGGAGTGCGAGCAGGCTCTCCTCCATCTCAAACGGGCCCTCTTCCAACCACCTGTATTATCACGGCCATAAAACGAGAAAACCATATTCCTAAATTTGGTCATCTCAAACGAAGTTGTGAGCGCGGTCCTCATCTGTGAAACAGAAGAAGGGAAGAATCTCGTCTACTTCATGAGCAAAGCGTTGCAGGGACCCAAAAATAGATATCAGCATATCGAAAAGGTCTCCTTAGCCCTCGTCAGTACGGCGAGGAGACTTCAATATAACTAGCCTGATCAGATATGGCCAGGCGCATGCTCAAATGGTCCCTCGAACTCTCAAAAATATTCATCCAATACGAGGGTCAGGAAGTTCTAAAAGCTCAAGCATTGGCTGACTTCGTCTCCGAAATAACCGCCCACGAGCTATCTCCGAGCGGAGACAAAAGGTGGACTATTTACATCGATGGAGCGTTGATCTCGACAGGAAGCGGGGTAAGCATCCTCCTCGAAAATGAGGTGGGGGTTGTCATCGAACACTCCCTCACCTTATCGTTCCCCACGTAAAACAATCAAGTCGAATATGAAGCATTGCTCGCTGGGTTAAGGCTGGCTGAAGATCTGGGCGCGTGAGAAATCTAGATATTTACAGACTGCTAACTCGTCACATTGCAAGTCCTCATAGAATACCAGACTAAAAACGATAATCTTATCGAATATCTCAACCTCGTAAAGAAAAAAATGAAGAGCTTTGACCAGGTTGGAATTAAACACGCCCCGGAGGAAAGTACTTAATGATATCCTTTGAAACTTGCAAGCACCAACTAGAAGGGTGGAAATAAATCTATAATCCAAGAGTCCCTTTCCCGACCGAGCATCGAGATATCCTCTCCCCTGCTTGACATACATGCCATCGAGGATGCGGATTGCTGGATGACCCCGATATTCAACTATTTAACAAAAGGTGAACTGCCCGCGGATAAGAAGGAAGTCGCCGCTACCAAACATCGGGCATACTCCTACGTCGTGCTTGAGCATCATTTTTACCGAATAGGATTTTCCATCCCTCTCATAAAGTGCCTCGAAGAGTCAAAGGTATCTGACGTATTGCACGAAATCGACGAGGGCATCAACTCCCAACATTTGGGGGGACGATCTCCCGCGCGAAAAGCATTGCGAGTGGGATACTATTGGCCCACAATGCAACAAAACATGAAGGAGCACGTTAAGAAATTCAACAAGACGCGAAGGAGCATGTTAAGCATTACGAGCAGGATACTATTGGCCCACATGCACATCGCTCCGCCACACGAGCTAACCATGATCACCTCCCTTTGGACTTTCAGTTGGTGGGGAATAGACATCCTCGGGCCCTTCACGCAAGGCTCCTACCAAAATAAATACCTCATCGTGGATGTGTTAGCTAGTAATTTTGATGAGCTATTTGGTCTGAATAAATGGACTTTATGTTATTTTGGATGTCTTTCGAATAAGGTCCAGGGGTGAATGATTTGGTTGACAAGCAAGGAGATTAGAAAAGAAACATGATTGTTGAAGATTTAGAGTTTTTAACTCTAAGGATGCTTCAATTTCGAATGAGCCATTGTTGTTAGGAATTTTAAGAGTTCGTTGAAGGATTTCGAATACTCTTTTCTGTTAAAAACTTGAAGGTTTGAATTCTAGGATCGAAACAGTGCAGCAAGGAGGTTTTGAATTCAAAATGAAAGATTTGAAATATCTACGTCCGTTGCAAATTCAAAATTCAAATAAGAGCGCCATTTCATTAGAAGACACGTGGAAGCCACTTGTTGTAGAAGGCATGCAAGCTTTGAACGTGGCATAAATCTAGAGTAGGACTGTTAGGGTCGAAATAGTATAAATAGAAGTTTTAAAGTTAGAATTTTGGGTGTGTGTTCGTTTTGTACTAAAAAGTCTTATATACTCAAATTACCAATTGATTAAGGAAAACGAGTTGCGGATATCATGTACGTATGAAACATCACCCTTGTTATATTTTTACAGTGTTAAATCAATGTTATTTACATTTACTCTTGCCTTTTACAATTTTATTTAAAAGTCTTTCGTTTTCTTTACTTTTCAATCAACCATTTACGTTTCCAGAAACTTTTATGTTCTTGTCAAAGTCTTTTACATTTTTATCCACTTTACTTTATAAAGTCCTGCATTTAGATTTCAAACTCTTTTCTTGAGTTCAAAGTCAATCATTATTTTAATCATTGCTTTATTAATACTTCCCGTTACATAAGAAATCATCCTCAATCGAATGTTAGAATTTGTTATAAGGTTCTTGTGTTATATTTTGAAGATATAAATCCATAGAGAACTAGTGAAATATGAACATGAAACTTAACTCAAATATAAGAAATTATGACACATGTCTGTAACACGGTGAACTGACTTTGTGAGTTTTTGTATCGCAAATGTGCGGATAGCAAGAGTCGCCACCGACTTTTATTTTTATCCAATTAAGGGAAGGTAAAAAGTACAGAAAAAGACCTTCGTTAGATTCTGAGTAAGTGAGAAGGTTATGAAAAGGGAAGGTATTAGCACCCCTTTCCATCCGTAGTTATCTACGAGCTCTTAGTTGCTCTTAGATCACTTTAAAATTGTTCTTTCTGTGTGTTTGACAAAAATGTTTTGAAAAAGGCATTTCGCTTTGACTTTGTAATGATTCATGTAGGAATGTATACAAAGTGTTCGGATATGTTTCGTTTTTGAAAAGAGTTTGAACTTTGACAAAAGTGTGAGGTGTGAAAAGTATTTTGATAGAGCAAGCAACTAAAAGTCTTATTACCTACTCGGAATTGGTCGCTTTGTTATTTTACTTTCCTTTAGAATAGCGCTAGCCATACCATTAGTTGGTAGGTAACCCTATTTGTTGGATGTAAGAGGGACATTCAAGGGACATCGGATGGTCATAGAAAGCAACTTGTAGGAAGTATCCTAGCACATTCAAGGGACTATCATCATTTTCGAGGCGACAATCGAGGGTCAAGATCATGTATTCGGAGGCGAAATCGTGGGTCTATGATCTTGTATCGAAGGGACTATGATGATTTGTTTTGAAGGCAACGGTGCTAGAATACCTCTACGCTCGAGGGACATGACCATTTGAATTGTAAGGCAACGAGAGAGAATTACCCTAAGGGTGCGTGTGAAAAGAGTGTTGATTTCATATTTTATCTTTGAAAATTAGTGGGCTATGTTGATTATTATCTTGCCATACACGCCTAGTTACTAGCAATTTATAGGGTGCGGAAATTAAAATGCGAATGTAAAGATGCGGAAAGATAAATGTCCTACGCTATTACATGGCTTTGGGGCAGATACATAATTTAAACTTGCGGAAAATAAAAAAACCTAATTTAAACTATTACATCCCATGAGCAGTTACATTATTGGAAAAAATAAAACGATAAAAGAAAAATCGTCTGAAACGAAATAACCTGTAAAAGAATGAGAAATCGGAAAATACGAGATGAATCGAATAAGAGAGAAAATGTTGGAAAAATGCAAGTTTTTGAATGAGAAAAATATGACATGCTGGAAATAATGCAAATATGCTAAAATAATTTTTTGGGATTTTTTAGATGTATTTTAATAATTAAAAACTAATTAAAATTGATTTAAATGCTAAATTATGAATAAAATAAAATATGCATGCAAAATGATGTTTTTTAATTTTATAAATTAAATAAACATTTTTCAGAAAATAAATGCAAAAGGAAAAAATATTTTGGTGATTTTTAATGCATGAAATAAAAATATGAAAAGAATTAAAATAACATGAAAATATTAAATCAAAAGAAAAATAGAAAATATGCAAGTTTGGAAAAAAGAATGCAAAACTGGTCCTGATGAGGATCGAACTGAGGACCTTTGAGAGCATCTATGCATAGTCCATGCCTTAACCAACCGAGCCAGCTTGCTTCACTGTTTGAAAATCGGAACGAGTGGGATCAAAACACGCCCCTCGAACGCCCATCACGCCGCCAAACTGCCTTCCTCCTTTTGAATTTTAAAATCCACCGGCCATTGCTCGACGCTATGTCCCCGAAAATCAAAAACAAGCATACATAATATAAATAAGTTCTAAAGACATGGTTCGATTCCAAACATCATTCCGAATGCATTGGTACTAGTCTCGTGGTCCAATTTTTCCATTTAAGCAAAGCCCTAAATCGAGCTCAGAAACCCTAGTTATGGTATATCACGATCTGTGCCATGGAAATGCAATCAAATAACCTGATCACTTGCAAACTTCGCTCTAATCACAAAACAACAATGAAACATGTTAATAATGCATAAAAATTAAAACACGATTTTGGATTTTTCAAGAACAAACCAAACTCGGATTTTCTGATTCTGGATGGATTTGAGCAAAGTGAGGGTCTGGATCGATTCAAGAGGTATCAAGGAATGTGTTTTGATGCTTAGAATCAACTGAAACGATCCAAAACCAAGGCGCAAGTTGCTTGGGAGGCACGGTTTTTGAGCTTCAATAGGTTCTTGAGTCAAAATTTCTACCCTAATTCGTGTGGTATGTATCATGTATATATAGTAGAAGGATTCGTAGTTGTTTTGGGAAAGATTTAATCAATAATCAATGCCAATCAAATTTGATTTTTGTACAAAATCAAATCTTCAAATTTTGATCAATTTTCAATCCAATCTTGCCATATCCATCCAAATTTCGAAATTTGCTGGTCTTTATGAGTTGCTTGGATCTCAAGGAAGAAATAAAAATCAAGTTTGCAATTAATTTTGATTTTATACTTTATTTTTTAATTTAATTTGTATTTAAATGAATAAATTCCAAATTAAATAGAAAAATAAAATAAAAATTCGTGGCATTGGGCTTGGATATTCCTAATTGTATAAGGAACAAGTTTGGATGAAGAAAAAGTAAGCCCATTTGCAAAGTTTTTGATTTTTAGAAGTATTTCTCTTTGTGCACTTCTTCAAAATTGCCCAACTTGTGATTGGTGTATCTTGCTCAATTTTCCACATTTTTGAGTGTTCTTGGACTTTTTGAAAAGCTCTAAGAGTCCTCTAACCAATCTTTTTGGTCTCATCTCAATTGAAATTTCCATGCGCAATATATCTTCAAAACAAAAAGTTGACTTTTTGTTGACTTTGAAAATGACCTGTAATGTTTTGGGCCATACCTCTCAAATGAAGCATTTTTTGGACATTCTTGTGAGACATGAAGTTGTAGAGAATTGAATTTCCTTCAAAACAAGAGGTGGTGGGAAAATTTGAAAGTATGAGAAAGTTATGATCACCAAAGTTCACTTGACTTTTCACCTAGAAACCCTAATTTAGAAAGTTTGACTTTGAGCAAATCTTGAGTTTTCTTGATGAATCATGATCAACCCTTGATCAAATGATGAATGTAACTTCAAAATGAGGATGTTGACCAAAATTATGAAGTTTGATATGTTGACCATAGTTGACTTTTGTCCAATACAACCGATTTTCAACCATCCGAGCAATCGTTCGAGCAATCTTGACTTGTAAGGCTTGAAACTTGACATGGAGAATCCTTGAAGCATGTGAGGAGGCATGAAGACCATTGAGATGTTGAAGTCCATTTTGACTCGAGGATCACCAAACCCTAGTTTGGGTTGATTGTCTAGAGAGAGTTTGTCGATCAACTCTTAAGGAATCCTCGAGTATGGAGGTATGAAATATCTTGAGAAGATGGAGGGAAAATTTTGGGTATGACAATGTCCTAGGATCAATCTAGTCGATCCTGCGAGTAACCAAAACCAATATTTTGGAAGACTAGCGGTTGTTTAGAAATTACCAGAATAAATTGGCACGCCCAAATGGGACGGTCATAATTAAAATTCGTGTTGAGTTTTTATTAGAAACCTCTTAACATCTTCTCGAGTTTAGAGTTAGTTTTGTTATATGAACCTTAGAAGTGGTAAAATAACATATAGTAACCAATGATACATAGAAGAAAACATACTAAAAGAATGGTTAACACAACCACAACAAACCAAGACGGGGACAAAATCTGTGGTACCGCACAATGCTTTGTGTTTGATTGATGCATCTAGTGCAACCCCATTTCACAAGCCATACCAGTGGCTACAAATACTGCAAACATACATAATATGGGTAGTTCGAATTCAATCCATACAGGCACTTTGGACATGCCAACAAACATGTCATCAGCGCCAATCTTGTCAAACGTAGGAACCTAAACCCAACAATATTCGACTCCCTCTAGGCCTCTAGGTTTCGATGCCTTTAGACCTAGAATTCCTTAGTACGGAATGCCAACTTCGTTTATGGCAGTGTTGCATAATACATCAACTTCGTCCCCAGTCCAAGGGTCTGGTTCTGGAATGAATCATTTAGGCCCAAATACCCAAACTCTAGGAAATTTCACTCAAATACCTACCCTTACAACAATCAGGCTGCATTTAGACAATAAATGGATGACAGTAACCATAATATGGTAGGTGTCCTGGCACGTGAAATGAATGCCCTTTTTAGTCCTTTGATCCAAAATATTAATAGAACCAACCAAGAAAATTCTGTTTAAATGGCACAAATAGCAGATTTCTTTGGCTCCCCAGACGTAGGCATAATCAAATGGTGATTCGAAACGAAGAACCCGCTATTGAACCGGTTTGACCCCATAGACAAGTGGTCGAAGATAGAAATATAGGGACAAGATTATAACAACAAGAAGTCCAAGAATTACAAGAAGAACAACCTAGAAGAATAATGGTAGTGAATAGGATCAAAATGCATAATGGTTGTTCATAGAGCTAGAAATGATAATATGGTGGCAGAAAATAATTTAACTGCCATGATCGAAATAATCATGACCCAAAATGGATTAAACTCAGGATTTAGGAGACCAAATTACCCCTTCCCTATAGCAGACTATATTGTGCAATCTAAATTACCAAGGGGTTGTAAAGTTCCTAAATTCACAAAATTTGCAGGAGATACAAGTGAATCAACAGTTGAACACATAGTAAGGTATTTAACTAAAGCAAGAGATTTGGCGAATACTAAAAACCTTAGGATAAAGTATTTCCCAAGTTCTCTAACAAAAAATGCCTTTACTTGGTTCACAACCCTTCCTCCAGGGTCCATAGATAATTGGCCTTATTTAGAAAGATTATTCCATGAACAATTTTACATGGGCCAGTCTAAGATAAGTCTAAAAGAATTAGCCAGCATTAAGAGGAAGTTCACAGAACCAATAGATGATTATTTGAATAGGTTCCGCCTTTTAAAGTCTAGATGTTTTACTGTGGTCCCTGAACATGAATTGGTCGAAATGGTTGCTGGTGGCCTAGATTATTCAATTCAAAAGAAATTAGATACACAATACTTGAGAGATATGGCTCAACTAGCAGATAGAGTTCGATAGGTAGAAATACTAAAGGCTGAAAAGGCTAGGGCTAGTAAGAATTATAAGAAAGAAAAAATAGCCTACATAGAGGATGAAGGAGAAAACTCAGACGAGTATCAGGATTCTTATGGATTCGATCAACTCAAAGTGGACCTTGCAGAACTAAAGCAATCGCCACCTTATTCTTGTAAAATCTTAGTTCCTTCGAATGGAAAAAATCCTGTGGAAAATGAGAAAAATGATAAATTCCCTAAAAAAGTTTACACATTTGATATAACTAAATGTGATGAAATATTTGATTTACTTGTCAAAGATGGCCAACTGTTAGTGCCTCCTAATTCTAAAATTCCTCAGTTGGAACAACGTAAGAAGAGAGGTGTTTGCAAGTATCATAATTTCTTAGGCCATAGAACCTCACAGTGCTTTATTTTCAGGGATTTGATTCAGAATGCTATCAAAGAAGGAAGACTGATATTCGCTGACAAGGCAAAGAATCCAATGAAAGTAGATACTGATCCTCTATTGATGGCTGAGACAAAGTACGATGAACCACTGGATGTCAATATGGTGGATGTTGTGGGAAAAAATGTTGAGCAGGATGGTGAATTCGAAGAGGATGAAGATTTTGTGATAATTGGAGGAGATGCGAAGACTACTGAGGGTCTTCCAAGCATGACTCAATCGAAGATGTCTGATGCTTCGATAAGGCCAAGGCTCAACTGCTGTCGATGGAAAATGGTCGAGGCTATCAAGGACCTGAGAATTTGAGAATGTCTAGATCACAGAAGATCAAGCTGTAAGTGTGCACATGGTTGATTTCAACCAGCCTCGGGCAGAAATGGAAGAGGTCGAAAGATGGCTAGAAATGTAAAGAGAACAAATGAGGGGAGGCTACCCAAAGAAAGATGCCAGCTTGCGTGAGTACCTTTTCTATTGCCATAGGAGGAACCAAGAGATGTTGCTATGCCCAAGGTGTAGCATAATATGCAATCAAAGAATCACTGCTGATTTCGAGAGGGCCCAACGTGCACGAACAGGAGTCAACTGGAGACAAGACAACCAGTTGTTCAAAGTGTATCCCAGAGCTGGGGAGAGCCTGCTAGGATTTCTGGTTCATTGCCACAAGTTTGGGACAGAATGCTTGATGTGCCCAAGATGCGCTGTTGTTTATGACAGGAAAATGGGTGAAGCCTTCGAAAGGATCCCTTTCACACCCTGCTGGAGTCACCAAGGTTGAACACCTTTGAACCTTGATGTTGGTGGAAGAAACATGCAGAGAAGTCCCGACAGTCCATATCCTAGGGGAACGAAAAGAGTTACCTTCAAGTTGCCCGCTGAAGTTCCCACTAATAGATGGCTTCAAGCAAAACCAAACAAAGGCAAAGGTAAGTGGAGGAGTTACGACCAGGGAGGCAGGACTGTAATGGCGTATAAAAATCAGTTCAACATGGAAATGAAAGAGGAAATCAGATTGGAGAACTACAAGGGAAAAAACCCCATGTCAAGATCTCAATGAAGAAGGCATCAGAAGAACAAGAAAGTTGAAAGGGAATCGAAGTCGAAAGAGGTAGGAGAATCAAGTATGAATCGTCCATCATCCACAGTCCAGACTGGGGGAAATCCTCTAGTAACAAGGAGACTATTATCACCAAAAAAGGAAAACAATGAAGAGAAAGAGCAAAAGGTAGTTGTGAACAAAGAAGAAATGCTAACAGACGACTTCGAATCAGAAGGAGAGTTGTTTTTTAATGTTAATTGTAATGTTGTATCTGTATTACCACCTGAGTATAATCAAAACACTGAAATAGATGTAAATGAAGAAAATGATGAAGAGGAAATGACAAAACACATACCAGTCTGTTACTATGTCATGAACAATGGAGTAGTCGAAGAACAGAATGCCTTCTTCGAGAAACCAGATGCTGGAATGAAGAATCATTTGAAGCCATTGTTATTCGAGCAAAAGTGGAGCAATTTGGGATAAATAAGGTTCTGGTAGATGGAGGTGCGGCTGTAAACTTAATGCCTCAGTTTATGCTGAGGAAGATTGGTATGTTCAATTCTAACATCAGGCCTCACAGCATGGTTTTGTCCAATTTTGAAGGAAAGATAGGGCAGACTCTAGGCGTAGTTCAAGTCGACCTAACTGTTGGCTCCATTACTAGGCCAACAATGTTCATGGTAATTGCCTCTAAGGCAAATTATAATTTGTTGTTAGGAAGGGAATTGATCCATGGCGTATGGGCAGTCCCTTCGTCTATGCATTAAAGGTTAGCAATATGGAGACATGATGGAATAGTAGAAAACATAGAGGATGATCAAAGCTATTATCTGGTAGAAGTAAATCAGGTTAATAAGAGGAATTTCGACAGAAACATGGCCAAGATAGGGCCATGCTACTCTGTAGAGGAAGCATTCGAACCCAACAAGAACACATTATATTTCTTAACCCTTCATCCCAATGGGTTCCAATGGGATAGAGAGATTATGTGGAACAAACAAGAAGTCGAAGGATATGCAGGAATACGACCAACTGGCTGGGAAAATGAAGACGTCAGTTATGACTGAGTCTTCCTTTTTCGAAAGGATTTCGGCCTACTTGGCTGAAAATAGAATGAAGACGGCTCTCGAAGCCAAAGTTAAAAATGTGGCCTTCGAAGCCATAGATAAAGAGATAACAACAAAAAAAGAAATAAATACAATAAGTCCTGGGGAATGCAGCAACAACACACCCTTCGATGGACAGGTTTCAGAACCTCAAGACCAAAGGCTAGATGCAATCTATGACCAAGAGCCTTTGGGATTCGAAAAGGATCCATAATCATTAGGCGCGAAGATGTTGGTGCAGGATCCTATCAAAGAGGTTGATATAGGAGAAGGCATCGAAAAGAGAGTTACATACATCAGTACGAAACTCAATCCAAGCTTGAGAAGCAGAGTGATCGAAGTGCTCAAACAGAATAAAGACTGCTTCGCATGGGATTACGACGAAATGCCTGGTTTGAAGAGAGAGCTGGTCGAACATAGGCTTCCGATCAAGGATGGCAAGAAGCCCAGCAAACAGATGCCTCGAAGGTTCGCACCAGCAATCCTCTCGAAGATAAAAGCAGAGATCGAGAGACTCCTTCGCTGCAAATTCATAAGGACCACAAGGTATGTTGAATGACTTGCTAATATAGTGCCTGTTATTAAGAAAAATGGGTCTTTAAGATTTTAGAGATCTAAATTCTGCAACTTTTAAAGATGAATGTTCTATGCCTAAAGCAGAAATGTTAATTGATTCAGCTGCAGGTTTTGAATACCTAAGTATGTTAGATGGATATTCTGGATATAACCAGATTTTCATTACTGAAGATGATGTTCCCAAAACAGATTTTCGATGCCCATGAGCCTTAGGAACCTATGAATGGGTAGTTATGCCCTTTGGGCTAAAAATGTCAGCAACGATCAAAGGGAAATGAATTCAATATTTCATGACTTCATTGAATCTTTCATGCAGATTTATATAGATGACATAGTGATAAAATCCGTGTCAGTTGAAAGTCACCTAGATCATCTTCGCCAATCATTTGAAAGAATGGGAAAACATGGCTTGAAGATGAATCCTCTTAACCGCCTTCTTTATGCGCTAGTGATTTTCTTTGTGATCCATAAGAAGGGATCAAATAAACTAGAACAAGACGAATATCGTCATGGAGACGAAACTCCCAAAAACAAAGAAAGAGTTGCAGTGTCTCTTAGGCAAAATCAACTTTCTACAAAGATTTATATCAAACCTAAGTAGGCGAACTCAAGCGTTTTCTCCTCTCCTTCGTCTCAAACAGGGAAATTTCGAATGGAAGGAAGAGCATCAAGTAGTGTTCGAAAAGATCAAAGAGTACTTGATGCATCCTCCCATACTTTCACCACCCTCTAGGAATAAACATATGAGGTTGTACATATCCGCTTCTAATGTAACTATAGGTATGATGTTAGCCGAAGATAATGATGGCATCGAAAGAGCCATTTATTATCTAAGTAGGGTGTTAAATAGTGCAGAAACAATATATAGTACTATAGAAAAACTATGTCTCTGCTTGTATTTTTCATGTACTAAACTTAAATACAATATAAAACCTGTTGGTGTTTATGTTTCCTCTCATTTTGATGTGATCAAACACATGCTCTCAAAGCCAATTAGGCATAGTAGAATTGGCAAATGGGCCTTAGCGCTTAATCATGAATCACCTAGCAAAAATTCATCGGTAGATGAAGAACACACAAAGGTGAGGGATAAAAAACACTCCTCCACAATCTTGCAAATAATATACTAAATTATGCATTCATCCAAAAACTCAATCGAAAATACAAATGCAAGAATCACAAGGATTTTTCAAGGTTGTAATGCGGCTTTGTTAACAAACAAGTTATAAGTCCTAAAGTTAATCGAAACAAAAACTTGCCTGAACTTAAGGGAGTGGTCAACTCACAAAGTTCCAAACAATAGAATTTCAATCAAACTTCTTCTTCATCCAAAATTGTCAAACCAACACACATCACTTATTAACACGACATTATTAAAACTCTTTTTGTTTTTGTTTTTCAAAAAAATTTCTCTTTTTTTTTCTTTCTTTTTCTAATCTTTCTTTTTCACACTTTTTTTCTTTTTTTCTTTTCTTTTTCTTTTTCTTAACCTCATACCAATCACAATATAAGAACATAAACATTCCTCTCCCCAAATTGAATTCAACCAACATTATTATGTGAATACTCCCTACTTTCTAAGGCAAGGTAAAAATTCATACAACAACATATAGTTGAGGATTCAAGAAACAAAGAAATCAACATCCATAAAAAAGTGAATTCAACACTCATAGACAAGCATCAAGTTCAAATAAACATGGATATTAATAAAAGCTCAAAGGGGTTAACAAATGATCACACACTCACAAGGTGAATTGAATATTTGGCCAAGGTAGTTATGCTCAAAATTAACAAAATGCCTTGATCATTTTCACGCAATCATACAATCAACAAAAAACCAAAAGATTAAGTATAATAAAATCCAGTTAAAACAAGAATGTGGCCTCCAGCATATGTAAACAATGGAAAGCTTCCTCACATTTATGGATAAAAAGGGAAATAAAGTGATTCAATTCATGAGCAAGTAATGCAAAAAGAATGAATGACATGGTAATTATACAAATGGTAAATTTCCCAAGCATGTTATGCTATAGAAAGAGATAAACGAGTACTTGACGTGTACCAACTTTGAAACTATCATTACCATACATCCGCGAGTTGAAACGATCAAACTCAAAAAATCACCAAATGAAACCTCAAGCCATCGGACCAACATTTGAGTCCAAACAATAACAAAAGAATTAGAAAAATAATACTAATTTTATTCAATACAAAATGCCTTGGTGAAAGTGGGAAAAAGGAAAACCAAGTGAAATTTTAAAAGAATTCATTGGCTCTGCACATCATAGTGAACTAAGCGGCGTGGAGCGCGCTAAGCGTGCTACATCAGTTGCAGAAAAATACAGCAACTGGTGCAGCTGCTATGCAACTCCACTAACACACCTATACAATATCATTTACAAAACTATAAACTATTTACCAAACATACACACTTTGACAAGCTAAAACACTACAAACTTGTGGAAAACAACAAATTGACATAACAAAACAAAAGCAAATAACAATACAAAAATTTGGTGAAATGAATTAACAAGTTGAAAAGTGAAGATTTAAAATTAAGAACAAGTCCTATTTCAACTTGTTAAAACACAAGCCACCACACACATAAACAAACAAAAACATGGTTGTTTTACGTCGAAAGCTCGATGCCTTTATTGTGCAAGCTAGTAACCTCCTCTCGTCATGCCATGGTATTGTCACACCGTGCAAGCCTAAAGAAAATGTCCTAACAACCACACAATAAATGTTACAAATACGAGATAATTTACAACAATACTTGAAAACAAGGTAAAACACACATATGTACAAGTATGGAAAGTAAACACACGAAATGTACAAGTAACAATATACAAGTTCATATACAAAGTCTATACAACATATACATTAATTACAAAACTCAAAAACAAAGGAATTATCGCAATACAGAAACAATAAAACCAATCCCCGGCAACGACGTCATTTTGTTGTGAGTGCAGGTATAGCAGGCAAGTAAAAAGTAAAGTATTATTTTTACCAGGTGATATATAGCAGTTAGGTTATATCGTATCGTGTCCACAGAGATTGGTTATTGATTCGTCGTTCGACAATTCTATCGTTAATGAGTTTGGGATTAAATGGGTTGAAAATAAAAGACAAAAAGTAAATGAACAAAAAGTATAAAGGATCGACAGCTTGTCCAAAATGAATGCACACTACCCATCACAGAGTAAATCTACCATCCAGTTATACTCAGCCTACGATACTCGTTTGTGTCATCACATACCTCTCACAATCTAAGTTATTTCTAACTCAAATTGAGAATTCAACTACGTACCTCCATACCCATCTCTGGCATATTTCACCAACACATAGGCATTAAGATCAAATACCCTAAGTAAATGTCATCTCTAAACCCATTTCTAGCATTCAGAAACTAAAACATAATCATCCTAGGTAAGAATCTAAGCAGTATATCTCTAGCAAAGCTCAAACCCCTAACATAGAGTAAAAACCTAAGACAATCACCAACACAAATTCGTAAAGCAAACTTTATACAATGCCAAGGGCGACAAATATACATGAGTAAGAGTAGAAATACATACATAACCAACAAAATAGAGAAATACAAAGAGAAGAGAAGAGATAAACCACTTATTTACACCGGTTTGTCAGCACCTATCGAAGAGAAATCCACCTCCAATCATCCATTGCAAGACCTAATGTTGTTTTCTAAGCTAAACTACTAAAAATGTATGGTGATGGAATTTGGGAGCAAAAACTTCCCCAAAACCATAACCTAAAAATGCTGAAAAGTGAAGTTATAAAGTAAATCTCAAACGATCGCGTTGACCAGCAAGGACGCATTGAGCGGCCTCTTAAATTAACATGTTAAACCGCATAAACAACGCTCAACGGGGAGGGCGTAATCAGCGGCCTATTAACCTAAATTCCTCTCTACCGCAACAGTAACAAGCACTCAACGCACTCCAAAACCCGTTGAGCGGACTCGCGCTCAGCGGCCTCCACTGAACAAAACTGGTCTTTTATTGTAGAAAACGCATCTAGAGCCGTGTCTTCAACACCTTATTTCTCGATGCTCCAAATGTGCAACAAATACCTACAAAAATACATTAAAACTAGTCAAACGGTACATTATGTACACAAAACACAATTAAACGTATTTACAACAAAAAGTGGGGTTATTCAACGATTATTAACAAACAAGAACGGATAAGTGTCAAAAAACATATATATACAAAATAACTACATTTTGGCACTTATCAACAGTCTAAAAGGGCCTTAGTGTTTATGAACCAACGAGCTATCTCGATCTCCCCGCGATCATTCAGGAGGACATTACCTTCCCGATCCACACAGATGGCTGGGGTAAAACTTTTAACATAGTTCACCAGCTTCTCAACGAGAGTTTATCCTGCATGTCTAATTTCTCATGTTTCATTGACTAAAAATCAGCTCCCCGATCATAGTAATTTTTCTGCCACTCTAATGGGAATCATGCCTTCAACCTCTCGACCTCTTTGCCCTGTCCGTCGACTTCCAAATACCTAATGAAGATTGTATCCTTGGTCTCCCTGGTGAGAGGTTTCACAATATAGAAACACCCCTTGAAATCTCGGACAGACTTCAAATAAGGTCGAAACAGCTTCCCGGACTATTTAAACGACACTCATGTGTGAAGACTTCCGACCATTTGTCGTTGAATATGGAAAATTTGGAAGAAGAGGGGCAGAGTGGCCCCAATGTCGAGATATCAACAGACCAAGTCGAAGACCCTCATGAAAGCCACGACATTCAGATGGATTTTCGAGGGGTCCAAATCTAACCACGTGAAGACCCCGTCCTGGAAACTTGTGAAGGGCATCCACATCCCTTCCTCTCAAAAGGAAAACTCATACATAGGAAATCGCGTCGATGCGTAGGCCGAGCATATCCTCCTAGACTCACCAGGGATTTGGACTGCCCATGAAGGATCAATTTCATCGTCCAAGTCCTCGATCACGTTAAAGGTCGAGGAGGGGTCAGTAGCAAACTCAGACTTGTAATCTCGCGGTTCGGGAGTAATCCATGAGAAATATGTAGCACGAAGAACACGTCGACGATTGCTCGGACCTTCTCCATGTGTCTCCTTGACTTGTTGGGCCACGTTACTTGAAAGACAGCGACAGAAAAGTTAATTCGACGTTATCAAATTCACCCTTCCACCTCAAGTCAAGTGAAAGGGCAAGATGCTTGGCATAACGAACACCACACGGGATTGCACATGACTCAACCCTTTAGCCCATGAAGTCGATCAACCTGCCAAAAGAAATTTCCACCTAAAGGGTCACATTCCCCGTGGAATCCATTAATCCTTGCTAAAAGGTCTGTTATAATCACGATTTCCCCTAATGACTCATACGTTTCACCAAGAAACTCATGCCGCTGCCCGAGACGTTCATGTACCTCTTCGAGATAGTCATGACAATCCCTGCGATGTTCATAAATCTCCTCGAGATATTCATGACAATGCCCGCAAAGTTTATATATTTCCTCGAGAGATTCAGGATAATCCCCTTAGAGATTCATATATCTCCTCGAGAGGTTCACGTTCGTCCCCACGACGCTCACGAATCTCCCCGGCACGTTCATCCCAAAATCCATATCTATGAAGAAAAACACGAAGAATATGAGGAACTCTTACCTGCATTGTCAGGATCGTTGGACATCTTTGAAAATTCTTTGAAGATTCTTGGATCCTCGTGCAGAGAATTCTAAGATTCAAATTGAAGGATCGGAGGAAGAATAAGTCAAATGAAACCCTAAACTTCCTTTTATAACCAAGCTTTCCTAGGCATACAAAGAGTCACGCCCTATTGGGCCTTTTACACTTCCCCATATTGGATGCGCAATCTGAACAACGACATGTGGCGCCTATCATTCCTAGGCTGACGTGAACACTAGCCCACGCATTGTGACGTTTCACCTACAACCAGTTCCTCGATGATAAACCTATTGTAAGGCACCCAAAAGCAAAGACAAGCTCGCTACCTATATCGACATGCTCGATGGAACAACTCGACCACGCGGTCGTCACGAGCAAACCTCATCTCCAACGCCCAGAGGCCTCACGAGCAGTATCCTCGATGAAAGCTCAAATTAAATCAAAGTCATTGCTCTCTTCGAGAACGATAACTTGGGGGGATCCTGAATCGACCAAGATTCGCCCACATCTTCCAATGGGCATTGAAGACCCGAGGCCCATCTCGCCATAACCGCTAGGAACTCCCCATGCCGGGGCCACATGGCCAATTAACCTTCACCTTGCCCTCGAGAATAACGGGTCAACTTCCCTTTATCTTGAGTTGAAGACCGGGAGGAGGCCATGTGTTGGACTCCATACCCACGTAAACCTTGTCAGTCCTTTGTGAGCTTCGCAGAAGCAACCCACTAACTAAACCTTGGCCCAGCGCTGAGGGTTATAAATACCCTCTCATTCGAGAGGGTCATGTATTCATTCTTTCATTCTCACTTTTCTACTTGCTCTCTCCTCTTTCCCTTTCTCACTTTGGCATCAGAGTGTCTTGCATGTACCCCTCCCCATCTTTCTCCAACCGTAGTTTGTGGGCCATCGACGATCCTTCTGATCAGGTACGATCATATATATATATATATATATATATATATATATATATATATATAATTACTAAAATATATAACAATTACTATGAGGGAGTTACATAGTATACATGATGAATGTAATTGATGTGTTATTGTGTGTGGTTGTGTTAATGGTGAGTTGCATATATGTAAATTAATAATTTATTGAGTTGAATTATTATATATGCTTGAGTTATGTTGTTATGTTGAATATGATGCTGAGTTGTTGTGGTAATCCAGAAGAGTGGATTATGCGAGTTTGTCAATGCATGTATATTAGGATCAGAAGATGGATCTTAACGCATTGAATTTGTTAACATGTTCATACACTCATGTTGAGTTATGTCAAGAGGCATGTTTCCTAGTTTAGAAGACGGGACTAGTGACTTGTCTCAAACTCATAGAAGGGGCTCGGAGCTCAAAAGAAGAGGCTCGAGTGTTCAGAAGAGGGGACCCGGTTACTGATGGAACCAAATGTTAAGTTGGTACCACATGCATATGCTTAGAGCTGCATAGTTGAGTTGCATTGTATAACGAGTCAAATTTACATTGTTGAGTTATAATTGTTGTGTGTGAGATCGAATGTAGTTGATATAATGTGAATGAGATTGTGTAGAATATGTGATGATATTCTATCTTACAGTATATGCCTTTGATTATTGGTTATGCTTTTTTACCCCTTATGTTTGAATGTTGCATTTGCATGGGCAACACGCATATACTCCTGAAGCCATTTCTTTTAGTTTCTTTGTTTAATTTTAGTTATGTTCTAATATGTAACACCGATGAGCGATTTTTTTTTTATTTTATATGTTGAGATTTCTGAGAGATCTTGTATAATCTCGTATTTTTATATTTTTGTGTGGTAGGTATTTGGAGAAAACTTGCAAGTCAATGAATTTAATTATAATATGAAGTTTTATTATGAAATTTAAATTGGTGTGTATTTTAATTATGATTATGCTACCATGAGCTCGGATGAGTTGGTTGTCGTAAAAACATCCCGAGTACAAATGAGATGATTTGATGTCCTATAAACAACCTAAGTGCAATTGTGTGGATAAAATATTGTGTTGCATGTTTTATTAAATTAAGTGTTACATTATCAACCGAAGTGTTACATTATTGACCGGTGTGTGTATATTTCAAGATGTGTAATATCTTTTGTGAAAATATTATAAAAATCTCTAATTTAATTATAATTGTTCATTGAAAAAATAGAGTGTTACAAAAGTTACGGCATAGCAGAGCTTCTAGAATATTGAAGCTGGGTGTGCCTACAAGACTAACAATAAGACGTTCAATTTAATTTTTGTAAAAGAATAGATAATATTTAAATTATGGTACCTAACATTACGTCATTTTTTTCTCTTTATATAAGGGAGAGAAATAACTACCACGCTATCTTTCATACCTGAAATCTGAAGTATTAAACCGATCATGCATCTAGTGTGTGAGAACAAACTAATATTGCAAAAAGTATTACTTATGCAACTGGTTTTTTGCAACAAGTTCAACACTCAATTAATTAATTTGGACTTATTTCAATGTAGTATTACTTGTGCTTTGCATTAATTCAATTGGCTTTTTTCAAAAAAGAAATAAAAATTTGGACTTATTCAATGTAGTCATTTTTTATAAAATGACTTGCTAATAGGTAGACTTAGGAGGCCGGCCAACACCAATTGCCGGTTCACCTCGCCATAAATATATGCTTCCTTTTGTGGGTAATCTTCATTTTTGGTTTGAAAAAGAATCTTCAACTATCAAAAATAGAAGCCGCACAATTAAAAAGGTGGTTTTGACATAATTAGAGTTTTCTTTTATAAAAATAAAGCTAAAATAAATCTATTATATTGGATATTCATGCACAATATCACTTCACAATCGGATATTCTTGCATAAAATAAACATTTTATAAAAGGAAAATGCTACAACACATCCACTTATTTTTATAAATATGTGTTTTAGCAATATATATCTATAGTGCACTTAAGATATTTTTAGTCATAAGGTAATAACATATTCGTTCCGAAAATGAAATAGATGTATTTTAAAAAATACTTATAGGAGATGCTAATTTACACTCACCTAATTTATAGAAGGAGTATTTTAGTAGAATACACCTTACAGTGCATTTAATTATTTTTAAGTTAATACTTACTAAAATATCCTTCATAAATGCAGTGGATGTATCCTAACAAAACCCTTTATAAAAATATGTTATATTATGGATATTCTTTCATAAAATAAACATTTTATAAAAATATGTTATATTTTTTTAGTAGTTTAATATTACTTCAACAATTGGATACGAAACAAAATATAGTTATAATAACATTAAATTTTGATTTTCTTTTAAAATTAATTATTTATATTATGGTGTTTTAATTTTGTTTGTTAAATTATATATTTTTGGTGCTTAATGTAATTTAAATATATTATTTTTAAATAAAAAATTATCTATTTTTGATTTTGTCTCCATTCGCCATATTATTTGATAGGAGTTCAACTGTATTTCCTTAAAACTTCTAGTTGTTTTGATTGCTTTTACTTCGTTTTTAATAGAGTTGTTATTTCAACCTAACTGATTTAAGATGGTCTAATGAAAATAACCATATCTCTGAGAACCACTAATGTACCAAGATTTAAAAATATGTGGGTATCAAAAAATAAAATATTAATTTTTATTAATTTGCAGTTTTGAAAATGTGAAATGAATATTTAACAAAGTTGTATAAAACATTTATATACTCTAAGTATACAAGAAGATATTTGATTTGTACATGTATATACTCTAACTACACAAGAAGATATTTGATTTGTACATGTATATACTCTAACTACACAAGAAGATATTTGATGATCGATGTTGTATCGATGCAGTGCTCAATAGTTATGATTGACCAAGTTATCTTTATAATGTTAGAAATTTTTGAATTTTTGTTGGATTTTCTTGCGAAAAATATTCTGTAGGAAATACCTGCAAATTATTCTGAAACTAAATAAATTAAAATAAATTTTTAGCATGACACAAATCCCTAGCAAATTCGCACGTGTATATGCGGTTTTTGCTACGATATTCATATTTTAAATAAACATTTATCGTATAATGTAAAATTTGGAGTTTTTTATTAGTTATTTTTAGTTTAAAAAATAATATAAATATTTTTATTTTAAAATAGTTATTTTTGCAAAAAAAATATAATAAATATAAATGTTTTCTAAAAATAATAGGAGTTTTTCTTAAATTTTATAAAAAATATTTTATATTAAATAGAAAAATTTGAAAGAAAAAAATCAAAAAGGAAGGAAAGTAGCAACGTGGAAAAGAAACAAGCAATAATGTATCAGCCCTTTTTCCAAAAGATTCAAGGAGCGCTTATTTCTCAAAAGCTATTTTTTTCTCCCATCTTCCTCACGTAACAACAACTATTTTTTCTAGAACAAATCGATAGAACAAACAACCAACAATTGATTCAGTTTGCGATTTCGAATTGTTTCAATTTCGATTTCACAATTCTATTTAAGCTTCACGATTATGTTTGGTGTTCGCGAATTTTTTTTGTTCATAATTGAGTTGCTACTCAGGTCTATTTTGATATATTTAAGGTAATTAATTGTTTAAGTATATTTTTATGAAGTTTGAGATATAATATAAAATTAATGAGCTAAATGAATAAAAATAAAAATAAAGTAAAAATGGTAAAGAAAATGAATTGGGCTAAGTAAAGAGTATGGACTGTAGATCTAAAAGAAGCCTTATGCCCAAAACTAGTAAACCCACGCATTGGAGTTACATGGTAAACCCCGCCTACATCATGACTCTAAGGCGTGTTGCCAAACGTTGGATCAATCAGAGTCAATCATTTTACTCTAATTAATGGCTAGATGAAGAAGGGTGTAAGATAATAGCACGGGTGAGAGCATATGGGACCAAGGATCAGTCAACCACATATGGCTCACTCATCAACAACAACAAATAAGACACAAAAAGAAAAAAAGATCTATCAAAAAACCAAATCCACACACTATCTCTCTCCAAAATCCAATCACCCTCAGACTCTCTCTCTAACACATTCATCATCTTCAACGTTTCCAATCCAGAAATCAAAGGTGCCGACCGCGCGCGAAAATTGTTATGGCGGCGACGCACCACCAAACCCCAAATTTATTACATCAACAAAACCTTTTGTTTTCCTGTAAAATGATATGAAACCAAAATCAACAGAAAAACAAAAACAAGCAAGAGATCTACACAACTCCGCAAACCCTAAAAACCAAAACTCAAATTAATAGCATTGTGTTAAAGATTTGACTTCAATGCAACGGGGGAAATAGTCTATGAGAATATGGCTTCAACCTGGTGTCAAGAAATCGAACTTCCACGGTGGTGCAAGGGAAGAGCTCCGTTGAACCTTGAAGAAAGTCCGATGAGTGCTTTAAATTTCTTTCTCCTCTTCTGTTAGCTTAGGCTTCGTGTCATTCTTGGTTGTTGTGTTGATGTTAGGCATTAGGGTATAGGCATAGCTCATCTGCTACAAGTTTCAACAATAAACTAGAAGTTAAGTGTAGGTTTTCCGAGCTTTGTGATGGTTGAGAGAGTATTTTAGAATAATTTCTCTAGGACAAGGTTGCTTAGTGAAGTATTTCTTAAGTATAGGGAAGACTCAAATTCGAGAGGTTTAAAAAATGAATCATTGAGTTCTTGTGTTCTTGGTAATCTATTACTATGATTAGAACCATGTGAGATACTTACTTGTGATTATAAGTGGTGGGATAATCATAGTTGGTGCTTTGGTTGCTAGAGCAAGAGACTTGTCATTTGATGCTTATGCATATGCAGTTGTTTTCATAGAAAACATGGGCAAAGCAGTGTGCCTTGCTTCTATCTCTCGTGTTCGTAAGATCATCAATGTTTCTTGTTATGTCTCTCTCATTCATTGTACTATTTTTTGAGTCTGTCCATAAATCTCATATACTACTTGACAATTTTTCATAGGTAAAGCTAGATGATACCAAGAGTGTATCTCCTCCAAAAATTCAACAAATCAGCTCATTAAAGAGGTACGCGCAAAATCTTATCATTTTGAAGATCCAACAACTATAATCAATTAGATAGTTTATTTTGGAAATATTTTCACTACTGCATAAAAGTGATACCAAAATAGTTGAAAAAGGGATACCACAAAAGGTAATCAACCGTTGTGAGGTAAGGGTGGTTGTATATATGATATTTTCTACCAGGATGAACCTGTATGGTTAGCACTCTAATGCCCAAGTCAGTTCAAGATTCAAGATGAGTATAGTGAAAATTAGAGGTCAGAGATTGTACCTTGTTCTTAGCATGCGAATAAATTTTATAATTTGGGTCAAGTATAATGGATTTTAGATAGATTGGTAGATAGATAGATAGGTAGATAGATAGATAGATAGATAGATAGATAGATAGATAGATAGATAGATACATAGATAGATAGATGATAGAGAGATGAGCAGACATGATGCATGCACAAACAACCCAAGAAACTTCAACACCTTCCTAATCAAATATCTAAAAAGTGTTGCTCCACCAATCTTCAGCTTCCTTCTCCAGTATATGCATACCAAAATGCACCTTCTACGCATCAGTACAATTCATAACTCTAAATATCTTCTCAATTTCCTTAAATCATGCTTGATCCTTGTCAGGTTCATGCTCACCCTTAAAGATAGGAGGATTGTTCCTCTGAAACTTCCCCAAAGCACGGAACTCATCACCCTCATCTCTATGCCCAGCATTCGCCCGCATAATCTGCCCAAGAGATCTAGCCAACATCCTCAAGGCTTCGGCAATAACATCATCATTCCTTCCTGCAACTATCGTACTAATACATCCAACAATAATAGACAACAACATTGATCGTGTCAGATACACAAATCAAATACAACAGGAATTAAATTCATTAATAACCTGGCCAAATCTGACTGACCATTGCTCTAATACCACTAATGTAACACCCTTTTTCTAACCCCAAATAATTATGACATAAATTAGAGTAAAATAGAATGCACGCATACAAAGGGTGTCACATGTTATTTTCCACACATAGGAAACCCAACAAAACATAATATAACATGCACCTGGTCATAATCATAACACATATTTGAATCTCGTGCTTTAAAACAAAATTATGCATTTCACAACAGATTATTTCATTTCCTCAGATACTATCAATGATTACATCCCATACTATAACCATTGGATGAAATAACAATGAATCCATAACATAATCAAGTCATATAGATTTATACATCGGCACCAAGGCCACATCAACATAGTATCTCAACATACAAATCCAAAACATATGAGAATACATAACAAATATCTCATAGAAGCATAAATCTAAATAATCCCCGTGTTACATGACCAGAGCAATGACTCACTGCCTAGTATAAGGAATAACTAGATAAAAACATGATTGTATTCCAATAAGTTCATACAAAGAATCACATCCAATTGATCTAACAGAAGACAAACTAAATCCATCCGAAAATCTCTACCAAAAATACTCAATGGACAATTCAGACATGCCACAAAAGTACAAATAGAACCCATAGTAGGAGTATCAATAATCATATTTCAATGCATATCAAACAATTCAAGATTCAACCTCTTAACACAATCAAAAGAAATAAAAGAATAAGTTGCACCAGTATCAATGATAGCAATCAAAGGTGTACCATTAATAAAGCACGTACCTTAGATAAGTCTATCCTCAACCTAAGTCTCAGCACCAGACAATGCAAACAATTTCCCTCTAGGTTGCTCTTTATTCGGCTTATCACACTTAGTACTAATGTGTCCATACTCACTACAGTTGTAGTCACATCCGCATCAAACCACTCACAAACTTCAGACACTTAGATCTCTCAATATTCATAGTATTGTAATGAGGAAAATACTTAATCAGCTCTTGAAATATTGCAGCATACTCAGCCACAGTTTCATTACCCTGAGAATACATAACAAATATCTCATAGAAGCATAAATCCAAATAATCCCCGTGTTACATGACCAGAGCAATGACTCACTACCTAGCATAAGGAATAACTATATAAACTCCTCAACTAGTCTCGTGCGAAGCACCACTATCCTCGAAACCTGCATGTTACCCACATAGAGGAAACATCACAATAGAAGGGTGAGAAGTCACATCATTATCCAAATGTATATTGTTCTCACAGGAAAAACTTATACAAACGTATTTAGGGGTTTGGAGGCTCAAGCTAAGTATCTTGAAATCCAAGCTAATGATTGTCTTGCTTACCCCGTTGGTGGGAGCCCTATTTATATAGAAGTAACGTGACTTCCTCGTTTAACGGCTATAACGGCTTTTGCCTTCCCAGTTCAATAACTGAATTGCCTTAAAGGTGTGTAACGTCCATCGTTCAACAATGACGGCCTTAATTTGTAACACGCGCCGCCAGGGTTAATGTGGCAGTTTCACCTGGCTTGAACGTAACACTTGCTTTATTAGTCGAGCTGGACCATGGCTCGTATGGACGGGTTGTATGCCCGAACCATACTTCGATCTCGATGATTTCTAGCCGAGGACCATGATCGATTTCTTCCTTGTCCCTTCCGTCTTTATAGCTCGACTAGAATTTTATGTATGATCATATATAAATTGGAAGTAATATAGAAACAACATCTATTAAAGAATCCTACACACTTCTGGTGATATTCCAAATAATATGATTATACAAACATTCCAAGTATAACATATCCACATTTATCACAAATAGCATAATTTTCATCAATACAATCAATTCAATGATCAATATAATCAATTACCACAAATCCCAACATGCAACACATATTCTTTAATGACTCATGAGACAACAATGCAATGTGACTCATGCATGTGGTACCTGATAAGTGCTAAAATGTAGTTATTTTGTATATATATGTTTTGTGGCACATATTCGTTCTTGTTTGTTAATATCGGTTAAATAACCCTTCTTTTCGTTGTAAATACGTTTTATTGTGTTTTGTGTACATATTGTACCGTTTGATTAGTTTTGCATATATTTTGTAGGTATTTGTCTCATTATTGGAGCAAGAGGAATAAAAGCTCCAAGATGCGTAGTTGATCAATAATGGAATAAGGCAAAAGAGAGAAGCCATAGAAGTTATGCAGGAAAAGCAAAAAAAGTTGTTGGACTGTCATGGATCTTCGGGCAATGGCCAGGTGAGGGTCATCGCTCGCTCATCGGCGGTTAGGGAGAGAAAGGTCGATTGGGATTTCGCGCCTAGCTTCGCCATCGGGTCATTGGAGAGGAAAATTTGAGTCGTCGGACGAAGCTAACTGTCGTCGGGCGATGGTAGATATTTGTTTCAAGTTGAGGACGTGGCTCAATCTAAGCCAAGTTTATAGGAACCGTCGTCGGGCAACACTTTTAGGGCGACGCGTGCGAACAAAGTGGCGCAGTTGCCAGAGATTGGTTTTATTGTTTCTATATTGTGATAATTCCGTTGTTTTTTAGTTTTGTAATTAATGTATATGTTGTATAGACTTTGTATATGAATTTGTATATTGTTACTTGTACATGTTGTGTGTTTACTTTTCACACTTGTGCATATTCGTGATTTTCTTTGTTTTCACGTATTGTTGTGATTTGTTCGGTATCATAACATTTGTTGTGTGGTTGTTAGGACACTTTCTTTAGGTTTGCGCGGTGTGACAACACCATGGCATGACATCAGCAGGTTACTAGCTCGCTGTCATACCCCAAAATTTGCCCTCCTACTTCTCAAGACATTTCTCATATCCATACTCAAGGATTTCACAAGGGTTGACCAGACAAACCCTCTCCTAAGCAATCAACCCAAACTAGGGTTTGGCTATCCCCAAGCCAGGGTGAGCCTCCAACATTTCCAGTGGTCATCATGCCTCATCATATGCTTCAAAGAATCTCCATGTCAAGTTTCAAGCCTTACAAGTCAAGTTTCCTCAGGCAATTGCTCAAATGGTTGAAAATCAATTGTATTGGACAAAAAGTCAATTGTGGTCAACATACAGACAAACTTCATGATTTTTGGTCAACATCAATATTTTGAAGTGATATTCATCATTTGATCAAGGGTTGATCATGATTCTTCAAGAAAAGTCAAGAATTGATCAAAAGTCAAAGTTTCCAAATTGGGCTTTCTCAAACAAAAGTCAACAAAACTTTGACTAGGCATAACTTTCACATACTTTATCAAAAAAATTTCCACCACCTCTCCTTTTGAAGAAAATTCAATTCTCTACAACTTCATGTCTCACAAGCTTGGTCAGAAAATGCTTCATTTGGAAGATATGGGTCAAAACATTATAGGTTCTTTTCAAAGTCAACAAAAAGTCAACTTTTTGTAAAGAAGTGTTATTGAGCATGGAAACTTCAATTGAGATGAAACCAAAGATTTTGTTTATAGGACATCTTGAGATTTCTAAAAAGTCCAAGAACACCCAAAAATGTTAAAAATTGAGCAAGATACACCTTGCACAAGTTGGACATTTTTGAGGAGGTGCACAAAGAGAAATACTTGACAAAACCCAAAAATTTGCAAATGGTCCTAACTTTTCTTGGTTCAAACTTGTTTCTTAGCTGATTTGGAACCTCCAAGCCCAAAGCCACGAATTTATCTTTTATTTTTCTATTTATTTTGGATATTAGTCATTTAAAAGCCTATTTAATTAACATAAAAGATAGAAAATCAAAATTAATTGCAAATTGGATTTTTCTCTCATTCTTGAGGTCCAAGCAAGCCATACAAGCTGTCAATTTCGAAATTGCATTGATTGGCAAAGGAATTGAATGAGATTTAATCAAAAAAGGCAATATTTGGTTTTATACCAAATCAAATATTTTCTCATTGATTGGCATATAATTTCTTCATGATTCTTGACCTAAATCCATCCACTATAAGTACACAATGCATTCACAAGTACAAAGGACGAAATTCTTGCCTCAAGAACCCTACCCACCTTCCAAAAAACCTTGTTACTCAAGCAATTGGCAGCCCTGGTATTGCTTGGATTCAGATAATTCTAAGCATTCCAATACATTCCTAGAGGTCCCCTGAATCGATCCAGATGCTCACAAGCCAGCAATACCTCCAGAATCACGAATTGCAGATCACGGTTTGGTTCAAATATTTCAAATTCGATTTTTTATTTCCATGCATATTTAACATGTTTTGATTGTTTGTTTGTGTTTAGAATGAAGTTTCGAAGCTTTCTGCATTGGTTAATTGCATTTTGAGTACAGGAGTTGGAATCCACCATTGTTAGGTTTTGAAGGTCCGAATTAGGGCTTTGAGTTTTAGACAAAATTAGCCAAAACCAGTGGTACTATCACACTCAGAAGGCCAAATCGAATCGAACCATGGCTTCATCATGAATTTATATTGATTGTATCGTGTTTTGGAAATTTGCAGGTACTATAGTGACAGGAAAAACCGTCGCTATTGGCTTTTGCTACGGATCGTGTCCGTAGGTAAAAGTTCAAATATTTGAACGAAGAAGATGAAGTTCTTCGCGCGCGTTCTGGGGTCCAGGAAGTTATTTCGCTTATATTGTATTTGTTTCATATCACTAACACCAAGTGCAGGTTGGTCCAGTGGTAGAGGCAGCGCGCGTATAACCCAGGGGACCTTGGTTCGATCCTTGGCTGCCACAAATATTTTTTACACTTTGCAAAACTAACAATTTTCTATTTCTTTTCATATTTTTCTCATTTAATTTAATTTCTTTTCAAACAATTTTCTCATGCATTAAAAAATCACCAAAAAATATTTTCTTTTTGCATTTAGGTCAGAAAAATGTTTATTTAATTTTTGGCATAAAAATTAATATTTTTGCATGCATATTTTAATTAATTGTTAATTAACCATAAAATTGACTTTTAATTACTTTTCCCTACTAAAATCAATCCAGAAAATTCCCAAAAAATTATTCTATCATCTAATTAGGATTACTAACCTAAAAACTTTTTCCTAACTCAGAAATCTTTTTTTACTAACATATTTTCTCTTATGCGAATCTCTTATCTTTTCCGATTATTATGTATCTGCTTACAGGTTGTAATAGTTAGGATTTATTTTCCCGCATTCTTTTCCAATATTATGTAACTGCTCATGGGATGTAATAGCTTAATTAGGATTTACTTTCTGCACTCCTATATTATGTAACTGCCCCAAAGCCATGTAATAGCGTAGGACATTTACTTTCCGCACTTTACTTTCCGCAATTTACTTTCCGCACCATAAAAACTGCTAGTAACTAGGCGTGTATGGCAAGATAAAAACGAACGTAGATCACCTCTAATTGCAAGATAACATATCTGAATTCAACACACTCTTTTCACACATGCACCCCCTAGAGTATTCTCTCTCGTTGCCTTTCGAATAAATGGTCAAGTCCCTCGAACGTAGAGGTATCCTAGCACCGTTGCCTACAAACATATCATCATAGTCCCTTCGATACAAAGATCATATACCGACGATGTCGCCTATGAAAACATGATCTCGTCCCTCGATTGTTGCCTACGAAAAGTGATGATCGTCCCTTCGAATGTGCTAGGATACTCCTACAAGTTGCCTTCTATGACCATACGATGTCCCTTTGAATGTCCCTTTACATCCAACGAATAGGGTTACCTACCAACTAATGGTATGGATAGCGTTATTCTAAAGGAAAGTAAAACAACACGAAAACGACCGTTCTGAGTAGGTAATAAGACTTTTAGTTGCTTGCTCTATCAAAATACTTTTCACACCTCACACTTTTGTCAAAGTTAAAACACTTTTCAAAACGAAACATTTCCAAACACTTCGTATACATTCTAGTGTGAATTATTACGAAGTCAAAGCGAAATGCCTTTTCAAAACTTTTTTTCAAACACACACACACACAGAAAGCAAAATTTTTAAAGTGAGCTAAAAACAACTAAGAGTCCGTAGATAACTACGGATGGAAAGGGGTGCTAATACCTTCCCTTTTCATAACCTTCTCCCTTACTCAGAATCTAACGAAGGTCTTTTTCTGTTCTTTTCACCTTCCCTTAATTGGATAAAATAAAAGTCGGTGGCGACTCTTGCTATCCGCAACATTTGCGATAAAAAGCAAAACAAATTCCAAAGTCACTTCTCCCACCGTATTACACTCGCACAATAAAGGCGTCGAGCTTACGACGTAAAACAAGCATGTTGTTTATGTGTGTGGTGACTTGTGTTTTATAAAGTTGAAACAAGGAAATATTTTAAATTTAAATCTCCATTTTTCAACTTGTTAATAAATTTTTACCAAGTTTTCGTATTGTTATTTGTGTTTGTTTTGCTTTGCCTAATTGTGTTTTTCTTAAGCTTGTCGTGTTTAGCTTAAGAATTTTTGTTGGTTGTAAATTTTGTTTTTCCAATTCTTTTGCTGGTTTTTGAACTCAAATGTTGGTCTGGTAGCTTGAGGTTGCATTTTGTGATTTTCCGAGTTTGATCGTTTCAACTCGCAGATGTATGGTAATGATAGTTTCAAAGTTGGTACACGTCAAGTACTCGTTTATCGCTTTCTATAACATAACATGTTTAGGAAATTTATCATTTATATAATTACCATGTCATTCATTATTTTTGCATTACTTGCTCATGAATTGAATCACTTTAGTTTCCTTTTTACCCATAAATGTGAGGAAGTTTTCCATTGTTTACATATGTTGGAGGCCACATTCTTGTTTTAACTGGATTTTATTATGCTTAATATTTTATTTTGTGTTGATTGTATGAATGCATGAAAATGATCGAGACACTTTTATTTGATTTTGAGCACAACTACCTTGGCCAAATATTCAATTCACCTTGTGAGTGTGTGATCATTTGTTAACCCCTTTGAGCTTTTATCAATATCCATGTTTATTTGAACTTGATGCTTGTCTATGAGTGTTGAATTCACCTTTTTTGTATGGATGTTGATTTCTTGGTTTCTTGAATCCTTAACTATATGTTGTTGAATGAATTTTTACCTTGCCTTAGAACGTAGGGAGTGTAACACCCCTTCTAATTACCCGCGATTTTATAAATAATAATCAGAGTATATAACACATTTCAAGAGGCATCACAATTTTTAAATATAATTCAAAACAGTTGTCATGCTTTCACTGAAGAAAATTCATTAAATGAAACATACTTAAGGTTATGTTTAACAGCGGAAATGAAACATAACGGATCCCGAATACAACATCCATAATTATTCCAGGACATAACATCAAAACATGATTCAAAACCATTAAAAATATCCATTAAAGGATTCAAACAACCGCTTCCCAGTTACATCTACGAGCACGACATCGACACGCGGACTAATTAATCGACTCGACTCTAGAGCTATCCTCACCAACTCCAAGCTAATCACCGGATCCGAAATTGTTAAAGTAAGGGTGAGATTTCAATTCAATATAACATGCATTATACTTTTAAAATGCAAAATAGTCGGATACGTTAGTCCATTAACCAAACACAAATCATAATCAATTCAAAAGGCGTTCACACAATGAACATGTATATAACAAACAATGGAAATTGCAACACGAATCCATCCTAGCATGTTACAATCCCATATGCAATGCGACTCTATGCATGTGGTACCAAAACGTGAACCGAGTTCACCCACCGCCCGCTTACATGTGGAAAGACGGTATATCCATGATTCGCTCGTAACACCGAGTCAAGAATCCAATCTCGATTCGCCCATAACCACCGGGTCAAGAATCTAGCCTCACTACCTCTGCACTGTAAGTCTATTGGCTCACGCTTCACTTCCGCACAATGGGAATGAACCAATTTAACAAATGCTCATGCATGCATCATAAAAGCATGCACATCAATTCAACGGAATATGATAACAACATGATTCCACATAAATACCAATATCAATCTATCACATGATAACAACATAATCATAAATTAAATTATCACAAAGCATAAACATGCCAAACGCTTACTCTTCAATCGAAGTCTATCACCAAGATATAATAACAATAACACATGATACCAATACAATCATGAATAAACCACAAGGAAAGAAACATCACATGAACGTAATCTCCATTCAAATTGTCAAACAATCTAAACCAATTCATAGATTACGATCCCAACATAATTCACTTATTGCCAATCACCAACGTATCACATTCAATCACAATGAATATCAAGATACAACATAGCAAGCATTAATAACTCATCCTAACTCGCACTATTCGTAATAGTTTCCCATTATCCTTAACTAATCACTCTTTTCAAAAATCGGAGCTCAACTATTTTTAAAATAATTTTAGCAAAAGAATATTTTCTCTTTTCAAAAGGTAGTATTTTAAATTTAAGAAATAACACCAAAACGGCACTCGAATCGAGTTACGGTTTAGAAAATATGAATTTTTAAAGTTTTTAGAAATTTTAGAAAATACTCGCCCTGGTTTTTGTATGGGAACCCGTTCCTACCTATACAGAACCGGTTCTGAGCGTAAAATCCCGCCATTTAACACTGAACTCGGTTCCTCCCACAGGAACCGGTTCCCACGTCCTATAACATCATTTTCTGCAACTTTTGACAGTATTTTGCACCCATTATCATTTCCAAACTTTCAAGTACGAATTGGGACATTAGGAACACTATTTCATGATCATTTCACACCATTATAACATCACATAACATGGTTTATTCATTCCTATCAATTATTTGACATACAAATGATCCTAATTCCAAACACCGACACAAAATAGGGTTTATTTCCATAACTTATAATCATCAACATTCAAACTTCCTAACATACCCAATTATCTCTTTGATTCCCAAAACCCATAAAGCATATTAATTAACGAATCACCCCTTACCTCGCGATGATCTTCGATTTCTCTCGGCGTCGGCTTTTCCTCTCTTTTCCTCTTCTCTCCAATTCCACGTATAATAGCTTTTTTTTCTTCCAAAAAACCTATTTTTCCTTTCTTTTCCTTTTTATATTCCTTTTAATGTTCCTTTATTTATTCCAAATAAAATGAAATAATAATAATTAGTAAAGTAGAGTAATTTACTCCTCATACTCATTAATTACTCTGCACACCTCCAATCCTTTCTTTCTTAAATGATCCAATTAATCCAAATAAAATTAATACTTAAGACTTTAATTAAATAAATAATTAAATTCTCACTTATTTAATATTTGAATTAAATCGGGGTGTCACAACTCTCCCCCACTAAAAGAGTTTTCGTCCTCGAAAACATACCTTAGACGAACAGTTCGGGGTACGAGTCCTTCATCTGACTCTCCAGCTCCCAAGTTACATTTCCTTCAGCTGGTCCTCCCCAAGCTACTCTCACCAGTGCTATCTCTTTACCTCGCAATTGCTTCACTTTCCGATCCTCAATTCTCGCAGGCACTGCTTCAACAGTCAAATTATCCCGTACCTGAACATCATCTACTTGAATCTCATGAGACGGATCCGCAATGTACCTCCTCAACTGAGATACCTGGAAAACATCATGAAAATTCGCAAGTGACGGCGGTAAAGAAATCTGATAAGCAACTTTCCCAACTCTCTTGGTAATCTGAAACGGACCAATAAAGCGCGGAGTCAACTTCTTTGACTTCAAGGCTCGACCAATACCAGTCATTGGAGTAACTCTCATGAACACATGGTCTCCTTCATTAAACTCAAGATCTTTCCTCCTCTTATCATGATAACTTTTCTGACGACTCTGAGAAGTTCTCATCTTCTCCAGAATCATCTTGATCTTTTCTGAAGTTTGTTGAACAATCTCCGGTCCAATCACAACACTTTCTCCAGATTCGTACCAACACAACGGTGTCCGACATCTCCTACCATACAATGCCTCAAACGGAGCCATACCGATGCTCGAATGAAAACTATTGTTGTAGGTAAACTCTATCAACGGTAAATAGCTATCCCAAGCTCCACATTTCTCTAACACAAAGGCCCTCAACAAATCTTCTAACGACTGAATCGTCCTCTCCGTCTGACCATCTGTCTGCGGATGATATGCGGAACTCAATCGTAACTTAGTACCCAGAGCTTCCTGCAATCCTGTCCAGAACTTAGACGTAACCCTCGGATCTCGATCCGACACAATGCTAGACGGAATACCCTGCAAACTTACAATCTTCTCAACATACAATTCTGCCAACCTCTTCATCGGATAATCCATTCTTATCGGAATAAAGTGAGCAGACTTTGTCAATCGGTCGACAATAACCCAAATAGAATCACAATTCTTCTGTCCGCAAACCGACACAAATCCATATAAATGCCATCCCATTTCCATTCCGGAACAGACAACGGTTCCATCAATCCTGACAACTTCTGATGTTCAATCTTCGATTTCTGATAAACCAAACATGCATACACAAACTCGGCAATTTCCTTTTTCATTCCAGACCACCAAAATAATTTCTTCAAATCATGATACATCTTAGTAGCACCAGAATGAATACTCAATCCACTACGGTGTCCTTCTTCCAAGATACTCTTCCTAATCTCAGCAACATCTGAAACACACATTCTATCACCAAATCTCATAACGCCATTCTCATCAATTCGGAACTCACCTCCTTGACCTTGGTTAATCAATGTCAGTTTATCCACCAACCCAAACATCAGATTTCTGTCCATTTCGAATCTCTTCCAAAATACCACTAGTCAGCTTCAACATGCCCAATTTCACACTATTTGGAGTAGTTTCGCATACTAAACTTAAGTCTCTGAGTTGTCCCACTAAATCCAATTCACGAACCAAACTGTCTTGAATCATAAGCCACAACCTGCCTATCTTGCATCAAAACACCACCTAATTCCATCAGTGACGCATCACAATACACCACGGAAGATTCTGTCGGATTCGGCAAAATTAGAATCGGAGCACTAGTCAACCTTCCCTTCAACTCTTGGAATCCTTTCTCACAATCAGAATCCCAAAACAATACACTTGGTTTTACAAGTCTATTTCTCTGAGCATCCTCCAATAGCTTCTTCAATTTCTTATCTCTAAAGTTGACGTCTTGTACGGTGTCATAGAAATAAGTTTTGTACCCAGAACGACATTAACAACAACTCCGACTCTCCTCAACCATCACTACACGATAAATAAATTACTTACAAGTGCTGGAACCATTTATAAAACAAAGTTCATCACATTATCTTTCCAACACTTCAAACGAAACTCAATTCAGACATCCAAAACTCAAGTTATGGATTTTACAAGTTTTCGAAAAATGGGAAATCAATTCCCTGTGATAGGTAATCGATTTCTCACCTTGTGAGAGTGAAAAAAAAAATCCCAAAACATCATAGAATGCAAAATTTGAGATGCTAACTTCAATGTACCGCAACACACATCATTCACCATGATTAATTGCGTCAAGTTACAATTCCAATAACCAATTCACATCATTGCATACTTTATATCAACCATTGACACTGACACAATTAATCTTTTCAAGAACACAAAGGCGTAACTCACACTGACAACTTCACGATCAACCGGAAGTGTTGCAACATTCCAACCATACCAGCTTCATCTTCTAAGAGTCATCCCTCTTAATTACCAAATATCTTCTAGGCCAAGAATATGCATCGACTCATCAAAATGATTCATAATCACTTGGTTTCACTTCAAACATTCAACCCAAGAATAGCCTCAAGCTAATCCAACATCTTGCTCAAACGATGAGTCGCTATTATTCCCAGGGAACATTAGAACTCACACCTAATGGGACACCATTATCCATACCCCGTCCTAAATACTCAATATCCTCCGCCTTAACACGAATGATGATATCCGGACCTCGGACCAATTTTACTAAATACACAAGCTCCACCAATCGATCCATCAAATCATCAATCCTCAATGGATACCGATTCTTGATTGTTACTTTACTCAATTGCGTAGTCAACACACAATCTCATTGTTCCTTCCTTCTTTTAACCAACAATACGGCACCACGGTGAAACACTAGGCGAAAAACTTCTTCTCAAGTAACTCTTCCAACTGCTTCTTCAACTCGGACAATTCGGTGCCGACATGTGATAAGGCGCCATCGACACCGGACTAGTTCCAAATCAAATCTATAGCAAACTCCACTTCTCTCGGTGGTAGCTCACTAACATCTTAGGAAACACTGAAATCCATCCACCAGGCAATCCAACTTACTCGGAACAATCTCAAAACAATTCTTCATTACCGTAATTCATCACTCTTATATTTTCCTTTCACTTCCGTCAAGAATACGACACAAACACCACCACCATCATTAATATCTACGCAACTCTAACCATCCATCTCAATTCATTATCCTTATTAGAGTCTTCGTCCACTCATATGGTTCACAAGCTTCTATCACACTTCATTCGTATTCATCACTTTATGCCCCACTTAGATAGTAAGACAATTGTATACCATCCAATACGATTCCGCCTACTATCAACAAGAGATTAAGGGTGATCAAGTCCTCAATTTGTCAATAGACATCGATAATCATCTCAAGTATAAACCATCCTTACCAACACTTTGCTCTCAAAATCGTACTCACCTTTTGCGCTCCAACTATGACTCATGGTCCAAACGATTCCAACAGCCTAACCATACTTGCATGTCTTTCAAGCGAACTCGTACCAATGACTTACAATCGAACATATCCGGAAGCATCTCTTCTCCCCACTTAGTTTCACACTACTACGCAATAATCAATCGAAGAAGTACCATGGCACACACTTGTCGCATAAAGGAATAATGACATTAAGACACCGGTCACAACGACCGACTATGCTCGATACCACTATTGTAACACCCTTCTAATTACCCGCGATTTTATAAATAATAATCGAGTATATAACACATTTCAAGAGGCATCACAATTTTAAATATAATTCAAAACAATTGTCATGCTTTCATCAAGAAAATTCATTAAATGAAACATACTTAAGGTTATGTTTAACAACGGAAATGAAACATAACGGATCCGAATACAACATCCATAATTATTCCAGACATAACATCAAAACATGATTCAAAACCATTAAAAATATCCATTAAAGGATTCAAACAACTGCTTCCCAGGTTACATCTATCGAGCACGACAACGATACGCGGACTAATTAACGACTCGACTCTAGAGCTATCCTCACCAACTCCAAGCCTAATCACTTCGGATCGAAATTGTTAAAGTAAGGGTGAAATTTCAATTCAATATAACATGCATTATACGTTTTAAAATGCAATGAATAATCGGATCGTTAGTCCATTAACCAAACACAAATCATAATCAATTCACAAGGCACACAATGAACATGTATATAATAAACAATGGAAATTGCAACACCGAATCCATCCTAGCATGTTACAATCCCATATGCAATGCACTCTATGCATGTGGTACCAAACGTGAACCGAGTTCACCCACCGCCGCTTACATGTGGAAAGAGTGTATATCCATGATTCGCCGAACACCGAGTCAAGAATCCAACTCGATTCGCCCATAACCACCGGGTCAAGAATCTAGCCTCACTACCGCACTGTGTAAGTCTATTGGCTCGCCATTCACTTCCGCACAATGGGAATGAACCAATTTAACAAATGCTCATGCATGCATCATAAAAGCATGCACATCAATTCAACTAATATGATAACAACATGATTCCACATAAATACTAATACCAATCTATCACATGATAACAACATAATCATAAATTAAATTATCACAAAGCATAAACATGCCAAACGCTTACTCTTCAATCAAGAAGTCTATCACCAGATATAATAACAATAACACATGATACCAATACAATCATGAATAAACCACAAGGAAAGAAACATCACATGAACGTCAATCTCCATTCAAATTGTCAAACAATCTAAACCAATTCATAGATTACGATCCCAACATAATTCACTTATTGCCAATCACCAATGTATCACATTCAATCACAATGAATATCAAGATACAACATAGCAAGCATTAATAACTCATCCGTAACTCGGACCATTCGTAATAGTTTCCCATTATCCTTAACTAATCACTCTTTTCAAAAATCGAGCTCAACTATTTTAAAATAATTTTAGCAAAAGAATATTTTTCTTTTCAAAAGGTAGTATTTTAAATTTAAGAAATAACGCAAACGGCACTTAATCGAGTTACGGTTTAGAAAATATGAATTTTTAAAGTTTTAGAAATTTTAGAAAATACTCGCTCCCTGGTTTTGTATGGGAACCCGGTTCCTACCTATACAGGAATCGGTTCCTGAGTGTAAAAATCCCAGTTTTGGCCAATTTAACACTGGGAACTCGGCTCCTCCCCACAGGGAACCGGTTCCCACGTCCTATAACATCATTTTCTGCAACTTTTGACAGCATTTTGCACCCATTATCATTTCCAAACTTTCAAGTACGAATTGGGACATTAGGAACACTATTTCATGATCATTTCACACCATTATAACATCACACAACATGGTTTATTCATTCCTATCAATTATTTGACATACAAATGATCCTAATTCCAAACACCGACACAAAATAGGGTTTATTTCCATAACTTATAATCATCAACATTCAAACTTCCTAACATACCCAATTATCTCTTTGATTCCCAAAACCCATAAAGCATATTAACCGAACGAAATCACCCCTTACCTCGCGATGATCTTCGATTTCTCTCGGTGTCGGCTTTTCCTCTCTTTTCCTCTTCTCTCCAATTCCACGTATAATAGCTTTTTTTTCCAAAAAACCTATTTTTCCTTTCTTTTCCTTTTTATATTCTTTTTAATGTTCCTTTATTTATTCCAAATAAAATGAAATAATAATAATTAGTAAAGTAGAGTAATTTACTCATACTCACTAATTACTCTGCACACCTCCAATCCTTTCTTTCTTAAATGATCCAATTAATCCAAATAAAATTAATACTTAAGACTTTAATTAAATAAATAATTAAATTCTCACTTATTTAATATTTGAATTAAATCGGGGTGTCACAGGGAGTATTCACATAATGATGTTGGTTGAATTCAAGTTGGGGAGAGGAATGTTTGCTCATTTATATTGTGGTTGGTAATAGGTTAAGAAAAAGAAAAAGAAAAGAAAGAAAGAAAAAATGTGAAAAAGAAAGATTAACAAAAACATTTTGAAAAAGAAAACAAGAAAAAGAGTATGAATAATGTTGTGTTAATAAGTTAGGTGTTTTGGTTTTACAATTTGTGATGAAGAATAATTTTGATTAAGATTTTATGCTTAAGTCTTTGTGAGTTGATCACTCCCTTAGGTTTAGGCAAGTTTTTGTTTTGATTAGCTTTAGGACTTATCACTTGTTTGTTAGCCAAGCCACATTACAACCTTGAAAAGCCCTTGTGATTCTTGCATTTGTATTTTCAATTGAATTTTTGGATGAATGCATAATTTAGTCTTTTGTTTGCAGGTTTGTAGATGAGTGTTTTTTTTGTCCCTCGCCTTTGTGTGTTCTTCATCTACCGATGCATTTTTGCTAGGTATGGTTCATGGTTGAGCTTGTTTTGTTTTAGAATGTTTTGCATGATTTTTGTACTTAGGATTTGTTTCGTTTATATGTTGTCGTTGTAGGATGGTGGTAAGTATGTGTTTGTCGTGTACATTTTTGTTTGAACCATACATTTATTTTCCATTTTAAAACTTGTTGATTCGTGATTATTTGATTATCATTCTCTGTTTCTTTGAGTTACTTGACTTTGTTTGAGGATAAACAATGTGTCAAGTTGAATGTGTCAAGTTGGGGAGAGTTGATAAGTGTTAAAACGTAGTTATTTTGTATATATGTTTTGTGGCACTTATTCGTTCTTGTTTGTTAACATCGGTTGAACAACCCCACTTTTTGTTGTAAATACGTTTTATTGTGTTTTGTGTACATATTATACCGTATGATTAGTTTTGTATATATTTTGTAGGTATTTTTCGCATTATTGGAGCAAGAGGAATAAAAGATCCAAGATGCATATTTGATCAATAATAGAATAAGGCAAAAGAGAGAAGCCATGGAAGTTATCCAGGAAAAGCAACAAAAGTTGTTGGAGTGTCATGGATCGTCGGGCAATGGCCAGGCGAGGGCCATCACATCTGCGTCGCAGGGCGAAGTTGGGGCGAGAGGAAGGTTAAAGTTTGGGATTTCGCTCTGCCTAACTTCGTTGTTGGGTCACTGGGCGAGGAAAAGTTGAGTCACCGGGCAAAGCTAATCATCGTCGGGTGATGGTAGATATTTGTTTCAAGTTGAGGACGTGGCTCAATCTGAGCCATGTTTATAGGAACCGTCATCGGGCGACGCGTGCAGACCATATTTTCTTTATACTTTCATTTTGCTTCATTTTTTAGGGTTATGTTTTTTGGGGTGAGGTTTTTCTCCCAAATTCCATCACCTTATAGTTTTTGATAGATTAGCTTAGAAAACAACATTAGGCTTTGCATACGGATGATTGAAGGTGGATTGATCTTTGATAGGCTCTGACAAACCGGTGTAAATTTTATGTATATCTCTTCTCCTCTCTATGTATTTCTCTATTTGTTGGTTTGTATGCATATTTTACTCTGAACTCAAGTATATTTGTCTCCGTTGGCATTGTATAAAGTTTACTTTATGAATTTGTGTTGGTGATTGTCTTAGGTTTTTACCTTGTGTTAGGGATTTGAGCTTTGCTAGACATAGATTGCTTAGATTATTACCTAGGATGATTATCTATTAGTTTATGAATGCTAGAAATGGGTTTAGATCTGACATTTACTTAGAGTATCTGATCTTAATGCCTCTGTGTTGGTTGTTTCAAGCTAGAGATAGTCGCTACGAGTAACACGGTTGACTTCTGTGTTGTTGAGATAGGCCAGACATGGCTATCGAGGTGATGCGGTTTAATTCCTAATTTGGGTTAGAAATAGCTTGGGTTGTGAGAGGTATGTGATAACACGGACGAGTATCATAGGCTGAGTATAACTGGACGGTAGATTTAAGTCTGTGACGGGTAGTGTGCATTCGTTTCGGATAAGCTGTCTATCCTTTATAGTTTTTGTTCATTTACTTTTTGTCTTTTCTTTACAACCATTTAACCCCAAACCGGTGTAACTTGGTTGGCACGTTTTGGGCACGATCTGGTTTGTGTAAGACCTAGTATTGACTCCTGGAAAGCTCAAGAGGATGAATGAGTGCTTGGAATGTCTTGAGGATGGATGGAAAGTGAGGCTCGAGTTTGCCCTAAACTTGCAAAATTTTGGAAAACTTTCTAGGGTTCTTGAGGTCAGCAATCCATGTCGTTGGCTTTTTCTCTTGTAGTATATATAGTGAGGAGTGTATTAGGTCAATCATTGAGTGGAAATATATTACCTTGAATGCAAAGATATTTGATTGAAAATTTTATCAAATCTTTCCAAAATTGCTCAATCATGCCTTAATGCTCTTTTGAGTTTTTGACAGCTTGTGATGAGCCATCTTAGACATCAAGTCATGCAAATACCAAGCCCAACTCACCTTATCTTTTATCTTTATATTTTACTTAATTAAATTTGAATTTTAGCCATTTAATTCAAAAATAAATTAAATAAATAAAGGAATGACATGGAAATGAGTGTAAAGGTCATGGATAATCTCAAGAATAATTTTGGATCACAAAAACTTAGGCCCATTTAGAAAAAAAATTGAATTTGCTAAGTATTTTTCTTCAACACCTCTTCAAAAATGCCAAACTTGCACAACTTGTATCTTGCTCAATTTTCAACATTTTGAAGTGTTCCTGGACTTTTTAAAATCTCAAGATGTCCTATAAACACTCCTTTAGGTTTCATCTTCATGAACACTTCTTTGCAAAGAGATGACGTTTTGTTGACTTTTAGAAGGACCTATAATGTCTTGATCCATAACTCTCAAATGAAGCATTTTTGGCCAAAGCTTATGATACATGAAGTTGTAGAGAATTGAATTCTCTTTAAAATGAGATTTTTTGGAAAAATTTCAGATAAAGTATGTGAAAGTTATGTCTGTTCAAAGTTCTGTTGACTTTTGTCCAAAAAACCCTAATTTTGAAATTTTGACTTTTGATCAAATCTTGAGTTTTCTTGATGAATCATGATCAACCCTTGATCAAATGATGAATGTGACTTAAAAATCTTGATGTTGACCAAAAATGATGAAGTTTGACTGTATATTGACCACAATTGACTTTTTGTCCAATACAACTAATTTTCAACCATCCGAGCAATTGACTGAGCAAACTTGAGCTGTAAGGCTTAATACTTGACATGATGATACCTTGAGACATATGGGGAGGTATGATGACCACTTAAGTCATTAGAAATCATTTTGACTTGAGAGAATCAAAACCCTAGTTGTGGGTTGATTGCTTAGGAGAGGGTTCATCTGGTCAACCCTTGAGAAGTTCTTGAGTATAGAGATGTGGATTGTCTTGAGAAATAGGAGGGAAAATTTTAGGGTATAACACTGCGGCACCGTCTGATCATTTGACCTGAAGCCCTAGGTGTGGCACGATTTGATTGGTTCATTTAAACAACCAGGGGTCCCACGCACGTTTTGTGTTAAAATCTGATTCTTGGAAGCAACTTTCATATATATATTTATATATATATATATATATATATACATATCCTTGCATTCAAATACATGGATGTGTCACCTCTCCAGCGGTAAGACATGTGCGCGTTAGTCTCTCCCTCTATTAGGTCGCTGGTTCGAATCTGCCTTTTGCAACTTTTTTCTATTTTTTCTGATTTTTCACAGGTTACGCATGCATACAAACGGAGGCGAGATGTTAACACCATTGGCATATGGTGTAGTGGCATAATTTTGAACATGTGACCTAAGGGTCATGAGTTCAAGCCTTGCAGGGACCATTCCTATTTTTTGGCACTAATTCTCTTCACTTTTCTATTTCTTTTTAAACTTTTTTTTATTTCTTTTCAAAACTTAACTTAAACTATTTTCAAAAACCCAAAAATAATTTAATTTCAGAATTAGGTTAGTTAAAAATAATTTATTTTTCTCATGATTTAAATTATTTTTCATAATTAATTGTTAATTAACTTAGAATTAGGTTTTATTAACTAAAATCGATTTCAAAAAATATCAAAAATATTTTTCTTTTACAATTAGGGTTTAGATGTTCTTTCCCATCCTTAGACACTTTTTCTCAAGTATTTACTTTATTTCACATTTTAAATATTAGAAATCGATGTATAGGTCGCAAGGATATTTTTGTAATAGCGTAGATTTACTTTTCTGCCTTTACTTTCAGCACCTCATATTATGTAACTGCCCCAAAGCCATGTAATAGCGTAGGACATTTACTTTCCGCACTTTATTTTCCTGCGAATATTAAACTGCTTAGATGTATGCTAACTAGGGTTTGTATGGCAAGATTAAAATCAATCTTAGAATAACCCTAAGTCAAGGTTAACGTATCCGAATTAAACACACTCTTCACACTTGCACCCCCTTAGGGTATCCTCTCTTGTTTCCTTACGAATAAACAATGGTCATGTCCCTCGAACGTAGGGGTACCATTAGCAAAGACCCTCAGATAAATCATCACAAAGATCATAGTCCCTCGATGACCCTCGATGTTGCCTACAAATATATGATCTCATCCCTCGATTGTTGCCTACGAATAAGTGATGATCATCCCTTCTAAATGCTAAGGTATCCTTACAATGTTGCCTTTAATAACCATACAATAACCCTACAAATGTCCCTTTACATCCAACGAGTAAGGTTACCTACCCACTAATGGTATGTATAACCTTATTCTAAAGGAGAAGGAAAAATAACAAGAACGACCTTCCAAGTGGGTAATACTCTTAATTTCTTGCTCAATCAAAATACTTTCACACCTCACACTCTTTCAAAAATACTTTCAAACAAACACTTTGTATACATTCATACGAGAATCATTACAAAGTTACATTTTTCAAACAAATATTTTCAAACACTTTGTATACATTCTTGAGGACTGATACAAGAATCATTACAAAGTCAAAGAAAAATATTTTTCAAAGAAATAACACACACACACACACACACACAAAGCAAGTTTTCAAAGGTGAGCTAAGCAATTAAGAACCTGTAGATAACTACAGATGGAAAGGGTGTTAATACCTTCCTTTTTCATAATTACCTCCCGTACTTAGAATCTAACAAAGGTCTTTTTCTGATCTTTTCACCTTCCCTTTATTGGATAAAAGAAAAGTCGGTGGCGACTCTTGCTATCTGCAACATTTGCGATAAAACGCAAAACAAACAAGTCAGTTCTCCCACCGTGTTACAAACATCATCTAACATGTATACACTATAGGGAACCTATTCATATCATCAAATCTAGTTTTAATCATCAAAATTCCCAAATTACAACTTTAATTTGAGTAACCAAAACCTAGAAATTGAGATACCCAATCCAATAGCATGTTACTAAACACTACCCAACAACATACAAATGCATAATAATGAATATTCTCCCTCTTACCTCTTGAAGATTTAGCTTCCTATGGTTTCTTCTTTTCTTCTTCTTCTCTTCTCTTCTCTTATCTTCTTTCTTTCTTTTTCACCAAATGACAACACTAACTATGTTTTTCCTCTAACCCTTTACTAACTAGTAAACTCAAATTGGGCTTAACACTTAACACCTCCTTATTACTTTTATTCTTATAATTAGGCCCAACACTAAATAATCTCATTTCTACTCATAAAACCCAATTATTCAAATAACACACATATTTAAAAAATTCAAATACTCATTTAAATTAATTATCACATAATATAATAAACAATAATAATTAACTATTAAAATCGGGATGTTACAGCAATCCTCTCTTGAATGTCTTGCACAACCCCCCCCCCCCCAAATCTATCAACGATCTTAGAGGGCAAGCCCGTGGTCTTTTTCGGATGAAACCCCTGCAAATATCAATCCAATATTCTTTGCTACACAAGAACCTAATTGGATGTTAACAAACCTCGCCTAGATGGTACCACGACAAAATATGATTATGTGTGATTTATCAGTGTGTATGCATAGGTTGGAGGTTAAAGGTGAAAAGAAAATGTAGTATTTATCAAGTTGGAATGATACATGAATGATGTATTTATAATTTTGAAAGTTTATATGCAAATAAGTAATTTTCGGAATTAAAATGAATTGAAAAATTGACCCAATTAAACATTATGTGCCGACCTAAAATTTGTATGTGCCGACACATAAGTCTAAATCTCCAGTATGTGTCGGTCTGAAAAGGAAGATGTATCGGTCTATGAATTATCGTAGCGATTTTCTTAAATACAACAGTATATGTGTTAGCCTAAAAATCATATGTGTCGACCTAAAAATACTAGGCTATAACATGTGTCGACCTAAAAAACGGATGTGCTAGCACATGCAAGTATTTTTTGTGCAGGAAATGATTTTTCAAGATTTGGATCAATTTTAAAATTATTTTGAATACTTTCTAAGAATTCTAATGCAAGGGTGTACCAAACGACACAGACCGTCCAATATACATAAATGTTAAGTTTTCCTAGTTTTAACATCATACAAAATATCTAATGGTGTTGTTTCACTTACAATAAGGGTATTCCAACCTTGTGTCGAGCAAAAATCCTAGAAGCCATCTCTTAGCCTATTTTTTTGATATTTTTCGTCTGAGGTGTACTTCCCTAGACAACTTTCATAATCATGGGCTTATTTCCTTTTGTATAATTAACCATTAGTTTGACCCCCTTACTATAGATTGAGGTGACTTCTTGGGATGCTTTTATTGGTGAATCCCCTCACCATTACTACTCACTTTGTTTTTTGTTATCTCCATGCTAATTCTCCTTACTTTTGTTGGATTTTATATCTAAAGCATTGGTCCAAGCTCTATTTTAATCGGGTTGCTTACTCCTACTGTAACAAGTCGAGTTATCTTTATTCGAACAGGGTGACGATGAAAGGGGAAATGAAATCCTAGTTTCTAGGGCTGAGGGTGGTGCTTCTGAGAAGATAAATCCCTTTATAAAGATGCCATGTGTCTTCTCTTCTAGGCTTCATCACACTCTTGAGGAGGATTCCACTACTATTTTGACATCAGATTTGTACTTAGTCCAGAATATCCCTAAGGGGGATAAGATTGAACTAGGTTTTTATCTTTCCCACAACATGTTTAAATTTACTTTTATCTTCTCTCTTGTCTTGATGAACAGGGAGATGTTTTGACCTCAGGTAACTGCTCCGAGGAAATGGATACTTGGAAAGGAAAATTTGAAGCTATGGAATTGAAGTGCATTAAACTTTAAAAGAAATTTGTTGCACTATAAGAGGAGGTTAAAGCTGCCATATACTCGGAGTTCGTGAGTGAGTTGTGGAACAAACAAAAAGTTTCTATCTCGATGCTTTAATTTTTGCCAAGGTGTTTAGTAATTCAATTTTGTTCTCGGGGTGACTCAAGGAGGTGGTCCCGGGACCTCGACTTTAACTACTTCAACTTGATTTTATTTTGCTCTATATTATTGTATTTCCTGCAACTGTTCTTAGGATTTTTGTGACTCGGGTGCAATGATATTTAAAGTTTTATGTAAGTATTTTACCTCAAGGATTCAAGTGTCATTTTTCGTTAAAAAATTAAGTTTTTTTTTGCTTTATCGTTTCCACAATTTATGAATTATTATAACACTAGGGATTTCTCTTTTGTCTTATGAAGTTTGTGTGTTTAGATTGGACCACTGGTGTTCATCGGCTTCGAAGAGATATTTATTTAGGTTTGAGAACACTGATTACGTGCTTTACAAAAGAAATATTACATTTGGTTGTAGTTAAGTGACAGATGTGCCCTTAGAATTTCCTACTTTAGTGCTTTGCAGTTTAATTCCTGTAATTATGTTAGCTATAATTTTTGGTTGCTATATTTTCTCGATGTATTCAACATTTGTTGTAATAGAGTATTTATTTGTGTATCATGTTCAGCAATTTGTTGTGTTCCTTGGGAGAGGCTTGGGATCGATAAAATCAATGTGATATGATTGTATTTTTATACAATGCTCCATGTCACAGGGGATCGTTCCCCAACCAAGGGTAAAATCCTTGTGCCTATCCCCGAGGCTTGTCTCGGATTGAGGTGGACATCTGCAGGTTCCACTAGCTATACCTTTAGATTTTCTAAATTTTAAGGTGGTGTGCTAGCTATACAACATTGCGTTCAATATGCATCATATGAAGAGTCATGCAAGTCGAAAGTTTGAGTCGTACCAGAATTGCATAAATGCATTTAGTGTGTATTGGATATGCAGTCGGGAATGGAATGTGTTTAATCCATATCATAATCACATAAATGTGTTAGGTCTGTATAGGATGCACATTTATGTGAGCAATACGCTTAACTCATATGTGAATAGAAGAAATGCGTTAAGTTTGTGTTGAATACATAATATGGAATAGAATATGCTTAAGGCGTATCATAATCACATAAATGTGTTAAGTCTTTATTGGATACACATTTATGTGAGCAATGCATTTAAGCCGTATCAGAATCGCATAAATATGTTAAATTTGTATCAAATATGCAATATATAATGAAATGTGCTTAAGTCATATTAGAATTTCAAAATTGCGTTAAGTCTATACCATACATACATTCATATATTTTATCTTCGTCTCTCTTGTCTCGAGTATCCTATTTGAAAGAGAGACAACAAAGAAGTGACATCTGACCAAAAAGCAGTGAAACTGGAATAAGATTGCAAATTCACAAAATGTGTGGAAATCATAATTCGTTTTGCTCTTAATTCAATGACCTAAGGAGGTTGCAAGTTGGTAAATCAAATAAAAAATATGAAATTAGAAGAATCCAAATCTTGAAATTCTATATGTGCATGATAAGGTTAAAGAGATAACATAAATTCAATTAAATCATAGGAACCGAGAGTCAATTACCACAAACAAAACCATTGTTTCATCTGGGAACTAGAAATGGATGTAGTTGAAAAACTGATGATCTTGAATGGTGGCTCTGATATCCTTTACAGAGGCGCGAGTAAATTGAATATTCAACGCCTAAGTAAATTTAATATTCAAGATGACTATAATGAAAACTGGATATTAGAGATTTTACCTTGTTCTTAGCGTCTGAACCGATTTTGTACTTTGGGTAAAATGGTGTGGATTTAAGATGGATTATTCCTTGGTTCAAAGGCCTTTGGCCAGTCCATAACATATCCAACAAGAGACAAGATTCTTCATATCAAGACAAAATTCATAAAATCTAGATGTCATGTGGTACATCATCTACTTACTTGGATACTCTTTCTAAGAAAAGAGAATCGTCGAGTCGTTATAAAGAAAAACATTTTTGTCATGTGGGTGCTAACCCAAAATATCCAAACTAATTGGATTGATGGAATTTTTATGCATATGTCATATTGTAGAAGGAGACACTTAGATGAGTTTCCCTATGGAAACCTAATCATCGGGAAATTGGCTAAAGCTGAAGTTAACTTTGAGGATGAATCTAATTATGCAATCCACTTTTGGATTGAATCAACGTATTTAAGCCATATAAAGTTTTGAGTCTTTCAAGGTGAAGTAAGGAATTATCCAAGGGAAGAATAACTTCAAGCTCACTTAGTTTCAACAAATGAAGGAGTGACGAACACCATTCTTGCAATCTCCCGAGAAAATTCTCTAGATCTTCAAAGTTTGGTCTAGGAAGTTGTTGTCATCAAGAAGAATATAATGGGAAAAGTAGAAGTAAAAATGATGATGTTAGTGACAAATAGTAGATTCCTCAATCTTTTGTGTTTTTAAGAGTAATTTCTGCATTTTCCCGCCTAATGTATTTAAATTCCATGTTTAATCAATGAATTATTTTTGTTACTAAATTAGTGCTTCTTATACCATGGTCAGTGTGCTTAAATGTGTTTCATGTGTTTATGTCTCTTTCTCACCTTTTTTTATAATACCAAAGATAGAGAAGTATAATCTCAGAGGGATTAGGATATACTCTCTATATTTTCTAGGGAGAGTTTAACCACTCCAATATATTACCATTGTTTTCTTGTTTGTCCACTTTCGTGATAGATGTGTTGTCATTACCAAAAAGGGGAATAACATTGATCTATATGCTTGTAGGTATAATAATTGTATCAATTGGCAGAATTTTACACTATGAGGTGAAGTCTTCATCTGAAGATATGATCAAGTTGTTAAGATTGGAGACCCAACTTTTGTATTGTGTGGTTTCTTTGAATGGTATCACATGTACTCATGAATAACATAATTAACATATTGATGCATATGTTTTACCTAAGTTTTATGATAGATTAGGAGTTTTCATGTGATTTCTTATGTTTTAAGTTAATACGTGCTTATGTTAAATGAGTAAATTTGGCCCCTATCAAGTATAAATTTTTTAACAGACCATGTTCAACTCTTGTGCCATAGCCTAGATCATTAAACATAGTTACATATAACAAATTTTATATGATTTGAGAATACACCTCACATTTCATATAAGGAACTCATGACCATCGAACATTTTATGTTTGGATGTACTAATACCATAAATTTGCAAGCCTTATTGCCATAGAATCAAACGACTTCACCTTTTTTCAACTCCAAATTATCAAATTATTCTTTCTATATGCATATGTGATAAGAGCATCCTAATTCCATGACTCAACTCTTATCTTTCTCCAAACATGACACCACCAAATAAAACCTAACAAAACAAAAAAAAAAACAATTAAAACCAAACAAAACACAACCAAACCAGTCCAAATTAACATAGGGAGGAACCAAATAAAATAGAACTAACAAGAAATCTAAATATCAAAAGAGAAAGGAAGGGAGAGTCTCTGTGTGTGTGTGAGAGAGAGAGAGAGTGTGTGTGTGTGTGTGTGTGTGAGAGAGAGAAAGAGAGAGAGAGAGAGAGTCAACTAAAAGATATATCTGACCAATACCAAAATAATAAAAATGACAAAACCTGAGAAGGAGAAAGAGACTTGAGTTTCAATAATTTGAATAACATCATTTATCAAACTAAGTGTTACAACGATATTGTATAGTAAAAAATAAGTAGAATAAATTAACTTTATCCAAAGTGTACTCAAATTAGGGTTACAACGATAACATATAGTAAACATAATACATCACCAATTTAGTCCCTCGAATCAACAACTTATTATGAATTATTCCTTTATTCAAAATTTATCAATTAAGTTCCTACACATATAAACAACACCATAAATATATACACCAATTTAGCCCTTATATTTGACCACTTATTGACATATTACTCCATCTTTTTATCTACAAAATTACAAATATATAGGGGTGGCAAATAAGCATGCTTTCCCCATTTAGACTTGCCTCCTAAGAGCCTGTGAAAAAAATGAGACGTGGCAATCATAGTATAGAGAGGAAGGCCAAAAGTATTGGCTTGACCCACACAAAATGAGGTGGGTTGGGCCATGCACCCATAAATCCTTAAAATGACACAAAAAAAAGTCATGTTTCACCCTGTTAATGCATGTGCCTATAAAACCCACCAAAAAAGGGGTGGGATGGGGCGTACATAATGGAGGGTGTAGATATAAAATCATAGTTATACCCTCAAAAAATCATGGATTAAACAAGCATGCTCTACGGGCTAGGACCATTTTCCACCCCTATAAATATGATCATCAAACTAGTTCTTGTATTTCACCACTAATTATTAAATAGGTCTCCATATTTACCCATATTATATAAAATAAGACTATAGTTATATGTACAACATAAAAAGAAAAATTTATAAATATATAATTCTAATTGTTTTGAAAAGTAAACGTGTTTACAAGAATCGCATGGGGGAATCCAATTTTGTTGATACTTTTTTAGAGGATCATCACGAGAAAGTAATATTAGATTCACTTCCTTTAAGAAGTAGGTATATTGTGGTGATTAATTATATCTTAATGTCTTTTTCATTGAAGGAATATTAGATTCAATTCCTTTGCAAATTAGCTCTATTGTGGTGATTAACTCTGACTTGTCAAACTTCAATGTCTTTGAGTGAATCATGGACTAAAATGGCCCAAAAAGATGAGATTATTGATATGGATGGAAACACTAGTCATAAATTTCAGTTGGTGGTTTCGGGAATGTGAAAAATAAGAAAAAATAGTGTGAGGTGAGTAAAGGGTTCAAGGTGGAGGCCTCCAGCCACTCGCCTTACTAATTTCTTTGGTGGGAGTTCTCCCTCATGTTGTTTGCATTCTTTTTTAGGCTTTTGGTTTTGTTCCCCATCTTTGTATTTTTTTTCTTTACTGTAATATACAATATTGATTATAAAATTAGTAAATGTGTTTAGGGTTCATTAGTGACAAACATAAAAGTATAAAAAATTAAAATTAAGAATATTGAAGAAAAAAACTAAAATATAGTGGAAAAGATTGATGAAGAAAATGGTTGGAGCAAGATAGGATTAATACATTTTAATGAAAAAAGTGATTTGTCAACCATATGACATTTAATTTGACATGCCACCACTATTAATATCATTGATCTAACCCGAATCAAAATATTTTGGCGGAAGGTTTTGATCTTAATATGAAGATAATAACTGACAACATTTATCCTTTAAAGGTCCCCTCTTGGTTGAGTGAAAACAATTAGTGATATATGTGAACACTTTGATACTCAGGTTTGTGAATGTACAAGGAAAACAATAATTTTTTTAGGTTTTAGAGAGTCTGTACGTTGACTATGACATTTTTTTCTTTTTTAAAGGCGAACTCTAAAGATTCTAGGATCCATAATCTTCTTCTTTAAGACAAGTGTCATTATATTATTCATCATGTCATCTAACAAACTCTATTTAATGACACTAAATTGTAAAATGTATTTTAGGACAAAACTCTATAAAGTTCACAAGACTTGAGCCTCTTCCTTCTTAAATCACTATCTTATGATATTCTTGATCTTACGGTCCATCATTATCGTCCAATAGTAACTTTTTTTATAATCAAGAAATTCATTAAGAAAGAGTACTCGGGATACTCTAACCCGCTTACAAAATCCACAAGCCAAGTCTGGGAAAAGGAAAATTTCTAACCAACTGAAACTTAACCAAGATAAAACAAACAAGATTTGCAAAACTCATAAAAGTTACACTTGGTAGCAGAAATATTCCATATGTGAGATCAATTCCAAACCTTTATTTTAATATCCAAAACTAAATTAGATAAACAAACTTTGGAATCATTAAAAATCACTTCATTCATAAGATACCATATTCTTGGCACCGCCGCCAACCACCCAATACAATCTTTACCTTTCTTCACTTCTAACTTCCTACTTTCGATAGATCAAGATTTCAAACTTTTTCAAATGATTCCTCCCGAGTCGAGATGAAACCCACACCAAGCCAAGATATCTCTCCACGCCAACTTCGAGAACGGACACTCCAACAAAATATGATTCAACGATTCAGCCTTATCGGAACAAAACACACAAAAAAGCTCATTGAGATTAAGGAAAATACCCTTACGAAACAGATTATCCTTAGTCAAAAGTCTTTTCAACAAACATCTCAATCCAAAAGCTTTGATTATAAAAGGAACTTGAGACTTCCAAATCAATCGAAGAATCGAAAGCGTACTTTTATCCACAACTGGGTTACACTTGAAACTAGACAGAAACTCGTAACCACTTTTCGTCGTGTACCCACCTACGACATCCAGATTCCAAATGATTGTATCAACTTTGCTTATGACCGGAGAGACCTCAACCAAACTCCCCTACAGCTCGTTAATTTCAGCCCTAACAGCCGCCTGAGAAGATCCTAGCACTCAAAAGCTGTCTCATTCCCATTTGTTTCCCAACCATCATCTCATGTTGTTCACCCCAACATCCTTCTACAGACTTGTAAACAGTCGGATGCTCCTCTATCAAACTCCTGATACCGAACCAAACCGCACTCCAAAATAGAGCAGTCATCCCACTGCCCAACTTAAAGATACAATTTTGCGTTAACACGGGAGCTGGCAACTTTGATTCTAAGGAAAAAATGTCTGACCACCAAACAAATTTATCTCTACGAAGACAAACCTATGCCCGACAAAATCTGGTGCTTCAAATTATCGTATCTTGTCATCAAAACATCCATCCAAAATGCTTAAGTATCTTGCAAAATCTTCCAATGCCCTTTAAAAAGCAAAGCAACACTGAATACTTTTAAGCTCTTGAATCCAAGCCCACCTTTCTCAAAAGAGGCACAAATAAGCTCCCAACGAATCCATATAATCTTCCTTTTATTAGTATTGTCGCCCCAAAGAAAATTATTTTGAATATTTTCAATCACTTTGTAAATCTTCCCTAAAGCTTTAAAGAAAGAAAATTGGAAAATGGATAAGCTAGAAAGAATTGATTTCACCAACGTGATTCTACCACATAAGCTAAGATACTTCCATTTCCAAATCGTAACTAGAGGATTCCACCACGATTCCCTTCTCATATTTGAACCTACATGAATCTCGAGGAAGGAGAACGACTTATCTTCTAACCTGCATGATTGAAAATTTACTACAACTAACAGAAAGTGTGCACTCAAGTTAATCCCTATCAACCTACTTTTATGAAAATTCACTCTGAGATTCGATACCACCTCAAACCCTCTCAACACCGCCTTAAGCGCCCACACATGCTTCCAATTACCGTTACCCACAAGAAGAGTATTGTTGGCAAATTGTAAAACATCCATTTCACATCTTCCCTGCACTGAAAAATTAGAGAAATCATTGGCCCGAACAACTTGCCTCACTAAACGAGATAATCCCTCCACAATAATGACAAATAAAAATGGAGAAACCGGATCGCATCGCATTTTCTAAAACTACCTCAAATTTTTTAGTAGGACTACCATTAATAAGAACAGATATACAACTCAAAAAAACATAATAAGAATACTACTAATTACTATAGATCAATATTCTTTTAACCTTGGTCTAAATAAGAATAATCATTAACAAAATAATCTAAGTGATAAGATACTATGTATCATTAAATTAATTATTTTTTATTAGCACATGTTTTTCAAAAGACACGATGTTTCGAACTATAATCTTCAACAATTTCCGCACGAATAGAAAAATGCACAATCTTAATAAGTTAACGAGCTGTCTTATTTATTTTTCCACATCTCATTTCCCAAACTATCCTCATTCGTTTCGTTTGTCCAACCACACCTAGATCTCAGCAAAATCAACATAAATCAAAGCAAAAATTAAATAAATTAAAAAATTAAGTCAAACTCCTAGTAGAATCTTGTGCAACTATAATTACCACTCCTATATAAACGACCCCATGTGTCTATCTGTTGTATCATAGCAGCACATACATATACATAAGGTTAAAACATTTCAGTTTCATCTTATGGCTATAACACCCTCTATTCATCACCACCTATCTGAAAACAAAGAAACACTAGGCCAAGAAACCATGGTTGTGTCCAATGGTGGTGGTGCCGATTTTGACCCTAGTGCTCCTCCACCTTTTAAGATTGCAGAAATTAGAGCTGCAATTCCAAAGCATTGTTGGGTCAAGAGTACTTGGAGATCTCTGAGTTATGTTGTTAGGGATGTGTTGGTTGTTGCTGCATTGATTGTTGCTGCAATTCGGTTTGATAGCTGGTTTTTTTGGCCGGTTTATTGGCCTCTTCAAGGGACAATGTTTTGGGCGATTTTTGTTCTCGGACATGACTGGTAAGAGTTTTTGTTTTTGTTTTGCTTATGATTATGTGTTTTTGTTTTTGTTAATGTTTTGGATTGAATGTTGGTGTCTTTGTTTTGAATAGTGGCCATGGAAGCTTCTCAGATAGTTCTTTTGTGAATAGCTTGGTGGGCCATGTTTTACACTCCTCAATTCTTGTTCCATACCATGGATGGTTAGTGAATTAGTATTTCTTAGAAAAACAGTTGTTATTCATTTGCCAAATCTTTAATTATGTGTATGTGAAAATCGCGAGTTTGTCAGAATTACGATAACAGATTTTGTTTATTTTATGGTATTTCAAAACATGTATTAAATTCATGAATTGTAATCTAATCAAATTTTTGTTTTTATGTATTTTTCAGGAGAATTAGCCACAGGACACATCACCAAAACCATGGAAATGTTGAGAAGGATGAGTCATGGGTGCCGGTATGTGAATCAAATGCTTCTATTTGTTGTTTTTAATTGATTTAACCGTCTCAAGTGTTTGGAAATTCAGGACAAGTTAATCGTAGTTTAACTATGACGAGATAATAAAGTCTTAAATTTTTGGAGATTTTGTTATAGATTAATCGTAATTAAATGCGATAAAATAAATAGAGACACTATTTAATCATGTGACAAATATTTGTTAAGACTCTATTAAATTACCGTTAAATTTTAGATTCTTTACGACAATCTGATTTACTTTCGCACAAAGACGACATTGATTATATTGTAGTGTATAACTTTTTGTCAGTAGTTATGAGGCTTTTTAAATTAATTATGTGAATTTTTTGTATGTGATTATCTTAGTTGACAGAAAAGGTTTACAAGAGTCTTGACAGCATGACAAAGTTTGTGAGGTTCACTGTGCCTTTACCAATGTTTGCATATCCAATTTATTTGGTGAGTGATATTTTTTTAATTACCATTATTTGGAGAAAAAAAACGTAAGAGTTGTATAATCTGAATTTTAATATTTTGATGTGAAATTTCATATTTTTCAGTGGAGAAGAAGCCCTGGAAAATCAGGTTCTCACTTTCATCCAGATAGCAACTTGTTCTCACCCAATGAGAGAAGTCAAGTGACACTTTCAACAGTGTGTTGGTTTCTCATGTTTTCTTTTCTTCTCTATTTGTCCTTCACTACTAGTCCTCTTCTAATTCTCAAGCTCTATGGTGTTCCCTATTGGGTAAAAATTTACCCTTACACTATTTATCTTTTAATAAAAAGTCTCGCGTCAATTGAACTTTATACTGTAATAGTTTACATTCATTTAATTCAATTATTACATATCAGATGATCTATTTCACCGACGGTCAAATTCATTTATCATATATGTATTTTCACGAAACAAGATTTTGACGTCGGTTTTTTCACATCCAGATATTTGTTATGTGGTTGGATTTTGTCACATACTTGCATCACCATGGTTACACACAGAAATTACCATGGTACCGTGGCCAGGTAAAGCCTTAATCGTTTAATTTATCACATTCAATTGGTAATTAAAGATACATTATTAACTTATTATGCATCTAATTTTTCATTTTCATTTGATTATTCATGTGTTCAATTTAACAGGAATGGAGTTATCTAAGAGGTGGCCTTACAACAGTTGATCGGGACTATGGTTGGATTAATAACATTCATCATGATATTGGCACACATGTTGTTCATCATCTCTTTCCTCAAATTCCCCATTATCACTTGATTGAAGCGGTACTTCTTTTTTCTTTCTTTCAATTTTTCAAAATTTTATCTTTTTATGATTAAATTCATATTTAAGTAATGTTAACGCTAACCAATATCGATATTATTAATTTGAATACTTTGTCTTATACCAAACAAACTTTTATATTTTGTGGCAATATCTATTCGAACAAATATCTTATTATTATTCTGAACACTCTGTATCAGATCAAACACACTTATTTATATTTAAATTTGTGATATTTATTGTCATTATGTTAAATACACATAATTTTTTAAATATGTTATTTCTTTAAAATTTTAAAAATTTATTTCTTGATAATAAAATTCATGTATTTAATTATGTTCAGAATTTGTTTTCGTACAAATATTAATACTTTTAACTAAATATTTTGTCTCAAACACACCTATGTATGTGATGGTGATGTTTATTAACAAATACCGATATTATTAATCTGAATGTTTTGTCTCAGATCAAACACTCTTATGTATATGACACTTTCGGATAGTTATTGTCTTTAAGCAAAATAAACACAATTTTTGAAATATATTGTGCCTGCTATTAACCTCAATTAATATATTTTATTTTCATTGCAGACAAAAGCAGCAAAACCAGTATTTGGAAAATATTACCGTGAGCCAGAAAAATCATCACCAATTCCATTTCATCTGATAAAATACCTAGTACAAAGCATGAAACATGATCACTTTGTAAGTGACACTGGTGATATTCTGTTTTATCAAACTGATTCTGAGCTGAACAAGAATCACCATGACTAAGTGACAGTTTCTGGTTCTTCACATCAATGCTACATTTTGGAGTTGTGGTTTCATGCTAGCTGTTACACATGACTTTTTGTCTACTTTATAAGAGGAAGGTACCTCTCTGGCTGAGTGGCGGTTAGAGAGAATAATATATTTTTACTTTTTATTTTGGGTTTTGGAGACAATAATTATATAGTTGCTTTTAGTGGAATAATAATATATTTGAAATAAATGAAATATTTATGTAATAAATATTGAATTGTCAGTTTCATCTGAGGTGTTTTTCTACCACACCTGTATTCTGAACATTCACATGCGGAGTTAAATCAAAATGGTGAAGTGATTTGTTTCATTCCTAGCCATTCTCTTGTTTTTAATTTTGTGGTGTAAATTTGCATTGCATTGCATATGTAACTTATTTGTATGAATTGGTCGTGAGCTACTTTTGTTTGTTTCCGAAAGTATTCGATGTCCAAGCTAATACTACCTCTACCTCAGTTCTTTTTTATAAAAAATCAAATTATTTTTTAAGTTATTTATTAAATCTAAATGATTTGTGAGAACGAGGTAGTAAATTTATATATGAATTGGTTTTAATTAAATTTATAAATTTTTTGTGATAAAATATAATTCAAATTAACTCGAAAAATAACCGATACATTTGGATTGATACGTTAAATAAAATGTGATAAGTATTTAAAAAAATATTTAATTTATATCAATTAATCATTTATAATAATATAAATTCTTAAATTTATTTCTCTCATATAAATTATAAATGTTGCAGATGAAATTTATATGAACTAATATGATTGATATGTATAAATGAATTTATGAGTAGGATTATTAGATCCTTAATCACACCACATCTAAGAAATATAATTAATATCAATCGTTTTAATAAAATATAGGCAAAATGTGATTTTTTTTATATTTGACATTTTTTTCATAATGAATGTTTAAATGATTTTTTTGTTCTTTTATGTACCTCGTTGCTTTTATTTCCTACACTTATTTAATTTAGAATAATGATGAGTTATTTAATATGAAATTGTTGAAATATTCATGAAAATCATTTTTATAGAAAATATTGAGTGAATTAACTTGGATTTTTTCGGCTTATTTATTTAATATAAAAGATATGTCATATGTGAGATTAAATATGTTATATGAGAACGTGATAATGAATAAAAATTATCAGATTTAAAAATTAATGGTTGAAATTAAATTGTGATCTTCATTAAATTATGTGTTACTAATAGTAAATATAAATTGTGAAGGTATGTAAAATTCTCAATTGAAATTATAATATCTTTTTTAATAATTTAGTGATTAAAATTTTATCTTTTTAAAAGGGATAAGTAAAATGCAAATTAAAATTGTGGCTTCTAGGTTAAGATGTTGATATATAACTATCAACTATATTATTATATTATCATGTCAGTTATATGATCTATTTTGTCCTAAATTTTTATTTATTTCAATCTATCTAAATTATTTTAGTTGTTAATCAAAATAAAATGGTTAAGCGGTCAATAAAATAAAGAAATGTAATGGTCATATAATTTCTTTAAAAGTTAATTGATTATATTAATGAATGATAAATTAATTTTAAATTATGTTTGATTTTTATTTTAATTATTAATAAAATAATATTTATGAAAAATTGTGATGTATTGATGGTGTAAAACTTTTTACAATTAATTTTTATATTAATTGTGTTTTTTAATGTTAATTGTTCATTACAATAATGGTTTTCATATTAATATAATAATTGTTAGTCAAATAGATCATTTTTATTAAAATTCTCTAACTCTAATATTATTATATTACTTAATTATATTAACACTTTAAAATGATAATTTACCTATTATGATTGATCTATTGTTTAATATTTCTTACATTAAAAACTAATATTTTTTAAAATGGAAACTATGAAAGAAATAGTATATTTTTTCTCAAGAATAATAAAAACTTGTATGTATGGAACTTAATAGTATAAGTTTTCTTTAAAATTTTTGAAATTGTTCCAGTTTTTTTTGTTCGTAAGCAAGAGATTATATTAATAAAGAACCAAGAATTCTTCAACTTGATTATAAAAAAAAGCGATGGAAAATCTCATAAAGAAGAAAATTACACTCCAAATACAACCTATGATAAATAAAACAAAGGGGATTTGCTAAAGTCATAGAAGTTATAATTGGTCCGAGAATTTTTTTTTATGAATGACCACCTCCAAAAGAAGCGCCTTAATGTTCCAAAACGGTGTCCGCGACATTCCAATTATCGCCCCAGAATATAATATCATTCCTAAGCATCCAAATACTCCAACAAGTTGCTAACCAAATACTTCCCTACCTTTCTTAACTTTTTTAAGCTTACAAAAATGACACCAATTTAAAAAACTACTCATGATGTCATCCGATTCATAATCAATAAAACCAATCGAACTAGCCACCTCCTTTCAAATAATATTAGAGGTACCACAAAATAACAAAATATGATTCAAGGATTCTGAATCCAATCCACAAAGAACGCAAGCGGGACTAAAAGATGGAAACGACATACCTCTAGAAAGAATCAAATCTCTCGTTGGAACTATATTGATGAAACATCTCCAACCAAAAGCCTTAATCTTCATAGGCACCTCCATCTTCCAAATTAACAAGAGAGTTTTGTCAAAGTAATTCTCCGGGCCAAAAGAAACATGATAAACATTAGTCAGATCATAGCAACTATTAACGGTGAAAGAACCATCGTTTTCGGCCTTCCAAGAGACCAAATCATGCCTCGAGAAATGGGGATGCACTAATCGAAGGAGCTGTCTAAGGTGTTGTAATTCTAGAACAGCCCCCTAACATCCCTCAAAAGGAATCCCAAAATCCCCCCACTCCCAATTTCCATTCACCCAACCTCTCATTCCCGCCACCACCACCAATTTCAACCCTGATAGCTCATATAACACCGAAAAAGCATCCTTCAAACAAAAATCATCTACCCAATTAGCATACCAAAAAGAAGTAGTAAAGTCATCTCTAATATAAAATCTACAATTATTGATAAAAAAATCTCCGGATAACTCTTCTCCAATTTTAGAATATCCGACCACCAAGAAGATTTAGAAGACCTTAAAGATACGCTTTTATTAAAAGAAAAAACATGTAAAGTAGTGTCTTCATATCTTGCTTCCAAGACTTTATGCCATAAAGCATCCGATCCACCTAAAATCCTCCATCTCCACTTGTTAAGAAGCGAAAAATTAAAATATCAGATTCTTCTCAAACCAAGATCACCCTTCGCTTTAGGAAGACAAACTCTCTTCCAACTAGCCCAATGAATTTTCCTAACCTCCATCGAGCCTCCCCAAAGAAAGTTACTTTGCAATCTAGTGATTTCTTTAAGAACTTTTACCGGAGCCTTATAGAAAGAAAGCATAAAATTGAAAGACTACATAACACCGACTTTAGGAGAGTAATTCTCCCCCCCCCCCCAAAGCTCAACACCTGAACCTTCCAATCCGCCAACCGAGCCTTAATCTTGTCCCAAATCACGGTCCAAGAAGAAACTCTTCTAGGATTAAATCCCAACGGAATCCCTAGAAAAAAGAAGCCACTTCCTTCCCTCCTACAAGATAAAAAAATTAGTAGCAATATCCATGAAATTATCATTAATATTAATTCCAATAAGTTTACTTTTATGAAAATTAATACTAAGCCCTGGCGCCAACTCAAAGCCTCTAAGGATCACCTTGATAGCCTAAAGATGCTTCCAACTAAACTCCCCCACCAATAAAGTATCATCCGCAAATTATAAAATATCAACGCTACAGCCTCTATTAACATCAAAACCCCCATATTCTCCTAAATCAACTGCCTTGTTCACCAACCCTTTTAAACCTTCCGCAACAATAACAAAAAGGAACGGAGAAAGCGAATCCCCTTGTCTTAATCCTTTTTCCACCTCAAATTATTTCAAAGGACTATCATTAATCAAAACCGACATTTTGCTCATAAAAATCAACGCCTCCATCCACTTCAACCAAGTTTCCCCAAAACCCATCTTTCTCAACATGAACCTTAGAAAGTCCCAACACACATTGTCATAAGTTTCCTCAAAATCCACCTTAAAAAGTAAGCAACTTCTCCCTTCTTTTTTCGCCAAGTCCACTACTTCATTAGAAACCAACACCTCATCCAACAATTGTCTACCCGGAACAAACGCACTTTCGTTGTTGGAAACTACCGAATTCAACACCTTCTTAAGACGATTAGCCAAAAGCTTGGATATGGCTTTATAAATGCAACCCACAAGACAAATTGTCCTATAATCATCTAAGCCCAAAGGATTTGAAGATTTTGGAATCAAAGTGAGAAAGGTGGAAGTAATGGCCTTAGAGAGAATAGTCTCACGATGAAAGCACTTAAAACAATTAATGAAGTCGGATTTCAAAATATCCCAACATTTCTTAATGAAAAGGAAATAAAACCCATCGGGACCCGGGCTTTTCGATCCCTCACAATTCCAAACCGCCTCTTTAATCTCTTCTTCCGAAAAAGGCGCCTCAAGAAAGGACCTTTCTCCAAGATCTAAAGAATTAAAGTGAACTTCTTCCAACACCAGTCTTTCCCTCTCCGACTCGACGAACTTCTTTTCAAAATGATGTTTCACCTCCTCCTTTACTTCCAATACCGAATCCACCATCCCTCTCTCCATCAAGATGGAACCAATGTGATTACGACCCCTCCTAGCCTTCATAACCCTATGGGAGAATTTACTATTAGAGTCTCCATCATTTAACCAATTCAAACGCTCCTTTTGAATTAATATGTTCTCTTTTATTTTAAGGTTCAACCAAAAATCTCGATTCACCCTTCTCATACTATCCATGTCTAATGGCTCATCGTCAATTTCATCTCCCCCCACCAATTCGTCACCTTCCTTAATTTTCCTCACCCCTTCCTCAACCGCCAAATCAAACTTCTCAAAAATATTCATATTCCACCACCTTGGTCTCTCCTTAAGGAGACACAACTTCTCTTTAAGAACAAAATCACTCATTCCCACCACCACTAACTCTTTCCACTCCTTCTCCACAAAAGGAACGAACTCATTATTAAAAACCATTCATTGTTTACTCTAAAAGGTTTTGGACCCCAATTAGAATTATCAATAACCAACCACACCGAACAATGGTCTGAAATATCACGATCCCCGACCAATTGACCCGCCACACCCCACTTACTAATTACATTATCTGACAATAGAAAATGATATATCCTACTACTAGCCTTCCCATCTCCGCTAAACCAAGAGAACTTCTTCCCTTTTACAAGGCACATCCACCCAATTGCTCGACTCGATGAAGACGGCGAACTCCCTCTTCTCACCCCTTCTAAAAACCGAAGAATAACCTATTCTTTCACTATCATTTTTGACCGCGTTAAAATCTCCTCCTATCACCCACTCACCATCCGAATATTACACTTTCAAAGCCAACAAATCCATCCATAATCTTCTTTTCTCATGAATAAGACAAGAAGAGTATACATTAATAACATAATAAATATCATTTTTCCAGATCAATTTAATCCCTAAATACCCCCACTCCGCTGAAACTGCTCAAGACTTGAACATGGGCTAGATTTCCACAAGGTAATAAGGCCTCCAGAAGAACCCGAAGAAGCAGAATAAGAGAAGTCTACCTCCTCATTCCACCAAAAACTACACGCTACATAATCAGACATAGAAGTTAATTTTGTTTCTTGAATTAAAAAAGTATCTGCATTACCTTTTTTAATAATGTGGCTAATCCTCCTTCTCTTCTCTCCAGTTCTATTGATAATTACACATTATATATTTTTCATAGCAAATATGAAATATAATCCTTTGAATAATAGAAAATTATTATTATTATTACTATTATTATTATTATTATTATTATTATTATTATTATTATTATTATTATTATTATTATTATTATTATTATTATTATTATTATTATTATTATTATTATTATTATTAAAATACCTCTTAAAAGAATTATTTTGTATACCTCCAAAGACATTGGATATACTCCTAAAAACACCATTTGTATAAAAATTATGTATTCATTTTTCTATAGTAAACAAAGAAATAAAAGCAAGCAAAACAACTAAAAGTTTATAGGAAATTCAAACAAACCTCTATCAAATAATATGGCGAATGGAGACAAAATAAAAAATAGATTAAACTTTTTATTTAAAACTAATGTATGTGAATTGCATTTAGTATCGAAAAAATATATTTTTGACACAAAAATTAGATCACTATTATAAAAAATCAATTTTTAGTATGTTGTTAAATTATAATTTTTTCCGTTAACTTAATGCAAAGATATTTAATTTAATTTTAGTTTTATTTTTTATAAAATATCTTCAAATAAAATTACTTTTATTTTTAATTGGACGGCTTCTATTTTGATAGTTGAAGATTCTTTTTCAACCAAAAATGAGTTTTGAAAACTGACCTCTTGAGATTACCCACAAATGTAAGCCTATATTTATGGCAAAGTGATAGCAATTAGTGTTGGCTGGCCTCCTAACATTTAACTAATTAACAAGTCATTTTTATCAAAAATGACAATATTGAAATAAGTCCAAATTAATGTATGGGACACTTTAAGGATGGAGGAGCGGAGTGACAGAACGTTAACAATAGGAGGGGCCCAAGGAAAAATCATCAATGGGTCAAGGTTGGCAATAATCAGAGGAATTAATATCGCACCTCTAAATTATACATGTCATCTTTCAATTTTTTTATTTTAGAATTATCTATGTTGAGTGATAAATAAATTTTTAGATGGAATTTTCAGTAAATTTATTGAAATTTCTAGTACATCACTATAAAATTTATATATGTAAATTTTTGGTAACACATTTGAAATTTTTGATATTTCGAAAATTTCAAATTTATTAAGTAATACCGAAAATTTGAGTTATATTGAAATTTTTGATAGTTTATTTATTCAATTTTTTTAACGGTCGAGATTTTACCGAGATCTTTGAAGAGATTTTCATATGAGATATATATGGTGTCCATACGACATACTCTATTGTCATAATCAGTGCATCGAGCCTCCTCTTATACTCCATCACACCTTTTAGATGGGCCTACTTGCTTTTCGATCTCCTCGCTCATGGAAATTAGACAGATTGTCATGCCCCAAATTTATCTGCTATATTTGTAACAATCAAATTATATTTAAACTTGGGCTTCATAAAAATAATTGTTTATTTTTACTAATATTTTAATATTAATTTATTATTTGTATTTCTTAAATAGAAAATATCATCCCACCCTTCATATACTTTCAAGTGGTTTCTTATTACAAATAAGTGAGTTTACATAATTGGATAAAAAATAAGACTTTCAAGTACAAAGTCACATGTTCAAATCTCACTTGCTATATTTTAAAACTTTTCAATTGTTAGCAACTTTATTTTCATTTTTAAAATCATAAAATTGTATTTTTTTAATTATTATTTTAATTTCAATTTTCGTTTTATATTTTAAGACATTTTTAAAATAATTATTTATTTGATTTTATGCATTTTTTATCAAAATTGAGTGCAAAAATTATAATAAATACCAAAAATAATAACAACTCAAAAAAATTTAATTAAATCAAACACTTTTCCAAATCAAGCTGATTCAACATTTCCTAAAAAATTATAATAAATACCAAAAACAATAACAACTCAAAAAAATTTAATTAAATCAAACACTTTTCCAAATCAAGTTGATTCAACATTTTCTAAATAATAGATTGATGGATTTTACGTACACCACATCCTCGAATAATCGATTACTTGGTTTAACGTCTTACTAATTAAATCAAACAATCAAAATTCACCAACACATCAAATAAATTTTCTCGCCCAACGCGATTTAATTATAATAAGGATCAACTCCTTATAAAAATTAATTTCTTCGTCCAGCGTGATTTAATTCCAATAAAGATCAACTCTTTATCGATCAACCAAACTTAAAATAGTTAACCAATAAAAACCTTTTTTCTACTAACATAAACCAACTCAAGACATTTTCAATAAAGAATCCTCCAGTTTCTTTCTACTTGGATAAAAAACTTTGCCTACCATCACTTAATTTTCAAACTCAAGCAAGTTCAAAATTATTTGAAAGTGACTTAACACGATTCTATAAAAACATTAATCAAACACCTTCAAACTACGAAGGACTACGATTTCTTCTTAAGAATATACATAGGCACACAGTTCAAAAACCAAGACGGGTCCACTAACTAAAAAACATAAGTTTCCCCTTGTTTTCCTATATATGATAATTCAATAAAGAAATACTCCCATAAGTCCTAGAACTAAAAATGGTCCTCTTGAGTACAAGAGAGATAAACGGTGCCTAACACCTTCCATTTATCTAATTAACTCGTAAAACTTGAAATCTTTGAAACAATTAGGGTTTTTCGCTCCTTTCTCATGCTTAGGACAAAAAGTAGCGGTGGCGATTCTCTTATTTTTTCCGATTACGACAACTGACGAATCTGTTGGGGACTTCCTCTCTTAAGTTAGAGTTTATCCTACCTTTAGTTTTAGGACTTGGATTTTTTATTTCTTAATTTTTTTTGTTTCATTTATTACTTCTTATATATGTTATTTATTTATCTGTTATCATTAATATTATATTTGTTGGTAGGATCGTATTCACATGATATAAAACTTAGATAAGAGGTTGTAAATTGACCAAAGGGGTTTAACATCCCTGCGAGTTTTTGCGACAACTCCGCTTAGAGTGAGTTGAATTCTGAGAAATGTTTTTAGAGGGATAACCTCTCTTGAAGATAGAAATTTGGATTTGAGGGACCTACCCAAAAAAAATCTCACAGTGAAACCTTTTCCCTTTTTGTGTTATCCATGATGCCCTTAGAAGGCACCCTTGTGGGGAGTTGGGTAGAAAAACCTAGAACCTTTATAGGAGCCCTCATATAGGTTATTCTATTAACATTATGTCCTTCATTGGGAACATCCTCGTGAAGGATACCGTGTCATAGTCCTTAAACTTATAAGGGTTTCCTTTTGTCCATATTTATCCCTACACCTGTAAGGATTACCTTCTATCCATTACTATCCTATAAACCCGTAAGGGTCTTATTTTTTAGCCCGTAGAGATTTCCTTATGTCTGTCATAATCCATAGCATTTATGGTTTTCCTTTTAACTTCCCCCGTAGGGATTTCCTAATGTTTGTCATAATCCCTCGCCCGTAGTGGTTCCCTTTTAATTGTCTCTCGTAGGGCTTTCCTAATGTTTGTCATAATCCATATCCTGTAGAGATTTTGTATGTAAAAATCCCTAGCTTGTAGGGTCTCCCATGTATCTTTCGTAATTTGTAGCCTGTAGGAGTTTCTTTTTGTAGGTAATAATCCCTAACCCATAGGGATTTATTTTTAACCGCCACCCTTTAGGGTTTTGTCCTTAGATTTATCTTTATCCTAACTTCACAATGCATTGCATCACCATGAAAATTTTAGCATATGCTAAAAACAAAAAATATTTTTACATACGCATACATTTTCATTCACATACATGTTCATATATTTGCATATCATAAGTTCATATCCACTTCCACTTTTGCCATTATCCAACTGTCATCCATGCTAGATAATTTCCCAAGGCTCACAAACAAACTTAAGAAAGTATGAAACTATTGAAGTCAACCATCGAAGACTCAAATGAACTTGGACCTCCAAAGGAGATAAGGTAACCCTTCACCATGCCAACAACAGGCCTACACAACGCCTCATATGCCACTACTATGGGTAACTCCCCTACATCAAAGGAAATTGTATCAAGAACAACTGCCCTATCAGTAAAATAGGTATGCCCATCAGGAAAAAATACAAAGGTCGCCCCTTACTTAGAGAATGCAAGAACTTCCAGAAGCCCTCTTAAAGTTAGTGGATCAACAAAGAAGCTAGTCCCTAGGATCATTATGTCTTTATTTATTTATACTTGTAATTTCTTTGTTACTAAGATGCATTTGTTATAAATTTGCACTTATTGATTAGTAATTTTAATAAAATAATCATGCATGTCTTTGGAATCAATCCATTTGTATTCACTCTTTCTTAAGACATAACCTTTCATATACAAAAAAAAAATCAATACTTTTCCATTTCACTTTTCAAATTTCCATTTCCATTTTTACCTTTAAAAGACTTCGAGGGATAATGATGTAAATGACAAAATAACTAAATTATGTTGACATATTCTTTTTAATAGTAAGAAAGACCTATCTGACAATGCAAGGCAATGTTTCACTTCTCAAGTATTGGAGAAATAATGAGTTAATCTGTAGTTAACTCCCTCGAGCCAGAAGTTGGAGTTTTTTATTTATTTTATAAAAACCTTTAATCTAGGGGTAGGGTAGTATTTAAGTTAATTCAATGATGCATCCTAATCTCAGGAGAATCAGTCAATCTAAGATAAAGGTTCAAGCACATCATCTTCATCGCATTCATTTTTCAAGATCAAGGAAGCAATAAAGATAAAGCTCTCAAGATCTTCTTCCTCACGAACATCATCCAAGATCAAGGAAGAAACAAAGATGAAGCTCACAAAAGACAACATGACAATCACAGGCATTCTAAACCAAAATCAAAATCTCAAGACTTGTTAAAAAAAGCCTGCTAAGTGAAAAGGAAAAAATCCAAAAAACTGGAGAAAAAAAGTTGACTTAGAAAAAAGTTAGGGCATCCCGATGGACCAAAAAATTCAAAAGAATTGTTCCATGCAAAAATAAGGGATTGAAAGAAAAGAACATTGAATCAATCATACATTGTATAAACTATTTGACGTGCTTCTTCTTGTTTGATGTGCTTTTTCTATGTTTATTTATTTTCCTCTTTTTAATAATAACAAAGGGAGATAATTATTCTCTCAGAGGGAGTATACTCAATATATCTATCAAGGGGAGTTAAAACTCTAATCTTATTTTCATTTTAACCCATATTCTAAACCACATCCATGAGAGGTGTTTTGTCATTTTGTCATCATCAAGGGAAGAATGTGATTTTATGTGCTTATCAAGTTTTAATGATGCCAAAGGGAAATCAAATTACAAAAATTATCAAATTAAAAATAAATATTAACATAAATTAAAAATCGATATGACTATAACGATTGGCTTAAAATAATCGAATGCCAAAGAACAATATCGAGAAACAAACTTATACGAGAAAAGCTTGGCATCTGATATTGTGCTCAAGTTATCTTATCTTTTCTAGTATAAATATTTAATTTGAGTTTGTTAATCTCAAAGTACTAATACACACACTAATTAAAATCCCTTTTTAAAACTTCATCTATTTTCAAAACTTCGTATGAAAATCACTTTATGTTTAATCAAAACATTTCAAAATCAAATATAATTGATTTTGTGGTTTTTATAATTGACTATAAAGAAAAAATCATGTTATAATCAAATATGTCATCGTGTAATTGATTATAAAGAGAAAGTCAATCACTATTTGATTATGGAGACCTAGTAATCAACTATGGACCAGATCCGAGCCTTTTAAAGTTTCCAATTTTGGTATATCTTTTACTATAAAAGAAGGTCTTATGCCCATTTTAAAACATACAAAATTTTTGAAACACACTTTGTGATTAGAAAGAAACCACTTAGTATAGAATTATAGTATAACCACAACTATATTATTTTGATATATAATTGTAAACCAAGAGATAACGGTTCTCTTGAACTCTTATAAGATATAAAGGTTTCAATATTAATTGATGATAAAATCTTGGCGTGAGAAGGTTGGAGAATGATGTTGCATTAAAAGCTATGTGGTAATGGAATTCTTAAGATCCAATCTTTGGGGACTAGATTTTCCCTAGTGGTTTTGGAACAAACTATTGTAATTTTGGTGTAATCCTTCATTTTGCCTTATCTTTTATGTTATTTTATTTTTTTCTTCTTTCATCCTCTCATTCTACACCATCCTCAAAGTCTACTTAAACATCATTGTAGTATGTTTGAGTTTTAGTAAATATATTTATCAAAATTCACCCATCTATTGTTTTTGAAGTTTCTCTAGTAACATGTTGATTGGATGCTTGTCATATTTACTCCATTCAAGAGTTTTTGTACCTCCTTCTTTACCACAACTCTCATATTTAAATTTATTATCTAATGATGCTCTTTAGAAGACTTATATTCCTCTTCTAGCAGGATATTATGCATGAAAACATATGGACTTATACCTTTCAAATCCTTAATGGCATACCCTATGACTTTTGGGTATCTTTCTAAGACACCTAGTAATTTTTCAATTCTATTTTTCACTAAGTCATCATTTATAATAACCCCCAAGGGTTGGTCTAGCGGTTGATGCTTGAGTCTTGAGAGTGTGCTCCTCTGTTCCCTAGTGCTAATAATCCCTAGTCTAGTGGATGGTGGGATTGGTCTTTCTCAGATTAGTTGGTCGCAAGGCCGGATTCCAAGATTTTCAAAAAAAGTCATATGTGTTGTGATTAGTTAAAAGCATTGGTTTTGAATACTAGTATTTTTTATCCAACAGGCTCTCATACGCTCGAGCTTCATAATTGTTAAGATTGGAACTACTAATTAGATATGCCTTCAACCCATCAGTCATGTGTGGTTTTGACAAATACTCTCTAACACATTTGTTGATCATATCAACTTGGCAATAAGAATCACTGATATATAAAATTTTCATAAACTTTGACAAGATGAACTCTATTTTCTCACCTCTCACCTCGAAAGTAAGTTTTCCTTTCTTTAAATCAACTATGACATCAACTATGGCTTCAACAGTGTCAAATAAAGGTCTTACCAAGAGGATTGGGATGTGAACATTCTCTTCTATATCTATGACAATGGAGTTGTATGATATGTTAAATTGAATGATTCTTATTTGAACATCTCCCAATATTCCTACATGATATTTTATGGATCCATCAACCAATTGTAGATAATTTTTATGGCCTTAATATCACATAGGTCTAATCTCTTACAGATCAAAATGAGCATCAAGTTGATAATTTCCCCTAAGTAACACACCATTCCATCCATCATTGTATTTCCTTTTACCCAAGGAATTGAAAAACTCCTCGGGTCCTTCAATTTTTTAGCTAGCTTATTTTGAATGATGATGTTACACTATTTAGTGTGCACTAAAGTTTATTTGTCATCATAAAATTAGCATAAGAGGGTGTTTGATATAGAGCCTCTATGAATGGAATATTGATGAGGAGCTTTTTTCAGCAACTCTATAAACCTTTTAAATTATTCCACAATTTTTTCCTTAGAGAATATTTATGGAAACATGATTGCATGTTTGTAAGGTGGAGGAGCGACATAAGGTTCTTCCTTGTCTTCTTCTACGTCTCTTATAATAGGCTGAGTTGGCTCACTTCTTTCAAATTTTTTGTCGCTCTTCTTACCAACGTTTTATAACTTTTCTCCACTTCACAGTGTAACAATGTTTATATGCTATTTTGGGTTTGCCTTAATTTGACCCAAAAGTGCTTCAGCTAGGAAGATGACAATGCTTGTTACTGAGCTACATGAGAGATTTGGGTTTCAAGAAATTTGTTATGGGTTTCCATGGCATCAATCTTAAAATCGAGTTGTCTAAGCACTTTGTTGGTGTGAATTTTTTATCTCTTAAAATCCTCGTTTTGGTTGGTTTGGTTCATAAAAAAGTTTCCATCAACATCTCGAGGTTGGACTTTTTAGGAGCAGGATCACCCTTTTATTCTTGAAAACTCGGTTGGGTAGTAGATACATTATTGGGTACGAATTGAGGAGAGTTATTCTTATTTGAAAAATTTGGATGGTCTCTCGAACCAGGATTTGGGTGTTTGAGTAAGGGTTCCCCCATGTCTTGGCTGGGTCCACCTAGGGCTATCCCTTGGCATACAATACCAATGTAACTAAAAACTCCATATATTTCACATGTTAGGGTGGCAGGGGCTGTAACATTAGCGCTCAAATTATCAGATTCTTGAAACAGGGCATCTAACTTATAGTTAGTATGGTCAAAAACACCTACTTTATATGGTGTTCCTATTTAAGTGCTTTATTTATAAGGGCATATTTGCTTCCCCACTGGTAGTGGTTATACGCCCTATTCTCGATAAGGGAACCTCTTCATAATCTTTAATCATTAAGGTCTATCTTCTAATATCATCTAATTTTATTCTTGTAGAATATAAAATACCATTATAAAATGCATGGACTATATGCCTTTATTCTAGCCCATGGTATGAATACAACCTCATAATTTCCTTGATTCTCCCCAGGCTTTGAAGAACGATTCACCCATGGTTCCTTAATTTTGACGTTTTGCATGGAAGAAGGTATCAGGCGAGGAACATAACTTTTAGTTCATTCCATGTCGTAAAGGAATTTGACTGTAGGGACTGTAGCTGCGCTTTGGCTCTAGACCATAAGGAAAATAGAAAATTTCTTATTCTAATTGTGACTGGGTCTACTCTATTCATTTTGAGAGTATCACATAATTCGACAAAATTAGATAAATGTAAATTGGGGTCATGAGTTCGTGACCTAGAAAAGTAGTTTTGTTGTACCATGGACAAAAAAGAGAGATTTAACTCGATGTTTATAGACTCTATAACATGATGAACTATGCTCGAATGAGGTTCCTAATTCAAGGGAGAAGTGTGCTCCTTTTATGGGGAAATTTGACACTTTTGCAGTCATCGCTAAACACATATGATGTAATAGGCGCCTTTCACGGAAATAACATTTAATATCATGAATAAATTCATTATGGTTCCTTAAACTTCAATTTCTTCACATACCACTGAAAATGAGGAAATTTGAGGGGGGAAATGAAAAAAAGGTGTCTTACTCTAGACAGTGAAATGATAGAATATCAATATCGAAATTAGTCTCTTGCATCAACACCAAAAACTTGACACGCCGCATACATAAGACTATATCGAAGTAAAAAAAGAGTATCGCCTATAAAGACCAAATCAATTACCAATTTCCACTACTTTTATGTTTATCTAAATGATCATTTTGACATTATTTTGAAAATAATTATAATTGGTTTTTAACACTTTATAAAATGGTATTTAGGACAAATAATCTTGTCCTAGACTTACTCAAGCATGTTATGTTTCTAGATAATAAAGATAAAGTCATTTATAGGAAAAAATAGATATAATTGATGATGTCTACTTTTGTAAGCACATTACTATGTCCCAAACTAACGATTTATCTACTTTCATAGTGTATTTCATTTGCTAAGAATCCTTTAAAACACATCTATTTTAAAATGGTAAAGCTTTTCTTAATTAAGCTTGAGATAATTTTGTCGCCTTAAGTTCAATTGACCAAAATTTCTAAGTCAGACATCAACGATCCCTAAGAAGAAATCAAATATCCCCGGCAAAACATCCCCATCTTCTTCAATATGGATATGTTTTGAAATATCACAACATCTACATTCATACATCATTCATAAAAAATCATACATGTGCATATATCATTCATGATCATCATTACCTACTTGTATGCATCATAATCTGCATAGAACTAACCTCATCCTTTCAGGTTAAATTCTCTAATAGGTGAAAGTTATTTACAAATTTCCAGACAGAAGGTCAAAGATTAATGCCCGAAACAAGACGGGAAAGCTACTGAACGACCAGACAAGTTTATCAATAGACAATAGGATACATATTAATACCCGAAACAAGACGGGAAAACTATCTACATCTTGACGAATATTCATTTTAGATAAAGCTAAGACGAAAGTTTATTCTGACTCTCTCTTATCATCAACTACTCCGGATGACATCTTTAAGCCCATCTTTGACTACACATTGATATCTCTCCACCTGCAGAATGCTGCATATCTGGTTAAAAATCAATACATACTAGTAAATTCATTCACAGGATGCCATGGAGTCTAACGTACGAATCATTCCCCAGCACCAGCTTTTCCAAATGGAATCTATAAGCCCATTCCAGTACGTCGTCAACTGACGATCTCATTCCATACACCAGTGAGGGCAAATTTTCAGGTGTACTCGAATGTTCAATCGTCTTCTACCTTCAAGTCATGAAAGGCAAGCATACCAATCTAACCCTTCAGGTACAAGAAGATTGAATAGAGGTAATTGTTATACACCAAATTTTCCCTCCTATTTCTCAAGACAATCCACATGTGACACCCCAAATTAATTCAATTATTAAATAATTAGAAATTTAATTATTAATTTAATTAGAGGTTTAATTATTGGTATTTTTGAATTAATAGATTTAATTATTTAATTAAATAATGGAAGTGTTGGGGGTGTGAAGTGGAATTGTAGGGTGTATGGAGTAAAAAGCTCTACTTAATCCTAATTAATTTATTTCTATTATTTGGCAAATAAAAAGGAATAAATAAAGGAATAAAAGGAAACAAGTGAGAAGAGGAAATTAGGATTGCATGCTACGTGAGATTGGAGAAGAGAAAGAAAAGAGGAGAAAAAGCCAAACGCCGAGAATTCGAAAATTCATCGCGAGGTAAGGGGGGATTGAATCTGATTATTATGCCTTATAGGTTTTGATGATCAATAGAACGAATCAATCCGTTAGGAATCTCGAATTAGGATAATTGAGTGTGCCCTAACGTTATAATCCGACGTAAAATCATGATTGGGACGGTTATGAATGATTAATCTATGTAGGACGAATATAGGTTAATTAGAAAACAAATTCTGTGATCAATTGGATGTAAAAACACAGTAATTAATTCTGTTTTATGATGACATGATGTTTGGTGATGATTGAATTTAATGGAAATTCGTAACAGTAGATAAAAACTGAGTTTTTGATGAAAAACAACAGTATGGGTCGACACATAGCTTTATGCATCGATGCAAGCAGTGTAATTTTTGAAAACCAGAAGCTTTGGAAAGCTATGCATCGACTCATAGAGCCATGCATCGATCCATAGGAGAAATTTTGAAGTTATGCATCGATCCAAGATGCGTATGCATCGATTCATAGAGAGGAAGCAGGGCTATGCATCGACACATTCAATGCATGTATCGACACATACTGAACAGATTTTAGAAAATACGAAATTTTTAACTGTACGCATCGATGCATACGTTCTATGTGTCGACACATGCTGATTATGCATTGATGCATAGGCTTATGCATTGATGCATACTGTGTTGAGACAGAACATGGATTTTCTGAAAATGATTTTGATCATATCTTTTTAACCGTAACTCCGATTTAGGCATAGTTGGTATCGTTGGAAAGCTTAGAATGAGTACTATCTAATAAAAGCATTTTCAACACCAATAATTGAGATCTGGAAGAATTATTTTGGCTTCCGTAATAAGAACTCGTTGAGAATTTGTGAATCATGTGTTGAGTTAATGTGCAATATGTTAATTTTATGGACTGTGATTAACATTTGATGTTTATGATTGCTGTTACCATATATTGTTGTTATTGATTATAATTGGAATAATATTGTGTGATTCTATTCCATGTTTAAATTGTTGCATGCTTCTAATATGCATGCATGAGCATTTTGGTAATGGTTCATTCCCATTGTGCAGAATTGAACTTGCAGGGCCAATAACCTTACCTAATGGACAGAGGTGGTGAGGCTAGATTCTTGACCCAGTGGTGTATGGGCGAATCATTGATTTACTCTATTTTTCGAGGTGTAAGCGGAACAGGGTGTGGACTTGGTTCACGATTGGTACCAGATGCATTTGAGTCTGCATTGCATATGTAATTGTAACATGTTAGGATGATTTCCAGTGTTTCAATTGCATCTAATTGTTGCCGCATGCATAATGAATGTGTGAATTGTGTTTGTGAATCGTATGCTAATGTTGTTAACAAGGGTGAATAATGAATTGATTATTTTATTGTTTTTGAGAAATGTATAATGCATTTTAACCTTGATGAAATCTCACCCTTACTTTAATGATTTCAGATTCGAAGTGATTAGCTGCTTGGGAATTGGTGAGGACAGCTTATAGCGCTCAGCTGTGCTATTTAGATAGTCCGCGTGTCAGTGTCATGCTCTGGTAGTTGTAACACTGGGGAACGACCGTTTTGGAGTTTTATGGATTTAAACTTTTTATTTTGAATTATGTTGGGAATAATTATTGATTGAATTATTTTGGATTTTATGTTATCTTTCCGCTGTATAAACATAGTCCTTGGTTTGTTTTATTTAATAAGTTCTTCAGTGAAAGGCATGATAACTGTTTTGTTATTTTTAATTATTAAAATTGTGACATCCTTGTCATTATGTTTAAAACTCTGATTAAAAATATATAAATCGCGGGGAAATTAGAAGGGGTGTTACACCACATCTCCATACTCAAGAATTTCTCAAGGGTTGACCAGATGAACCCTCTCCTAAGCAATTAACCCACAACTAGGGTTTTGATTCTCTCAAGTCAAATATGGTTTCCATTACCTCAAGTGATCATCATACCTCCTTATATGTCTCAAGGGATCACCATGTCAAGTTTCAAGCCTCACAACTCAAGTTTGCTCATTCAATTGCTCAAATGGTTGAAAATCAATTGTATTTGACAAGAAGTCAACTGTGGTCAACATATAGTCAAATTTCATCATTTTTGGTCAACATCAAGATTTTGAAGTCACATTCATCATTTGATCAAGGTTTGATAATGACACATTAAGAAAACTCAAGATTTGATCAAAAGTCAAAGTTTCTAAATTAGGATTTCTTGACAAAAAGTCAACAGAACTTTTACCAGACATAACTTTCACATACTTTATCAGAATTTTTTTTACCCAAAGCTCATTTTTAATAGAATTTAATTCTCTACAACTTTGTGTCTCACAAGCTTTGGCAAAAAATGCTTCATTTGAGAGTTATTGATCAAGACATTATAGGTCCTTCTAAAAGTCAACAAAAAGTCATCTTTTTCAATATAAGTGTAAATGAACATGGAAACTTCAATGGAGATGAAACCAAAAGGAGCTCTTAGGGGACATATTGAGCTTTCCAAAACGTCCAAGAACACTCCCAAATGATAAAAATTGAGCAAGTTTGACATTTTTGAAGAAGTGCATAAAGGGAAATACTAAGCAAATTCAAGTTTTCTCCAAATAGGCCATGGTTTTTATAATTTGGACTTATTTCTACGATAGTCCATGACTTCTAATCTCACTTGCATGCCTCTCTTCCATTTATTTGATTTATTTTTGTATTAAAAAATTAAAATTCAATTTAAATTAAATAAAATGCAAAAATTACAAGGAAGGGCGTGTGGGCTTATGTTTTGATTGTCTTAGAGGCCAAGGAAGTCCATTGTAAGCTGGAAAAATGCATGGAGCTTGATTAAGGCAAGATTGAGCCAAATATGGAAGATTTGGATAAGAAACTTCAACCAAATATTTTGCATTGAAGAGGATATATTTTCCTCTCAATATTTGACCTAATCTCATGCTCTATATATACACAAGACCTTCAGACATCAAACGAACGAATCCATGCAGCCAAAAGACTAGGGTTCTTGCTAGAAAATTTCAAGCAAACTTGCATCCACTAATTTGGAATTCTAGCCAGTTTTAAGCACTTCTAGGCATCGATTCTTGTTCCTGAGGTATAGAAGGGTAAGAATGGATCGTTATCCATGGCTAAAACGCTCTGAATCACATGCTTCATGAACTCCAATTGCATCATATATTTGAATTTCGTATTTTACATTTTATCATGTTTTAATGAGAACTAAACATACTAATGTGTTCCTGAGGTTCATTAGAGCAGGTTTGATCCATCGTTTGCAAGGTTTAACGTGCAAATCAAGAAACACCATTATTAGGGCATAAGCTTGATGAAGCTTCGGATTCCACGATACATGAAGTTTTAGGACAAACTAACCCCACCATCCTGATCGCAAGGTCCAACACAATCGATCTGGACTTTTATTTTTCATTAATTGATGCATTTTACAAGTTTTGAGGTTTGGAGCTAGTCGGGGAAGACGACCGTAGCCCTAGCTCCGACGAAGGACTCCGGCGCTGACCTTCTGACCGCGTGTGTGGCATGACCTCTCCTTCTGATTGGCTATCATAACAAATTGGGGCCCACACACACTTGTTTTTGAAAATTCAAAATGAAACACGCGTATCATATATAATCCAACGAACTTGATTCAGTAACAAATGAACATCATAACTCAGATGGCAGCGCGCTTTCCCTGTTGACCATAAGGTCCTGGGTTCAAGCCTCCCGAGGACCTTCTTTTCTGATTTTTTCTCTTTTTTACAATTTCCTAACCATTTTTCTTATTATTTTCTTAATTAATTAACTAATTAATCTTTAATTAGCCATTAGCATAATTAGGTTAAATAATTAGTTAAAATTAGGATTAATTTCACAATTAACTTTTTTCTATTTTATTTAATTAATTTGATTAGTTTAATTTAGGTTAAATATTAATTAATTTAAATTAATTTCTTTTATTAATTAAAATCAATTAGACTTAGGATTTTCCGATTCACCCAATTTTTCACATAGTAATTAGGTTAACCTAATCAAAACCTTTTTTCTACTAGCTTCCAAATATTTTCTACTAACCTTAAAACATTTTACTAACATTTTCTATTATTTATTTATTATTTCGCACTTTTAAATTCTAGAAATCGTTGTATAGGTTGCAAAGTTTTTTTTTGTAATAGCGTAGATTTATTTTTCTGCCTTTACTTTCCGTACCTCATATTATGTAATTGCCCCGAAGCCATGTAATAGCGTAGGACATTTACTTTCCGCACTTTATTTTCCTGCGAATATTAAATTGCGTAGATGTATGCTAACTAGGGTTTGTATGGCAAGACTAAAAACAATCTTAGAATAACCCTAACTCAAAGATAAATATCTGCATTAAACACACTCTTTGCACCCACTCACACCCTTTAGGGTATCCTCTCTTGTTGCTTTACGAATAAAATGGTCATGTCCCTCGAACGTAGGGGTACCATTAGCAAAAGTCCCTTTGGTTCCAAAATCATCACAAAGATCACAGTCCCTCGATGACCCTCGATGTTGCCTACGAATATATGATCTCATCCCTCGGTTGTTGCCTACGAAAAGTGATGATCGTCTCTACGAATTGCTAAAGTATCTCTACAATGTTGCCTTCAATGACCATACGATGACCCTACACCTGTCCCTTCACATCCAACGAATAAAGTTACCTACCAACTAATGGTATGGATAGCCTTATTCTAAAGAAGAAGGAAAAATAACAAGAAACGACCAAACTGAGTAGGTAATAAGACTCTATTGATTGCTCCAATCAAAATACTTTTCACATATCACACTCTCTTTCAAAAACTTTTCAAACAAGCACTTTGTATACATTCCAACGAGAAACATTACAAAGTTAAACATTTTCCAAACAAATATTTCCGAACACTTCGTATATATTCTTGCAGACTGATACAAGGATCATTACGAAGTCAAAGCGAAATATCTTTCAACTTCTTTTCAAAATACTTTTCAAACTACACAAACATAAAAAGCAAATTTTCAAAAGTGAGTTGAGCAAATTAAGAGCCCGTAGATAACTACAGATGGAAAGGGTGCTAATACCTTCGCTTTTCATAATTACCTCCCGTACTCAGAATCTAACGAAGGTCTTTTCCTGTTCTTTTCACCTTCTCTTCATTGGATAAATGAAAAGTCGGTGGAGACTCTTGCTATCCGCAATATTTGCAATAAAACGCAAAACAAACAAGTCAGTTCTCCCACCATATTACACATATCCTTAAGTAGAGAACAACTTACCAACAAATGTAAGCACAATTACATAATGGTGAGAAATTCAAATAAAGGTTGTGTACTTGGCTATGCAAAATGTTGAGCCCGAGGTTAGTTGGAGAAATCAGTTTTATAGTAACATAGCTCGTCCCAGAGCTCAATTTGTGATCCGGTTAACTTGCAATGACAAGGTGGCAACTAAAGAAATACTGCATAGGTTTGGTATGATGGCGGATAACATTTTTTTCTTCTTCCCTCAAATTGAAACAATTCAACATTTACTTTTTGGTTGTCAATAGCTAAGAAGAATATGGATGGAGGTGCTGCAGTGGATTAAGATTCAGCATTCTCCAAAGGAGTGGAAAAAGGAGTGGAACTGGTTGACTCAAAGGTGCAAAGGTTAAGGTTGAAGATAAAAAAATTCTCAAGTGTGCATATGCTGAAGCTATTTACTCTATTTAGAGATACATAGACGATAAGATCTTTGGCAATGATGTAAGTAATACTAAGATGGAGAGATATATCATAAATGCCATTGTGTATATGGGGCGGACAAATAAGAATCTTAGGGAACACAGAGCTACTCTTATGATCTAGGTGGTTGTTTGTTGTGTTTTTCTCTTTGATGACTTTTGATTTTTGGTATGTGTGATCTTTAAGAGATTGTCTTGTGTAAATAGCTAAAATAATAGAATCATGTAGGCACGAGTTCACTACAATCATAGCATCCATTACGAGCAGGTCGTAGTGCTCCATGGTTTTTGTGAAGTATCTGCGTGCTTTTCTCTAATTTTGCTTGAACTTATCATGTTTTTATCTAGAACACTTGAAAAACAAAGAAAACAAACAAATAGATGTAAAACATACTAAATATATTGTGTATTCTTTAATATATTTCCGTTTGATAATTTCATGTTAATATATTATGAGTTTGAAGAGAGATATTAGATAATATCTATTTGATCTTTTGTTATAATTGAGTTAAATGTAGTTTAATCTTTTTATAGTTTCATGTATTTTTTTTGTAATTATTATATAAGTTATATTATTGAAATTTTAGTCTTTTTCTTCTTTTCTATTTTGCCATATTTATGGTTAACCTAATTAAATTTATAATAAAAAATTGTAACTAATTTATATTATTAATTAATCATAATTTTGATTGAGAATTTAATGATCTCTTCAAATAAATTAATTACTCTAAACGTGATTAAATTGATGTTGCATGTCGTACTTCAAAAGTTGTACTTGTATAATTAGTAGTATTTTTTTTTTTCTTTTTCTTTTTCCCTCTCTCTTTGTACGACTCATGTAAGAGCTAATAAATTTTATTTTCTTTCAAATTCCCTCTAATATAGTACTCCTAAAGCTATATATAATTTGGATGTTGAAATTTTTTTTAATAGTTGTAATTGAGTGTTAAAAGTGAGGTCGATTAATTTGTGTTAAAAACATAACATGTTAAATGAGGAGAGAATGAGATTTATAAAATATTTTGTAAAATTTTATTAGTTATTATGAATCTTTAAATTTTTAGTGTATTGTGAATAGTGATGTAATAGGGTATTGAATTTTATTAAACAAAACCATTATAATAAATAAAAATTAAATATGTATTAAATTATTAAGTAGAAAAAAGAGGAGATGATGTTGAGTATAAAAAATAAACAAAGATGTTGAATAATAAAACTATTTTACATAACCTAACAAATTATTAACCTTCGATCCCCAAAGTTAAAAATATTGACTGTTGCATGAAGCACAAGCAAAAGACAGCATCTTCAGTATTACACCATAAAAGAATTTGATCATGTCACTCCTCTCTTATCTGACCACAACAGAAACAAAACACCATCTGTCAATTGTCTCTCGACTCCTCACTAAATTACAAAAAATACTACACAATACTGTCTAGCTTAGACCATACAATAGTCTATCCAATCTTCACTTTCTTTCTTACATATCACCAAAATCAATAAAGTGAAAACCAATCTACACAACACACCCAACTCATTTCTTTGGCATAAACTTTCTTAATTGATACGAGTGTTGTGATATTGTGATATTAATTGTAGTCTTTTCGAAATTAATCAAAATTTATTTTTTATTATAAAGATAGTAAATAACATAGTGATATCGACACCTTTTAATACCGGTTTATTGTAGTTATTTTTGTAAGATCGTACTATTTTTTAATTGAGATTAATTACTATGCATTATTAATATAAAATTATTTACACAACCAACACATCACAACCAATAAAAAAAAAAACTAAATAATAAAAGTAAAAGTAAAATTTTAACAGTCACAATTAAATTGTTTTTAAATCCTTCCTCATATGTTACAAATTTGTCATTCTTTTGATTTCCTAACATTTGAACTTGAAAGGAGGCAGAGTATAACTGTCCCCTTAACGCACCCCAAGACATGTCTTTTGTTTGATCCAAACAAGGAAATAAAACGACAAATTCATCAACAAAAACGACTTATCAATATCCAAAAGCAAAGTACATGACACTCTATTCTAATCTTCAACTTTAAACTTTCTTCTTCTCACATTCAAATAAAAATCCCGCTACCCTTTTCTTAATCATACTCAAATTCAAATCTTTTGTTGATTCTTCCATTGCTTTTTATCATTCAAGAGTTTCATTATCAGAAAAGAAAAAAGAAAAAGAACACAATTGATCAGTTTCTTTCTTTCTTTTTCTATACTGAATTATTATAAACATGAAGCTCTTCACATCATCATCATCACCTTCATCTTCGTCAACTTTTAGTTTCGACCCGACATTTTGCAGCTCGAAAACTATAGCTGCAGGGTGTTTCACAACCATTTTTCATAGGATTAGAGAGTTTCATTCAAAGTTCACTAGTGAAAAAGTTCAAAAATTCAAAACTAACACTAGAATTAATAGTACTATAATTTCTTCGTCTTCGGGGATAGTTGCAAGGTTAATGGGTTTGGATTCAATGGCGGAGAATAAGATAGAGATATGTTCTGAATCAACACAAAGTTCTAAAGTTCACTATGTAGCTCAAGGTTTTCATTTGCATGAAAATGAGAACTTTTTGGTGTTTAGCTTTGAAAGTGGAAGTGAGAGTAGAAAATTGAAGTCAAAAGGGAGAAGAAGAGAAAAGGGTTGTGTTGATTTGAAGAAGAGAAGAGAAGAGAGAAATGAGGTGAGGAAAAACAAGAGGGAGATGGTCAGTGAAGGTGAGTTTCAGTTTGAGAAGAGTTTGTTTAAGGAAGTTGGTAATGGTGAGAAAGTGAAGAAGAGAAAGAAAGGAAAAACATGTTTTGTAGAAAATAAGGTTGAATGTGAAATTGGTTCAGAAGATTCTAGTCCGGTTTCTGTCTTTGATTTTGAGCGTGATGTTTCTGGAACAGGTTTGTTTCTTCAATTGTAGTTTTAATTTTTCTTAACTTTATCGCATTGGTTTATTTAATTACTAATGGTTCGGGTATACCTCAAGTCTGCGTCACTGTTCTTATTTTACGAGACATTGTCTGCTTTAGTGTGAGAATCCTCAAGACTTTGTTTTGAAAAAGATGTCTAGTTGAATTTAAGTGTATGAATATTTTATTGGTCTCGATTCTTAATCAATGTGGGACTATTTTGACCGGTATGAAACACTAACCAATTAACATAATCTTGTTGCAGAGGGAGATCTTTGTGATGTTGTTATGAGTTGGAGAAGGAAATTATCACCAGTGCTTGAAAATGACGAGCTCTATATTCAACATTCTGATAGTAACTTGATGAATGAAGAAGAGATGGAAGTTGAGGAAATTGAGGATAACGTGCATGAAGGATCAAAGAAAAAAGAGAGACAAAACAATGAGTGTGTAGATATTTGGAGTAAAATTTGCAGGCTAGTTGAAGATGAATTGGTTGGATCTATTCAATTAGAGGAAGTAAAGAGGAAACAAAGTGATTTTGAAAGTTTAAGTGCTGATTTAGAGATAGAGATTTTAGATGATTTGTTAGAAGAACTTGTAGATCAATTTGTTACTTGTTTGTAACTTTTTTTTAGTACAAATTGATTATTCTATAAGCACAACTACATAGATTAATCTATCGATACGAGACGATTATAATGGCAAAAAGACTCTCCTGCCGCCAGAATCTCCGGTTAAATTGGAAGAAATCTCATTCCATTTCTTTCAAGTGATATTGGATTTGTAAACTTTGAAAACATTGCAAATTTAGAATATGTAAAACAACTAACTAATGAAGAGTAAATATTTTAATTCTCCTCTCATTATTCAACTTTACTAATCCTTATTTTCTATTATCCATTTCTCTATAATCACCTTTAGACTTTATTTTTATGTTTTTTGTTACTTCTTTAGCTTTTATTCTTTTTATTTTTTTATCTATCTCTACATGGTGCAACTAAGAAGATTCTTCAAATCATATGTTTCTTATCCAAATCATGTTCCATTTAGTTGGTTGAAAGTATCGAAGCGGAAATAATAAAGTTTATCATAATATACATTGAGGCTTACCAAACACAAGAAAGACAACTTCTATATCATAAAGCACCTACAAACAAGTATAAAGTAGACGGTTTTTAACACACAAGGGAACAAATGGTGTGACCACTAAAATATTGAAGATACTTTTGGTTTTCTGCAGAAGGGGCCAAATGTACCAACGAAAAAACTAAAGCTACATTTGAGGAAACAACCTAGCAATGACAATCCAAATCAAGTTTAGATTGTTGGATTCATTGGAGGTGAAAATTTCATAGGTGGAGAACATTCCAATCTAATAAATATGAGCCTTAATGTTTTAAAATCGGCCAATCATTAGTGTGATAAAGTTAATAAAGTCCTTGGTCAAATTTTGAAGTTGTTGATAGAATCTATGGTGCGTTTATTTCAAGGATTCGAAAGAGATTCTCTAAAATAAGTTATCCAGAAATAAAAATAAGAAAGTTTGATTCCTGGATATTTTTAAGACAAGTGTTTGACATATTATTTGATAATTGATATTCCTAGGAAAATTAATAGTTATATTTTTTTTTAAAAAAAATCATGTGAAATTTCATGAGAATAAACATTCTCACCTTTGGTTCTGGAGAAATAAGAGGTTGCATGATGATTCTTTTGTAATGCTTGCTGACATGCATAGTCATGTGCGCAACAGTGTACGAGAGTATGGTACAAGTGTGATTTTCCATAAGGTCTTCACGGAGCAGTAGCGGATCATCAATAATGTTAAGTGGAAACCACGAGGACATGGTTAGATTTGTGTTAATGTGGATGGAACGGTCAGTCAGAATTTGGTTGCAAAATGTGGAGGATTTTACGTGATTACAAAGGGAGTTGGAAATGAGGTTTCTCTAAATACATTGGTGTGTGTAGTATAGAGGTTGCAGAGTTGTGGGCGGTTTAGGAAGGCATCAAACTTGCTATTTCTAAAGGCAATAGCAGTTGAGCTTCAATCAGACAAAAAAAATATTGTTGTGAGGCCCAATAATGTGGAAAGTAATATTGGAGTAGTGTGTGAGCTGCTTAGAAGTATTCGGTTACTTATCACTAAAGATGTTGTTGTGAACTTCACACATATTTTTTGAGAGGCTAATGGATGTCCTGATGATATGGTCAAGAAAAGTTCGTCTCAGGATCCAGGCACTCTCTTCTTTCAAGATTGTCCGAATTTTTTGTTTACCACTTTAATAAACAATTTGCCTAGGGATAGCTCCCCTCGTGTCTCTGTTTTGTAGTTTCTGTTCCTGCGGGCTTAGGCCCTTCCTGTATTAAAAAAAAGATTCTCACCTTCTTACATGAGAACAAAATTATTGAAATTATAAAAGTTATTAGAAGTTATTTTATTCCTTGAAACTTTTATACTTCGAAATAAATTTCCTTCTAACTCTTAACAAACATGGGTATAATCATTTTCTACAAACTACTCTTGGGAATTTAATTCTTAAACTTGAAACAAACACTCCCATAGTGTTTGAATCAATTAAACTATATGACTCAGTCATAAAATTTAGTCTAACTTTTAAAATTATGATTAATATATGTATTTGTTAAAAGTATAAATATATGACAACCTCTAATCTAAAATCATTGATGACAACAATCATATGAAAGATATTAAATGTTAAGTCTTTGATTAGTATGTCTTTAGCTTAAATTTCATATGTATATATTATAGTTTCAACAATAATAACTTATAAGTCAGCGGGTCTTTTAAAATCTATTGTTGAAACACTATATGAATGTCTTACAATATAATATATCTTAAGTGGTCTTTCAAATCCCTATATTAAATTGTAAATGTTGTGAAATTAGATGGATTTGAAACAAACTATAAACTGTTTCTTTATGATCAAGAAACAAACAGGATAGAAAAGATAGAAGAACACAAAGAACAACAATGATTAGTTATAAATGTTATTATTTACTTCCACTTCAAATAAGATTACAAGTACATAAGAATAACAAATAACCCTCTCACCCTAAATTAAGATTACGTATGCAATGATGAGAGACAAGTATGTTATTTATAATATACCTAACATACTAAACTAATGGACTACTTTAACAATTACTCGTTACAAATTAACTTAGGGTACAAGCTAACTTAAATAATTGGACATAACAAATAGGCCTAATTCGATATGCTAACTGTCGCACCCCAAAATTTACCCCACCACCTCAATTTGATTGTTTATTTAGAGTTGGTTGTTTTTTGGGTTATTATACGAGTATCAGAGTTTGCGTTCAAATTCAAAGAAATTTATCCAATTATCTGTGGTCGAGGAGTTAAAGCATGGAGAATATTATTTTGTGGCATCAACACTTGTGAATTCAATTGAAGATTTTTTGAGTTTGAAGTTACAGGTTTAGCAAGAAGTTGGTTATTTGACAAGATGCATCAGAAAAATCAGAACTTTTGTTACTTCTAATGCCTAGAACTTCTAATGGCTAGAACTTTTAATGCCTAGAACTTCTGATGCCTAGAACTTCTAATGATTAGAACTTCTAATTCCTAGAACTTCTAATGGCTAGAACTTCTAATGCCTAGAACTTTTGAAGGCTAGAACTTCTGATGGCTAGAACTTCTGATGGCTAGAACTTCTAATGGCTAGAACTTCTAATGCCTAGAACTTCTGATGGCTAGAACTTCTGATGGCTAGAACATCTAATGGCTAGAACTTCTAATGGCTAGAACTTCTAATGGCTAGATACTCTGATGGCTAGAAATTCTAATGCCTAGAACTTCTAATGGCTAAAACTTCTGATGGCTAGAACTTCTGATGGCTAGAACTTCTAATGCCTAGAACTTCTAATGGCTAGAACTTTTGATGGCTAGAACTTCTGATGGATAGAACTTCTAACGGCTAGAACTTCTAATGGCTAGAACTTCTGATGGTTAGAACTTTGGATGGTTAGAACTTTTGATGCCTAGAACTTATAATTGCTAGAACTTCTGATGGCTAGAACTTCTGATGGCTAGAACTTCTGATGGCTAGAACTTATAATGGCTAAATCTTTTAATGGCTAGAACTTCTAATGGCTAGAGTTTCTGACAGACATAGCTTCTGACAGCTAGAGCTTCTGACAGCCATAACTTTTGATAGCTATAGCTTCTGGCAGCCATAACTTCTGACGAACATAGCTTCTAACAGTTAGAGCTTCTAACAACCATAGCTTCTGAGGGACATATCTTCTGATAGCTAGAGCTTCTGACAGTCATATCTTCTAACGGCCATAGCTTCTGACAGCTAGAGCTTTTGACGGCCAGAGCTTCTGATAACCATAGCTTCTGACAGTCATATCTTCTAACGGCCATAGAGCTTCTAATGCCTAGAACTTTTAATGGCTAGAACTTCTAATGGCTAGAACTTCTAATGCCTAGAACTTTGATCGCGACTTTATCGTCTATTAATCAGCAGACTGCAAGTGCACAGTCCTATCGCGTAGTTTTAAAAGATATCGAACCCACAGAGACTATAAATCGAACTATTGTTATCCTAAGTTACGGTATCTGACTAAGGCGAATAATTCTTTAAGATTTTGGTTAAGGAAAATATAATAAATAAATAGATATTAGTATGTAATTAAATCTAACCTAAGGGATCGAATTTCCAACGGCTTGTTACTTAAGTTGATAGAAATCTTATTTCAAAGACAGTATTCATCTAAAGATCCTCTCTCAAACTTTCGCTCTATTGAATCGGATCATGTAATTAAATCCTAACGTATGCTCTCGCTATCCCTGAATATAAAACACCTTTTGAAAATAAATAAAGTTTAATCTCTTTTAAAAGCAGATCTTTAAAATTAATACCTAGTATCCACTATCGGTTCTAAACCTCAAACTGCTCTGTTGGTTTCTAACCTTAGTCCAGTTTATTAACCTCAAACTTTCGCTCTGTTGGTTTCTAAACCTTTTAATAAATTAAATTAGATATCTAAGTCAGAAAGAATATTTTTAACAACGTAACATTATGCCAGTTTATTTTCGGATTCCTTTGGTTCGATTATTTTACATACCAATATCAGAACGAATTAGCCAGACATATTAATTAATTCAGACATGCATAAATAATATGGTTTAATATATTTAAACATTTCCAAAATCAAATAAATAATATCAGGCAATAATAAATTAAATAAAATAAAATAAATAAATAAAACCTGAAATTAAGAATGCTGGAAATAATCTCGTTCTTCGAAATAAACGAACATCCACCACAGGTCGGTTGGATCTGCTCGGAGACTTCTTGAATTCGACAGAAGAAAATAAACAAGGAATAAAAAGCACTAGATCTAACGTAAGGTTAGATCAGTGAAAACTGGAAAATAAATTCAAAATACAATACTGGAAATAAAATTGCGAAATATTAAAATAGCGGTTGTTCGGTAAAAAAATGCCGACCCTTAATTCTGAAACTGGAACTGGTATTTATAGATGATTTGGTAACTGCCTTTTCCTCAACTCGTCCCGAAATAAGTGGCATCGTGTGAGAAAATCCTGCCTTGAAGAACGGGGACGGGCGCCTCAAGAATAGGGCCTAGATGAGACGTGCGTCTCAACTGCATGAAGAGAAAATGGTGGGCCCCACTTGCGTAGGAGGCGGGCGCCTCCGTGCTATGTGGACGGGTGAGACGACCGTCTCAGCCCACGTGGCAAGGGAAAAGTGATTTCTGATCTTGTGGGCCACGCGTGCTGGGCTGGGCTTGTATTGGGCTTGCTTTAATTGTTTTCTTCTTCTTAACACCTCCCTTTTACTATATCACACCTTTTGCTTCATTTCTTTGCTTTTTAATCCGATTTTTCCTCGATTTTACTTCTTTGCTCGATTTATCTTTATTTAATACAAATACCTAAAACATAGAAAATACCAACGTAATATAGAAATAAAGTGAAATAATTAAATAAAAACATTAACATTATTTATGAAAAATACATCAAATATGTTATATAAAATTGTGTTATCAAACTCCCCTATACTTAAACCTTTGCTTGTCCTCAAGCAAAAAGTAAAAATGAAAAATCACCTGAGCATATGTCAAACGCAGATATATAACACAATTCAATTCGTACTAGGTTGCAATTCACTTCTTTGTTGGATAACTCGAGTTTAGACTTTGACACCAAAATTACCGTAATAACACTAGACAACCCCATTTATGCAGACCAATTTAAGTCATGAATTATAGCTCGACCTAATACTTTCGTTTTGTTTCACCCGTTTTCATTCGGCAATCACATTAAGCCCATTACCTTCTGCGCACATAGTGGAGTAACCGGTTAGTGACTTTGATCTTTATAATCCAGCTAGGAGTCACGGTAATTATATTTGGTACTCCTTTTATCCAATTACAAATTGCGGGGATCGGATCGTCATCCGCCTACCAAGTTCAAACCGGGGACCAGAACCAATTCATAATGGATGCTTGCATAAATATTTTATAGTTTACATTTGTTGAATTAAATGATCCGTAAGGACCATCTAACTTAATAAGTGCATCTTCTAATAAAAATTTTCTTTAAAAATCTTGATCAATCACTTATATTCATCGATTCTCCACGTAGTTTGTCGTTTAAGGTGCCGCTTTTATAAACTACTCGGGATTACTTTAAAACTAAGTCTTAAGGTGTTGGTATAATAAGTACTTAAATCAATCTAACACGTTGGGGTTTTAAAGTGTTAGGGCGATAACAATTTTGCTAAGTCGCGCTCGAATTCTTATTTAAAAATAAGCAACCTTAGTATTATTTGAGTGTGTTAATATATGAGTTTTAATTTTTGTTAAAATTTTGTCGTTATGGCTCAAGAAACTGGAGGAATTCGAATAAGCACGAAATTTAAACATAAAAGACTAAAATTTCATAAACATGTATTTTATTGAATGGAAATTTTGCAATACATAGAAAAAGGGAACTAAAAGGGAAAAGCTAAATAGAGCAAAGAAAATAAAAACGAACAAAGAAATGTTCTGACTCCCCCAAACTTAAAATAAGCATTGTCCTCAATGCGATAAAACCAGGAGAAATCAGAAAGGGGAAGGGTGGTCATCTTGGGCAGCGAGAGATGCATGTGTTTCTAGTAATTACAAAAGTGATATGATACTAGCACAGGGTAGACTTAAGTTTCTTTTTTTTTTTTTTTTCAGTTCCACATGCATACATACTACATACTTGTATATATATATATAGATGATTTAGAATTTTTAATTAGTAGGATATATAATACTAGTATATAATATTTTATAATTAATATAATAAATATTGGGAAGTATTAATTTTGTATATTAATAGGAAAAATACGATAATTAAAATAATACTCAATTATAATTATAAATATTAACGTGAAATTTTTATTGAGTTTAATTATCGGTATTACGGGGAAATAGTTCAAGCGCATCAGAAGAAAGGGTGCAATAGATAACCGACTAAAAATTTAAAATTTAACATAAAATAGAAAAATTGAAAATACGAAAAAGAAAAATTAAAATTAGAAACTAGAATGACTACCCGTTGATTTTCCATGGCCACTTATCAAGCCATCTCACATATCCCTCACCTTTTCTTTTCTTACGTCTGTAGAGCGGGTTATTCTTTCGAAATTTTGGTAGTGGTCCTGGATTTATAAGTTTTTCAATTTCGAGCTTAGTGATCTCATCCATCGCCTCATAAGTTAACCTCACCCTTTTAAAAGTAATTATATCCCTAATTTTATGGTCCTCTAATTTGCGCTTTTTAGGTAAAACTTCAAATGGTGGTGAATTAGTATGGATATTTTTCAATAGCGTTTTAGATTGGGAGTCTACCGGAGTTTCCATAAAAATTTCGGGAAGGGAATCAGTGGGATGTAGTGATTTGGGGTTACGATAGATGCTTCCTTCTCTACCTCTTTTACAACCTCCTCTTTGAACAGTGTTGATGGATTTTCATCAACCTCCCCTATTTTCACGTCAGAACTTTCCTCGGCCACAATATTACTCTCCTCATACTCATCATCACTTTCTAGATTTCCAAGTAGTATTTCCATAATAGTTGTTTCAACATCCACATCTTCCTCGGGTAAAGGTCCTAGAAGGTTTTGATTGAGTTGGGAGATTTGAGTCTCTAACGCCATACTGTGAGACGCGAGGGATTCAACCATATTGGCTAGTTGAAGACTTTGTTTTCGTACCTCTTCATTTTGGATAATTTGCGCTTCTTCTACAAAGTGCTCAATCATGGACTCTAACCTAGAGTTAGTTATCATCTCATCTGAATCTTCCATTGATGTTTCGAAATTAAAATCTTGTGATTCTTCAGAGTCTTGAAAGTAAGTTAAAGTCTCCTTTTGTGTTTCCCAATCGCGTTCTATCATCCTACATGATTCGTTAAAATCTTCCATTGATATTTCGAGATCAGATTTGTGTGGTTCTGGTGATCCTTCAAAATATTGGGTGTGATAATTGTAGGAAGGATTGGGTTGAGGAAAGGTTTGGTTGAAATTATAAGTTTCTTGTGGTTCTTCAAAATATGGGGATTGGTAGTTCTGAAGGTAGTTGGGGTAGGAGTAGGTTTGTGAAGCATTAAAGTTTTCCATCAGTATTTCAAGTTCGGATCTATGGGATTCTTGTGGTTCCTCATAATACTGATAATGGGCATAGGAAAAATTTGGGTCATACATGGTAAATAAAAATTAAAATGCCTTAGTCTATACGGTGTAACACGAGAGTTACAATATCGACTTAAATAGTCCCGACAGCGCCAAAACTTGATCGCGACTTTATCGTCTATTAATCAACAATTGCAAGTGCATCTATCGCGTAGTTTTAAAAGATATCGAACCCACGAGACTATAAATCGAACTATTGTTATCCTAAGTTACGGTATCTGACTAAGGCGAATAATTCTTTAAGATTTTGGTTAAGGAAAATATAATAAATAAATAGATATTAGTATGTAATTAAATCTAACCTAAGGGATCGAATTTCCATTGTTACTTAAGTTGATAGAAATCTTATTTCACAATACTCATCTAAAGATCCTCTCTCAAACTTTCGCTCTATTGAATCGGATCATGTAATTAAATCCTAACGTATGCTCTCTATCCGAATATAAAACACTTTTTGAAAATAAATAAAGTTTAATCTCTTTTAAAAGCTGTCATGATCTTTAAAATTAATACCTAGTATCCACTATCGGTTCTAAACCTCAAACGCTCTATTGGTTTCTAACCTTAGTCCGGTTTATTAACCTCAAACTTTCGCTCTGTTGGTTTCTAAACCTTTTAATAAATTAAATTAGATATCTAAGTCGGAAAGAATATTTTTAACAACGTAACATTATTTTGATTCCTTTGGTTCGATTATTTTACATACCAATATCGAGCAATTAGCGGACATATTAATTAATTGACATGCATAAATAATATGGTTTAATATATTTAAACATTTCCAAAATCAAATAAATAATATCGAGCAATAATAAATTAAATAAAATAAAATAAATAAATAAAACACGAAATTAAGAATGCTGGAAATAATCTCGTTCTTCGAAATAAACGAACATCCACCACAGGCCGGTTGGATCTACTCGGAGACTTCTTGAATTCGACAGAAGAAAATAAACAAGGAATAAAAGCACTATATCTAACGTAAGGTTAGATCGAAAGCGGAAAATAAATTCAAAATACAATACTGGAAATAAAATTGCGAAATATTAAAATAGCGGTTGTTCGGTAAAAAATGCCGACCCTTAATTCTGAAAACTGGAAGCGGTATTTATAGATGATTTGGTAACTGCCTTTTCCTCAACTCGTCCGAAATAAGTGGCATCGTGTGAGAAAATCAGCCTTGAAGAGCGGGACGGGCGCCTCAAGAATAGGGCCTAGATGAGACGTGCGTCTCAACTGCATGAAGAGAAAATGGTGGGCCCCACTTGCGTAGGAGGCGGGCGCCTCCGTGCTATGTGGACGGGTGAGACGACCGTCTCAGCCCACGTGGCAAGGGAAAAGTGATTTCTGATCTTGTGGGCCACGCGTGCTGGGCTGGGCTTGTATTAAGCTTGCTTTAATTGTTTTCTTCTTCTTAACACCTCCCTTTTACTATATCACACCTTTTGCTTCATTTCTTTGCTTTTTAATCCGATTTTTCCTCGATTTTACTTCTTTGCTCGATTTATCTTTATTTAATACAAATACCTGAAACATAGAAAATACCAACGTAATATAGAAATAAAGTGAAATAATTAAATAAAAACATTAACATTATTTATGAAAAATACATCAAATATGTTATATAAAATCGTGTTATCAAACTTCTGATGGCTAGAACTTCTGATGGCTAGAACTTCTGATGCCTAGAACTTCTAATGGCTAGAACTTATGATGGCTCGAACTTCTAATGCCTGGAACTTCTGATGGCTAGAACTTCTGATGGCTAGAACTTCTAATGGCTAGAACTTCTGATGGCTAGAACTTCTAACGGCTAGAACTTCTAATGGCTAGAACTTCTGATGGCTAGAACTTCTAATGGATAGAACTTCTGATGGCTAGAACTTCTGATGCCTAGAACTTCTAATGGCTAGAACTTTTGATGGCTAGAAATTCGAATGCCTAGAACTTCTAATGGCTAAAACTTCTAATGGCTAGAACTTCTAATGCCTAGAACTTTTAATGGCTAGAACTTCTAATGGCTAGAGTTTACACATAACCGACAACTAGAGCTTCGACAACTATAACCGGACCATAGCCGGCGGCTAGAAACTTCGACCATAACGGACATAACCCGTAGAGCTTCCGGCGCGGACATATCTTCGACTAGAGCTTCGGCGGTCATATCTTCTAACGGTCATAGCTTCTGACAGCTAGAGCTTTGACGGCCAGAGCTTTTGACGGCCAAAGCTTCTGACAGACAGAGCTTCTGACAGTCATATCTTCTAACGGCCATAGCTTCTGACGGTTAGAACTTGTGACAACCAGAACTTTTGACGCTTCTGATGACCAAGAAACTTAACATCCATTCAATTTCCAACTTCACTTTATTTCACTCGTCATTTGCAAGTACAATTCAATTCATCATCATCCATATTTTCAAGCTTATTTAAAAAGGTTGATTATTACATTCATTCAAGATGATATTTTTTACAAGACTTTAACAAGAAAAGAACTGCTAGGAGTTCACAAATTCACGTTTTATCTCTCTAAAGCTTACCACAAGAGTTGGCTCCTAAGCGTTCTAATTACAAATTTATTCGAGAAGTGTATTAGATTTCCAAGGAAGTTGTTGAGATAAGGTGAATAAAGAAGGGCAATCCAAATTACAAGAAAAAAGGAGGATTTGTTCTAAAGTTGCAATCATGTTATAAAGATGCTAGCAAGTTTCAATTGACATGAAATTCAAAGCGTTGTTAGTAATTCTCATTTTTTTTGCAAGAATAGTTCATATTGCCACAAGTTTCCAAATTCGAGCTTAGAAGAGGAAAAATGGAGTGAGGATAAGAATTAAAGTTACAACATTCTTTGGATTCGATCAAAACTCATTCAATTTCAAAAATCTTATTGTTAACAATTACACATCATTAAAAGTGTTTGATTTACGAGTTTACTAATTGCTACAAGCATCTTATTACTTTTGAAGACATTCCCTCCAAAAGTTTTATAAAGAACATTTCAAAAAATTACAAAAGAAAGTCAAGAAGAGTTCCTAATCTAGTAATCCTAATGCTATGGCTTCTAAGAGAATGTTTCCTTTGCTTCTTCATAATGAATTTTCCAGCTCCAAGACTCTCTTCAATTCTAATTAGTCTTGCTCCAAACTCTTCATCTCTTGACCTTGTCTTCCTGACCATAGTTCATGCCATGAAACAAAGGAAAGGAAATGGTTAAAGAATAAAGCAAAGTAACATAAACAGAATTTTTCAAGCAAGTTTTATTTCTAACTCATCATTAGGGATTAGAGGCAAGAATCATGATTAAATGTTTTCCATCATGCTTAAAGAAGACCTCAGTCAAAATCAATTTCATCCCTCATCGGCCGTTACTCCCATTGCAAATCATAAAGTAAAAAGAACTCTAGTTCACAAAAAGGAGGGTGCAGAAATAACTCAGGAAATGACATCATAGTTACATCTCTCAATATGGAAGAACAGACAAAAACCAGAGCAAGTTCGATTGACATCAAGGTTTCATTGTCTGAGTGACAACATCCGATGTAAGCACGAAATCGAATAATGCAGCCCAAGCAAAATGGTTCAAGCCTATTAATCAGAAATACAAGCAATAGAAACCCTAGTTTTCATCAAGTTATAAAAGCATCAAATGCAGAAACCAAAGGGAGGCATCCATACTGTTCACGAAACCCTAAACAGAGCCACAAACAGAATCAAAAAACCCTAACAACCATAAACAGTCGTAACATAGCAAATAGAGAAAAAACCCTCATTTTCTTTCCATCATTTCCCTACATTATAAACCCTTCAGAATCATAGAGAAGAAGAGGAAAAGAAGTTAAGATTCGGAACAATCTCACCGAAACGAGCTCAGAAGCCGATTTCCGTCGTCGAACCCTTCATCGTGTCTCCAAGGCTTAGGTTTTTCATCATCATCGCCGGAATCACGGACTGGAGGGTTATGGTTTTCAGAAACCCCTTTCAGTCATCACCAAATCGTCAAGTTCCTGCCAAATCAAGCAACGAAATCATAATCAAAAGAAGAACATGAACGCGAATATGTAAGAAAAATTTGAATCAGAGCCAAATCTCCGCGAGAACCGCCAAAGGCGATTTCCGGCCACCGTTCGTTCCATCTTCTCCGACTCGAGAGAGAACCAGACGGCGAGAGAGTCACGCAGAAGTGGGATGGACCTTATTGGTCCAAGGACGAACTACTTCCAGCACCACCCCTAGATTGCTTCAAATTGCAGGCCCATTTCTAAACTTTATTCTAATTTATTTATTTTGCTCTTTTATTTTATTTTGCAAATAAATTATATTTGTTTGTATTAAATAATTATTAGACATTGATAATTTTTATTTGATAATTTTCGATTAAATTATTAGTTGATTTTATCAAATAAAAAAGATCTATTCTAACAATTATTTAAATTTTTAATTGTATTGTTGGATAATTATTTATCTACTTTATACGCTTGTATGATTTATTCACCATTGTACATGCCACACACAATCAATATAAAATAAATCTGATTTCTTTTGATTGGCTCATAAGCCAATTTCCTGAAGGGTCTCATTGTTGGGGATGGGCATGGCCATCATCACAAGGTTAATTAAAGCCCTTGTTGCTTTGATTGATCATAACCCGAATAAATATTGGTCCACATACCAATTTTCCATGTACAAGGGTCTCATAGTTGGGGATAGGAGCACTTATCGTCACAAGATTAATCAAGTCCATATACTTGGTTAATCATAACCCGAATCATTCCTTCTCTTTCGGTCCGTTACCAAACCCCATATAAAACACTTTCATAATAAATTTTCAAACCTCGATCCAACGTCGAGTGCATTTTCAAAACTCTTTCATAATAAAAACCCAAGTATTTAAATCGTTGGTTGCTAGACCAATTGTTTAAATACTTGTTCAAAATGAACTCCTAGTCTTTAAATCGTTGGATGCTAGTCCAATTGTTTAAAGACTCTTAATAACGTGAATTTTGTTTCACTTCACTCTTTCATAAGAAAACTTTTGGGATGATAGACGACTCGTTGAGCATTGAGCTCCTCTTGTTTCTAATATTTGAATCGTAGGATGCTAGTCCTATTGTTTGGTACTTTTCACCCACCTAATATCAATTCAACTCACTCAACTCTTTTTCGCTCATATGCGATTATCAAACTATTTTGTGACAAAGAGTGTGCAATAGTCATTTCAAACACGAATGAGGACTTAAGCTTTTCAAACAAACTAAACAAGTCCAAAGTTCAAGCATTTGAAATGTCTAAATGCACGATTTTTCTTATAAAACCAACACAACCAATTTAAAACATTTTTGAGAGGAACTAAGGAGTTTTGACTTTCCCATTGCACAAGGGAATACGTAGGCACAAGGTTCTGAAACTGCGGCAAACTCAAAATAATAATAAATAAACCTCGTTTCTTTTATTTCTCGATCTTAACTTATAAATTAGCAATTTAACACACACACAAACACTTAAAACTAAATGGGTCTCATCGAGTACGATGGATGTAAGGGGTGCTAATACCTTCCCCTTGCATAACCGACTCCCGAATTCACATCTTTTGGTCACGTAGACCGCCTTATCCGATTTTGTGGGTTTTATCTATATTTTCCCGTTCTTTTTTAGAACAAATAAAATTAGGTGGCGACTTCATTGTTTTTAAAACAACCGATGAAAAATCCAGTCTTCACACTAACAATCCTAGCATTTTTGACAACTACATGCTTGACCATACTTCGACTACCACATACACTACTTCGACACCAGCATGTGAGCGACCTTCGACTGTATTCTACACTACTTCAACACTAGCATATGAGTGGCATTCGACTACATGCTAACCTTTTTCCAACTTGTCGAACCATGAAGCTACTGAAGGAAATTGCGATATTAAAATGCAGCGGAAAACAATTTTCTTTTTGTGGTCCTTACGAACGATCATGGTCAGTGATAGAATAATTTACCTCTTGTGGCGATTTCAATTTCTGATGTTGTGATCACGAATGTTGAAGAAGAACAACGTCTCTACTCAGTCCACACGAACAGGTCTTTCCCGATCACAGTGCTAGCTGCTCACGAACGGAAGCCTTGGGTGAGAGAATGAGCGAAAATACGGCAGGGTTTCAAGACCAGATTTTCATCAAGTGAAAAGCTTCAGCACAAGGGTTCTATTTATAAAATCATAAGTGTGGGCTGCAGCTAAAAGCCCAATAAAGACTGTAAACTAAAAGCCCAATAAAGCATACGAATATCATACATTATGATGTATCGTATATCACTTAAGCGTGTGGTACCTTACCATATTCCGTATTCCACTTAAATACATCGTACTTTACGGTGTTCCTCATTTACTCTATCTCTCATTTATTTGTCCTTATGTGTGTGACCTTGTAGGTTTCCGCGACGTTGACAATTATATTAAATCACATTTAACATAATAAACAGTGAGCAATATCTAGTAACATATCACTGCTATCCAAGTCACGAAAATGTCATGTGATCTAACAAAACCTTTCCGTGATAATACTTGTTTGTATAATTACCCTTTTGCCTTTATGTCTATATGGAACACAAGGCATAGACTGTGTCATCGTTGTCCAGTTCAATATTGGGCCCTCAGACATTTATCTTGTTACGCAGGATGGGAAAATTCCATCTAGGTCACTCATGTCCCTCAACATGCTTTGTGAAGTACCCATCAACTGTCTTTATGTTCATCCAGTTACGGATAACGTTTGATCAGCAATAAAGCACTTGACTCTACCTCTAGGGTCCATAGTGGTTTCAGGTCGAAGGGTGGTATACACCACTTATCACCATGAGAATAACTTATGACACTTTGCATAACATTCTATATAGTATTATCATAACGGGTCAATCCAGTATAAATATTAATCCTAATATTTATACATATGTCAAGACTTGATAATTCCTTATCCATGATCCATGAGATGTGATCATCAGTCTATCTTCATAATAATCTCAATGCTTTAATGTTATCCCACTTCACAATAAAGTTCGATTATGGATACTTTAAGAATATTATCCTTGTGTTTAATGGAATCTCATGATTAAGTCACACTTAACAATGCATTAAACAGACTAACTATTCTAGGGACTTTATTAGAAAGCAAACATAATAAAGAAAAGCCTTTTATTATTAATAAATAATTCGATACAAGTACCAAAAGGTATTGGCCTCTAGGGATTACACCAACAACTATCCTTCGACCCAATAGAGTTCGACCCAATATCTCACAAATATCCACCTTGGAACAAACTATAATATCAACAAACAAACTAGATTTCTTTACGTAGCTTTATCAACTGCATACAGTGGAAAAAATTGCAATTTGACAATGTCTTGGTAATCATATCAGCAACATTGTGATATGTTGAAACCTTTAGCACTTGGACTTCTTAATGCTCGATTAGCCCTACGACGAAATGCAACCTCACATTGATGTGCTTTGTTCGCTCATGATAGGATAAATTCTTTGACAGGTGTATCACAATTTGAGTATCATGTTTAACAGTGATAACTCGACCTTGAAGTTTCAACTCCTTATCTAAACCTTCAAGCTACGATGCTTTTTTCACAGCTTCAGTGAGGGTAATATATTCTACTTCAGTGGTTGATAAGGAAACAACCATCTGAAGTTCCATTTTCCAAGTGATTGTTGTGCCAAACATAGTGAAGACATATTCAGAAATAGATTTTTTGGAATCCATATAACTGCATAATCCGAGTCGACATACCCTTCGATTACTACTTTACTATCTTCACCCAAGGCTCCACCATAAATTAGGACTCTTGTGGGTGATAGAGATCCTCGTCGTATTATGAGTGGAGTGCAAGATTTAACGGGAGTATAAGACTATACACTTGTGGATAATAGGGACCCCCGTCGTATTACACCTCTAGAGAGATATGGGTTTGAAGACTTAGCAGCATATGCCTTTCTTATCAGTTCAGGAGACCATTCTACCTTTTCAAAAGGCTATGGATATCCAGGATAAATATAAGTGGATGGGTGTTATGGTGGAGGAGGTATAGTCCTTGAAAAATAATGAGACATGGGATCTTGTTCAGATGCCACACGAAAAGAGTGTGATTGGTTGCAAGTGGGTGTACAAGAAAAAGTCAGCAGTAATAGAAAAAGAATGGGAAAAGTTTAAGGCTCACCTAGTTGCAAAGGGATATTCACAACAAAAGGAGATTGATTATGATGAGATTTTTAGTCATGTTGTTAGACACACTTCTATCAAAGCAGTATTGTCCTTGGTAGCCAGCAGGGCTATGCATTTAGAGCATATAGATGTGAAAGCAGATTTCCTCCATAGTAATCTAGATAAGAAAATCTACATGGAGAAGTCAGATGGATTCAATGATATTGGACATGACAGACTTGTTTGCAAATTGAAGAGGTTTTTGTATAGCTTGAAACAATCGCCAAGGTAGTGGTACAAACACTTTGATTTATACATGCTTCGGATTGGCTATAGAATGTGAGATTATGATTGTTGTGTTTATGTAAGGAGCCTTGATGATGGCTATTTCATTTTCCTATTATTTTATGTTGAAGAGATGTTGATTGCTTCCAACCATTTGCATGATGTAAATGAGTTAAAGACCAAGTTGGGTAAGGTGTTTGATATGAAGGATTTGGGTGTTGCAAAAAATATCCTTGAGATGGAAATTCACATGGACAGAGGAGCTAATAAATTATGGTTGTCTTAAAAAATCTATGTTAAAGGTGTTATGAGTAGATTTGACATGAGCAAAGCAAAGCCTGTAAGTACTTCATTGGAGAATCATTTTAATTTCTCTTTGGAACAATGTCGAAAGACGGACTCAAATATTGAAGATATGTATAATATTCCCTATGCCATTGAAGTTAGTTGCTTGATGTATGTTATGGTTCTCCACATGGATTAGTGCTACTGAATTTTCATTTGAAAATTTCTCGGGTCTATGAGTTTGGGTTAAAATGGTTTAAAGTGTAAGGTGCGGGAATTAAAAGTTATAAACATAAAAAGAATTTCCTTCTTTGAATAGTGGAGAACTCTCGAGTTTGTATTTTGTATACCCTATCAAATACTTAAACTCATTACCCAATTACACGCAACCAAAATTACTTGTCAAAATTATCACGTATCTCTCACCGAGGTTATCTCTAACACAATTAGATAACAACAGTATTACATGCGTCAACGATCTCTCAGCGCAACACAAACAACACAGAGGAATTCAGAGCAGATACTCAAGTTAATATTAACCCTTAATCTATCTCTAGATTTAAAACCCAATAGATGTTTTTCCTAAACCCGAATTTGAACCGTCCATCTCTAGAACAATGCAACGCCAAATAAAGTGAGCAATCATCGATATCAATTTGTAAATAAAGTTTCATACAACACCATGAGTAATAAATATACATATAATCAAGGTAAAGTTACATACAAACACCATCAAATAGAGTTTACAAAGATAAGAGAATAAGAGAAACCAAACATATCTCGAATTGTCGGCTCCAATCAATGAGAGATTCGACTCTAAATCATCCAGATGCAAGCTTCGTTGTTGTTTTCAAAATTCTAATGATCAAAGAATGAAGATGATGGATTTGGGAACAAATACCACCAAAATCCATCCCTAAAAATATGTTTCTACAACCTAAATACAAAATTTGTTCTGACACGCACCGCCTGACGCTTAAACTTACCGCTCGGCGTTGCTCTTTATTCTACCCACTCAGTCTGCGCCATGCAGACAAAATGAAAAAAAATATCTTCTACCGTCCAGCGCTCCAAACCACCGCCCGGCGACGCCCTCAGACTTTGCCTCATGCTACAGACGCGAGGCCAAGACAGAAGCAACATGATTTTCTCATTCTACACCGCCCTTGTCTCGCCCGACGCTCAGCCTAGCGCTTACAGCGCCACCCAGTGCTGCTACCAAAACAAAAGTTCCTTGTTTCTTTTCTTGGATCTATTTATTTTCCTTCTATCTTTTATTATATTAAAAATTCATCTTGGAGCATTTATTACTCAATGCTCCTACCATGCTAAAATACCTACAAAATAAATGGAAAACTATCAAACGATATAACATGTATATAAAAACATAAATATACATAAAATAAACATATTTATAAACAAAGCGGGGTTTAGTCATCGAATATTAACAAACAAGAGTTGATAAGTGCCCCAAAACTATATACAAAATATCGATATTTTGGTACTTATCAAACTCTCTCCAACTTAAAACATTGTTTGTCCTGAAGCAAAGTCAAACAACCTAAAGAAAGAAAAGACAATAATCAAAGAATCAAGAATAAACATGTTCTGAAAACGGAAAATAAATGTATGGTTCAAAAAAAAATGCACAAGAAAAGTAAAAATACTTACCACAATCCTACAACGACAACATGAAAACGAAACAAATCCTAAGTACAAAAATCATGCCAAACAATCTAAAACAACACAAGGTAAATCATGAATCACACCTAACAAAAATTTATCGTTGGATGAAAAACACATAAAGATGAGGATTTGACATTCATCCAACAATCTTGCAAACAAAAGACTAAATTATGCGTTCATCTAAAAATTCAAATTGAACATACAAAGCCAAAAATCACAAGGGATTTTCAAGGTTTTAATGTGGCTTGGTTAACAAACAAGGGATAATTTCTAAAGCTAATCGAAACAAAAAAATTTCTTAAATCTAAGGGAGTGATCAAATCATAAAAGTTCAAACACAATTCAATCAAACTTCTTCTTTCATCTCAAGTATTACACCAAACACACCTTACTTATTAGCACAATTATTTGATTTTTTTTTGTTTTTCTTTTTTTTTAAAAAAATCCTTTTTTTTCTTTTCTTTCTTTTTCTTTCTTTTTCTTTTCTTTTTTCACGACCACATAGCAACCAACAACATAAGTGAGCAAACATTGATCTCCTCAATTTGAATTCAACCAACATCAATATGTGAATACTCTCTACTTTCTAAGGCAAGAAAAAATTTAAACCTTAAATCATGGTTGAGGGTTCAAGAAAACAAAAAATTAACATCCATCCAAAAATGTGAACTAAACACTCATAGACAAGCATTACGTTCAAAAACAACATGGACATTGACAAAAAGGTTCAAAAGGAGTTAACAAAAATTCACACACTCACAATGTGAATTGACTATTTGGTTAGGTAATTGTGCTCAAAATCAAACAAAATTCCTTGATCATTTCCATGTTTTCATAGAACTAACACAAATAAAAGATTAAACATAATGAAATCCAGTTAAAATAAGAATTGTTCCCTCTAGCATACATGAACAATGGAAAGTTTCCTCACATTTAGGGGTAAAAAAGGAACTAAAGGGATTCAATCAAAAAACAAGTAATGTAAAAGAATGAATGACATGAAATTTGTACGAATGAAAAGTTTTCTAAATATCTTATGCTATAGAAAGAGATAAACGAGTACCTGGCGTGTACCAACTTCAAAGCAATATCATTACCATACATCCGCAAGTTTAAACGGTCAACTTGAAAATCACCTCAAATTTCCTCAAGCTACTCAAAACAAGCTCTTGGACAAACACAAATAACAAATTAAAACAGCTACTATAAACATATTAAAAGACTAGGTGAAATTGAATTAAACAAGTTGAAAAGAGAATATTTAAGAATTTTAAGAACAGGTCCAATCACAACTTGTTTAACCAATTCATCGCACTACCTACACTAATACAATAAAAAACAATTAAAACAATTAAAACAACTAAAAACAATAAAACATGTTTGTTTTACGTTGTAAACTCGACGCCTGCTATTTATAAACCAGCACATTGCCTTGGATGAAATAAATGCTTCCACTCCCGTCTTTTCTCTCATCTCTTCGAGCTCTAACCGGAACTACACATCTAACCACTCTTTTGGTAAATGTGAAGAGAAACAAACATATACACTAAATTTACAAGTATACCAAACATGTAAAATTTACAAATATGGTGAACATATACAAGTATCAATATATACAAGTTTCCCTTTACACATTATAGACAATATGAATATTATGTGCAAAACTCACAAATAAAGATACTATCGCAATGTGATCCAATGAAAACACCAATCCTCGACAACAACGCCATTTTGAAGAAGAGATAAAGGGGAAAGCAAAAGTAAATATTTTATAGGTTATATCATATCGCCTCCACATGGATTAGTGCTAGTGAATTTTCGTTCGACAATTTCTCGCGTTTATGATTTGAGTTAAAATGGGTTTAAAGTGTAAGGTGCGGGAATTAAAAGTTATAAACATAAAAAGAATTTCATTCTTCGAATAGTAGAGAACTCTCAAATTTGTATTTCATCTATCCTATCAAATACTTAAACTCACTACCCAATTGCACGCAACCAAAATCACTTGTCAACATTAACATGTATCTTTCACACAAAGGTTATCTCTAACACAGAGTGAGATAACAACAGTATTACTTGCATCGACAATCTCTCAATACAACACAATCAACAAGAAACATTAAGAGCATATACTCAAGTGAATATTAAGCCTTAATTTATCTCTAAAATTAAAACCCAATAGATGTTCTTCCTAAATCCATATTTGAACGTCCATCTCTGCAACAACCCAAACCCAAATAAAGCAAGCAATCACCAATACCAATTTGTAAAGAAAGTTTCATACAACACCATGAGCTATAAATATACATATAATCAAGGTAAACTTACATACAAACACTAACAAATAGAGATTACAAATAGAAGAGAAGAAGAGGAACCAAACATATTTCGAACTGTCAGCTCCAATCAATAAGAGATTTGACTCTAGATCATCCAGATGTAAGCTTCAATGTTATTTTCTAAGCTTTAATAATTAAAGAATGAAGATGATGGAGTTTATGAACAAATACCTCAAAAATCATCCCTTAAAATCTATTTTTACAGCCTAAATACAAAAGTGATTCAGACACGCACCGCCCAACGCTGCTCTTTATTCTGCCTATCCAGCCTGCGTCACGTAGACAAAATGGCAAAAATATCTTCTACTGCCCGACGCTCTAAACCACCGCCCAACGAAGGCCTTGAACTTCGCATGTGCGACACATGCGAAGGTAAGACAGAAGCAACATGATTTTCTCATTCGTCACCGCCCATGTCTCGTCCGACGCTCAACCTGCCTCTTATAGCGCCCCAACGTCGATCGACGCTGCTGCCAAAACAGAAATTCCTTATTTATTTTCTTTGCTTTCTTTCTTTGCCTTCTTCATTTTATTCGATAAAAAATGCATCTTGTAGCTTTTATTACTCAATGCTCCCACCATGCCCAAATACCAACACTATAAATGGAAAACTATCAAACGGTACACTATGTACATAAAAACACAAATATACATAAACTAAACATATTTACAAACAAAGCGAAGTTTATTCATCGAATGTTAATAAACAAGAGTCGATAAGTTCCGCAAAACTATATAAAATATCGACATTTTGATACTTATCAATAGTATAACTCATATTGTTTAGATAAATATGGGTTGTTTAGATAGTTATATGTTGTTGAGAGAATAACTCATATTGTTGAGATAATTATGGGCAGAGATAATTATTTGTTGAGTGAAATTAGGGATTAGTATATATATGACTTGTAACACTATAATCTATATATAATTTAGGCTTAGTTGCATTTTTGGTCCCCTTATATTAATGTTCTAAACATTTTAGTCCCCTATAAAAAAAATCAACTATTAGGTCCCCCAATATCATATTTCATGTTTTTTTAGTATACATGTGCATGTGTTTGAGGTGATATTTTTTAATTGTTGTCATGTCATTAAAAATAGACCCAAAAATAAATTTTAGAATTAAAATTTATAATATATAATTTCTAAATAAACATTCATAAACAAAAATAACTAAAATAATTAAAAACGTTTAATTATTATAAAGAAAACTTAAGAAAATAAAATAATAAATTTTTAAATATTTATAATAACGTGACATCAATTAAAAAAATGTCACTTAATAATTTCAATGTCACCTATGCAAATTAGACTATTTTATCATGGAGGACCACTAAAAAATATGAAATATGATATTGAAGTACCTAATAGTTAGTTTTTTTTTATAGAGGGACTAAAATGTTTTAAAAAAAAATATAGAAGGACCAAAAATGCATTTAAATCTATAATTTATAAGACATAAATAAATAAAAAAACTATAGCTACTCTAAAGTAGTAGAAGTAGGCAATTTGGCCGATCAAATTTTTTTTGTGTTTTTCACTCTACTCTAATATATATTCATGTTACTCTTTTAACAAAGAGTTTCTTAGATCATATATTCGAACTCAATTTTGAATATGCAGTACTGTTACATTTTTTGAAGAAGAATTTTACCATCTATTATAATTATAACTGGAGAGTTAATCTTTACATTTGCATATACAGGATATCTAATTGATTTTAAAAAAATGTCTTTTGAGTGGATTTAATAATCCTTTTAAATTTAAAATTCAATAAAGTTCTTTTATTATTTAAAATTTCAGTTCGTCTAAACAAAAATTGAAAACTTTACTCTCAAGATATTTAGAGTCTGTTTAAAATAGTTATTGTCTTTTAGTTTTTAAAATTTGAAAAATCAAAATTAAAATACAATTTAGCTATTTCAATTTTTTATTTTTAAAAATTGAAAAATGATGAAGAGTTTTTAAAATACATTTGCAAAATATTATATTTAAAATATTTTTAAATTTTTAAATTTTTAAAAACTAAAATAAATTTTTTAAAAAGTCTTTAAAACTAGCCTTTACTAACTCAAATGTGTGGACAAAAATCATGCTAAGAGTTATCAGGTAGTAGAATTGCTTTTTGTCCCAAGAGAAAAGATTGATGAAAGCCAAGTGCCTTAAAAGCCAAATGCAATACGACAAGCTTTAGAAAAAGCTTTGTCTTAGTGCTTCTACCATTCATAAACTCACTATTTCATCATGTTCTAAGAATCTTAATCACAAAGGCAGACTATACCCGTTTTGCCACCTTAGTCACACTTATAGAGAGGTTAAGGTCAAGCCATTTTGTCAATGCAAATCTTTTGGTAAATGCTAGGAAAATCCAACTATAAAGCAATGTCATTTGGATGCTACAAGTGCCTCAAATAGAATAACAGCATTTAACTATAGCCTCATTAGCTCACCTAAGCTTCAACTAGATTGGACCCACTTAAACATCACTATCACTAAAGCTAATAGGAAAAATCAAATTCACCAAAATTGACTTTATAACTAATTCAGCCCAAAAACAAAACAAAATATTTTACATGTAACTTGAAAATTGATAAATTTATTATACTATTAACCTCACTACATAGTTTGTAATTTGATCAATGGAATGTTAAATATTACAAAACAATAGACCATATAACAAAAAATATCAGAAAAATATTATGATCAACTTCTATAGTATATTCTTTAGGGGACTATTTTTCCCATCAGTTTTACAAATTGTTATCTAAACAAAATCTCTATAAAATTCAAAAAAAATTATCAAATGAATTATCTGTTGAGAGTTTTAAGGAAGAGTGAACACATAGAGTTTCTAAAATTGCATTCAATGCACAGTTTGTTCTTGATCCTTGTACAATTGCTCCAACCAAGCTGGAATCGCGTCTGTTCCGTTGTTAAGATTGTATTGTAGTTTCTGTTTCTGATTTTCATCGCTAAACCGGCTAGATTCCTGCGGGGTAGCGTCCTTCACAAGTGAATTAACCCAAGAGACGTCTGGTTCATTGTCATTTTCCGGTGTAGTTAAAGGAGTATTGCTGCTTCGAAATCCAAAAGAAGACGATTTCCTCAGCTTGTTAAGTTCTTTACTTTGTATGGTCCAATCCAGTTTTCCGTCGGGTGATCCCCAGTTGGAAAAGGCGTAAGGATTGACAGGAGAAAGAAGCTCGGAATGATGGTTTGCCATGCTGCGTTCGATAAAGCTCTGGCTCTTCCTGGAAAAGGCAGCAGCTCTTGAATTCAAAGCCGCTGCAGATAACTCCCCGGAAGGATCAAATCTAGTCGGGGATCCAATCACACTGGAAGAGTAGTTTTGCTGTTGCTGATTCATATTTGGACGCATTTGGATTCCGGTTGGAGATTGTAACTGAGTTCCTGCAGCATCAAGTGAGATTCCATGGAATTTATGCAACATTGATGGATCAAGTGATCCATAAATGTCCTCGAGGTTAGTAGGCTTCATGTATGAAAACCGATTTAGTTCGCTAGTAGTATGATCGTTCAAAGAAACCGGAAAAGATGGACTGTTAGGCATGGAATTTTTCCAGTTGGAAGGTGAGGAAAGACCAGATATCTCGTCCATCATTAGTTGCTGGCTTCGCCGCTGAGTTTCAGCCCTAAGCATTGCGATATCTGAATCAATATTTCTAGCAGTTCTTGCCGAATTCAACCTGCTTCGGGGAAGCTGAAGGGTTGGGACGGAAACATTAGATTGTACCTGCCACATGGTTGCTGCAGAAACAGGAGAAGACACTCCGGATGGAGTCAAAGGCGGTGTTGACGAGGGCGGCATCAAACCAGATGGAGAACCGAGCGCGGTAGGGCTAAGAGAACCCATCTCTAATGCAGAAGCACTACTGTAATATGATCCCGGAGACGGAATAGCAGAACCCGTAGAAGCATACAAGGGGCGAAGCTCCTCAACCCTGTGAGCAAAGAAGCAAACTCTTCTTGCGCACAAGCTCTCATCCTTGCAAAGACGTGTCCGATATTGCGCAGGATGAAGCCAGCACTCGAAAATACCATGAGCATAATCACACGAATCCCCTTTGCTGCATGATCCTTTGCGAAACTCGGGACATGGGACACAGCTATAAGGATATTTCTTCGGATCACGTCGCCTTGCATTTTCCCCCGGATGAACAAAGGGACACTCGGTCCAATCATGAGAATACGCCCTCGAACAAGGCTTCACTTTGAATGTATACATCCTAAACTCATCGGTACTATATATTCCGTTCTTTATGTCAGGAAGAGAAAGATCAAGAGGATAATCTTTTGAAAAACGAGGCGAGTTAAAATCTTGCCTTTGATATTCATCAACACCGTCAATTGTCTCCGGAAATATAAGACATGTCTGCTCAGCGCCACCCGTACCCTCAAGAAGAACTTGCAGCATCCTCTTCCTCAAATCAAACATAGACTTCCCCACCGAGACAATCAAGTCAACGGGCCGTTTACCGTTCACATCAACAGCACCAGCATCCGCCGACGCATCAAGCAAAAGCTTAACAATCTCAGCAGAAGCAGCAGAACCCCCAGCAACAGCACAATGAAGAGCAGTAGCACCATCTGATCCGCTACCCCGATTAACATCAACACAACTCGTTCCAAGAATATACGCGGAAACATTCAAGCTTCCAAACATAGCAGCAAGCATTAGAGGAGTCCTCTCAACATAACCCAATTTATTCGAACCAACCCTTCTCCCATACCACAAACCTACATCATCGACGTCACAACCCTCGTTTTCGACAGCGTCTTTGAAACCAATCACATCATCTGCAGCTGAAAATTCAAGCAAAGAATAAACATCCAGACGCCGCCCTTCATTCTCATTCACATACCCCATACCGCTGCACATGGAATTATGAAATATCTTCCCTTAATCTCTCAACAGGATCTGAAAAGTCACAAGAAAACACCTTCAAGATTCTATTGAACCAACCATCATATTTTTTTCCAAATATAAAGCACAGAAAACTCAGTTTAACATAACAAAAGAGAAAACAGATAACTTCTTGTCATTTTGCGGATGCATGTGATTGTTGATGAAACAAAAAACTTCTAGTTAAGAAAGATGAAGAGACATGAAATTGGCAACAACGAGGAGAAACAAGAAATCGTTACAAACAGAACAAAAAAAACAACCTGTCCTATGTTGTTTTTCTTTCACGAATTAACTAACAAACCAAAACCCAATTATTATTTTTTCTGAAAATTACATTAAAGATACAAAGAAACCAATAAAGATACAATTCTTAAACAAAAATTCAAGAACCCATCATCATGAAGAAGTGAAAAGAACATGCAAGAACAAAAAAAGAACCGTACCTTAAAAAAAAACAGAGAGAGAAGCAGAGGGATTTTGTTTAGGAAAGTATAGGAATGAATGTAGGAATGAGAAAGAGGGAGTGGAAGATTTTTTTCTAATAGTTTTTGGTTTTGGTCAAGAAAAGGGAACTCACTAGTTTCCTCTTCTTACCAGTTCCATTCTGTTTTTTTGTAGAGAAGTCACCAATTCCACTTTGTTGTATTAAGAAAATAATATAATATATAGTCTTTAAAAGAATAATAAAATATATAGTCTTTCATTTTCCAAATAAATTTTGTCCTAGCCTTTTTTTTTACAATTTACGTTACTAAATGTAAATTAGAGCGGTTTAAAAATGGTATAGTCAATATTATTTAAAAGATAGAATAAGAAAATGCAATTAATTTTATATAAATGAAAGATATTTATTTCAAAATAGAGAGAGTAGAGTATCTTTTATTTCTTTTTTTTGTCTAATGTAAAAAAAATTATTTCTTAAAAATAAATAACAGTCTCTTTTTAACCTAATAAAATATCTTTTTAAAGAACAAAATTGTAAGAAATCACATACCAAAACATACAATATATCGTAAGCGCAGTGGCGTGGATAAAAACAACTAATCACAATGTGGTAATCAAAACTCAATCCAAAGGTGGAGGTGAGTCTTCACTACATTTGAACCAAGTTTAAATTTGGAGGCAAAAAAGAGGTATCGATTGTTGGTTGGGCACGGTCCTTAGAGTCGTCTAACAAAAATTGTGGAGAACAGATCAAAAAAATCCTAAAGAAGCAAACTCAGAGACCTAAAATAACACCATAACTAATAAAAAAATGGTAACAGTAAGTGTAACCGCCCTAATTTTTAATTAATTAATTTAGTTGAATTTTAAATGTCATATTTAAATTGATTTTAGTGTAGGAGTGTTTATATGAATTATTTGGTATTTGTTGGGGTTTATTGTGATTTTTAAAAAAATTATTTAATTAATAAAATAAAATATGGTTAAACGAAAAATATTAAAATATGAGGTAAAAAATAGAAATTTATTGAAATTGATGTGATGAGGAATAGGAGTCTACGAAGGTAATGGGTGAAAATAATTATAGTAAATAAAATATTTTATTTTATTTGACTTAAATAGAAAATGTGAGGGAGCTAAAGTAGTTAGGATGTGAAATTGAGAGAAAAAGGCAAGGAAACTTAGGAGAGCTATTGAGAGGGAATAACATCATAGTCAAAAAACTTTGATTGTTACTGGAAAATTGTGATAGGGGGAATTATTCTTCCATGGGTGATGTTTGCAGTAAGAAAGTGATTGAGCTCTTATAGCTGAAAGAATGAAAAATGATTTTGGTTGACTATGCTACTAAGTTTCAAGAGTTGCTCAGATTTTGTCCTCACTATAATGGTGTGGAAGCTAAAAGTTCGAAGTGCGTGAAGTTTGAGAGCGAATTACGTCATGGGATTAGGCTATTTTTTTGTTATCAAATTATTCGCCAATTCTCAATGTTGGTTAACAAGTTCAGGATCTACAATGAAGACAACATGGCTAGATCTACTCACTACAAGAGTTTCTGTGAGAAAAGAGTGGGAATCAAAACTATGGAAAACCTTATGGGACTCCAACTGATAAGGGAAAGAAAAAGTTCCAACATAAGACTACAGATGGGAAAGAAACAAGGGGAGACTTTCCTGCTACTTTAAGATATTTCAAATGCATAAAGATGAGCCATTGTTCTAATGAGTGCAAGAGTAAGGGTTTGAATTGTTTCAAGTGTGGAAATTTAGGACTCGTATTATTGAGTGCGAGAGTATTATACTGACTTGTTACAATTTTGGTGAACCAGTTCATATCAGTGCGCCGTTTCAGAAGTCAAAGAAATCTCAATCAAGTGGAAAGGTTTTTGTGATAAGTGGTGTGGATACTTCTGGATAAAATAACTTGATTATAGGTACGTGTACCATAAATGGTGTTTCTCTGACTGTATTATTGATACTAGTGTGATACATTCGTTTATATTTCTATATTGTGTTAAGCGGTTGAATTAAGAAATATTTTTTTATGATTGGTAGCACAGTTATTGATGCCCATGCTAATGGTTTAGTGACTATTATGTTTGTATGCTTGAATTGTCCTTTGACAGTTTATGGTAGAGACTTTGGAGTTGACTTTATTTGTTTGCATTTGAGTCAACTCGATGTGATTTTGGGAATAAATTGGCTAAAGTTTAACAATGTCTATATCAACTATTTTGATAAGACCGTGTTGTTTCCTGAACTCCAAGAGAGTACGAATTTGAGATTTATGTCTTCCGGTCAGGTTAAGATGTTTTTGAGGGAGAAAGATCAGGTGTTTCTGATGCTCGCTTCCTTGAGAATGGAGAGCAATGTTGGGGCTAGCGATATGCACGTGGTATGTGAGTTTCTTGATGTTTTTCCCGAAGATATTTGTGACTTGCTGCTGGAATGCAAAGTTGAGTTTGCCATATATTTATTACTTGGTACTAGTCTTGTGTCGATGGCACCATATTGTATGTCGATGTCACCATATTGTATGTCGATGTCAGAGTATAGTGGGCTGAAAAAATAGTTGGAAGTTATGTTGGAAAAGAAGTTAGCTAGTTATAGTGTATCACCGTGGGGAGCGTCAGTGTTACTTATTAAAATGAGAGATGGTAGTGTAACACCCTTCTAAAATTACCCCGCGAATATTAATAATCAAATCAGAGCTAACATGTAAAACAAGGGCATTACAATTCAATTAAAAAGAAAGTCTCATACAATTGTCATGCTTCACTGAAGAACTTCATTAAAATAATTAAACCAAAAGACATGTTCTACACAGCAGAAATTATCATCAAAAACGGAATAAATTCAATCAATAATTATCCCAAAATCAACCAAAAGAACAACAGAGTTTTAAATATAACTGGCAACTAAACATTCCCCAATGTTACAACTACCAGAGCATGACACTGACACGCGGATAACTAAATGTGTAGCTCAGAAGCCATCCTCACCAGCTTCTAAGCAGCTAAGACTTCAATCTGAAACCATCAAAGTAAGGGTGATATTTCATCGAAATTTAAAATGCATTATACGTTTCTAAAAACACTAAAACAGTTCAAGTATATCATTTCATCCTCATTAGCATAATCAGATTCATTACACAATACAAGTCACACAGTACATTATGCACAATGATAACAACAACACGGTTATAACACTGGAAACCATCCTATCATGTTATAATCCATATGCAATGCAAGACTCTATGCATGTGGTACCGACAGTGAACTAAATTCACACATTGTTCCATTCTAATTCAGACATAGCGTTAATCCTCGATTCGCCCATACATCATTCGAACACGAATCCAGTCTCACCACCACTAATCAACTGGGTACGGGTATTGGCTATACGAGTCAAATTCCACACAATGGGAATTAACTCCACCAGAATGCATATGCATGCACATCATAAAGCATGCAACATTCAACAACGATAATATCAACAACAACATACCATGAATAAACAACCGGGAAAAACAGCACATAAGCATCAATCTTCGTTCAACCTATCAGAACAAATCTAACTCAGTTCATCCACCATTCCTAGAACTACCATAGTTCACAAATCAGAAAATCGGCTCTTTTCAAAATAAAATCCATTAAATAGTATTTTCTCTATTTTATAAAATAGGTTATTTAATTTAGAGAACACTGCCCAAAACAGAGTTACGGTTTAGAAAATATGATTTTTCAAAGTTTAAAGGTTTTTCAAAATAACACAGTGGTAACCGGTTCCTCGAGGAGAACCGGTTCCCATTTAATTCACGCTCTGGTTTTATTATGGGGAACTCGGTTCCTCCAAACTGGGAACTGGTTCCCACAAAAAATGTTCATTTCCTTTGTAATTTTTCCACTTGGAACCCAGTTCCTCCCCAGGGGTAATCGGTTCCTACTGACTCAGAAGCACTCCCTCTCAGAATTTTGTACCAGGAACCCGGTTCCTCCCATATGGGAACCGGTTCCTACGACTTGTAGTGGCCAATACTGTAGTTGACAGCATTTTGTTTTCCCAAACCTTTCTCTTCATTCCAATTATGAATTGTAACACCAAATAACACCAAAATTATCCAATATACACCAACACAATGTCATATAGCACAATCCAATCATTCCCATTAAACCCATAACATACGAATGGTTCAAATTCATACAATCTGACAATATTAGGGACAATCCTACAAACCTAGAAAATTCTAATTTGGGGTCCCTAACATATTCAAACTATTCTATCGATTCCCAAAACCCATAAGGCATAATAATTGCGAGAAATCACCCCTTACCTTAAGGATTCGTCGGATTCTGACACCTTTGGCTTTTTCCTCCTTCTTTTTCCTCTTCTCACTTTCACGTAGAATGAATATTCCCAAATGGCTTCTCTTTTCCTTTTTCCTTTGTTCTTATTACTCTAAAATAATAATAAAACAAATAGTGTAAGTAGAGCCTTTTACTCCTCACACCCCCACTTTAAACTTCACATCACCAACAATTCCACTTTTATTTTAACTAAATAATTCCAATAATCCAAAGATACCAATAATTAAATTTCTAATTAAATTAATAATTAAAAATTATAATTTTAATAATTGAACTATTGTGGTGTCACAGGTAGCATGAGGTTGTGTGTTGATTAATGAGAGCTAAATAATGTTACGATTAAGAACAATTATCTTGTTCCTACGATCGATGGAATTATGGATCAGTTGATTGGTGCTTGTGTGAAGATTGACTTGAGATCGGGCTATCATCAGATTCGAGTGAAGGATGAGGATTTTCCAAAGACTACATTTAGAACTTAATACGGTCATTATGAGTAATTGAGGATGTCGTTCAGTGAGTCTAATGCGCCAGGTGTGTTCATGAATAGGATTTTCCATCCTTACCTAGACTAGTTAATTGTTGTGTTCATCGATGACATTTTGGTGTACTCCAAATCAAATGAGGAACAAGGAGGACATATGAGAGTTGTGTTGTAGGTTTTGCAAAAGAATAAGTTGTATGCCAAGTTGTCCAAGTGTGAGTTGTAACACCCCTTCTAATTTTCCCGCGAATTATATATTTAATCAGAGTTTAACATAACGAAAGGGAGTCACAATTTAAAAATTAAAATAATAAAACACCATAACAGTAGTCATGCATTTACTGAAGAACTTTATTAAACGATTCAAAACCAATGATTATGTTTTACACAGCAGAAATAACATAAACTCCGGAGTAAATTCAATTCATAGTTATTCCCAACATAAACCAAAGAAAAACAAGTTCAATTCTATAATTCCAAAATAATCGTTCCCCAGTGTTACAACTACCAGAGCATGACACTAACACGCGGACAATCTAAGTAGCACAACTCAAAGCTATCCTCACCAGCTCCTAAGCGGCTAACACTTCAATCTGAAATCATCAAAGTAAGGGTGAGATTCATCAATAATTAAAATGCATTATATGTTTCTTTAAAATAATAAAACAATCAATACATTATTCCATCCTCATTAGAGTGACCAGATTACAATCCACATTTACATTCCATACAGTTTATTATGCACATAATAACAATCAATGCAATTATAACACTGGAAATCATCCTAACATGTTATAATTACATATGCAATGCAGACTCAATACATGTGGTACCAAACGTGAACTAAATTCACACCCTGTTCCGCTTACACCATGGAAACAGAGCTAATCAACGATTCTCCCATACGCCACTGGGTCAAGAATCTAGCCTCACCACCACTAAACACTGGGTACGGGTATTGGCTCTGCAAGTCCAATTCCACACAATGGGAATTAACCACCACCAGAATGGATATGCATGCACAACATAAAACATGCAACATTCAAATAAGGAATATGAACACCACATAATTTCATACATAGTCAACACCATCAGCAACACATGATAACAACATAATCATGAATGCATAACATTAATTACAACACATAGAATTAACACCAGCAAGTATACACCACGTCAACGACGAACAATCATGAACTACAACGAATTCTTCCTACGGAAAGCCATATCAATCCCTAAGATTCCATTACTGGTTTTTAAAAATGTTTTTAATAGATAGTACATGCTCTAAGCTTTCCAACGATACCAACTATGCCTAAATCGGAGTTACGGTCACAAAGATATGACCAAAACAATTTTCAGAAAGTTACATTCTGTTTTCACACAGTATGCATCGATGCATAAGCTCATGCATCAATGCATAATCAGCTTGCGTCGATGCAAGTATTGTATGCGTTGATGCATACGTTTAAAATTTTGTATTTTTTCATTTTTGTTCAGTATGCATCGATGCATAACACGTATGTATTGATGCATAGCTTCGGTTTTTGCCACATGAGTCGATGCATAGACTTATGGGTTGATGCATAGCTTATTCCAGTTTCTGTTTTTCCAAAGTTTGACCACTTGCATCGATGCATAACACTATGTGTCGATGCATGCTGCATTATTTTCACAAAAACCAGTTTGATTTCACGGTTTTCCAATTCCAATTGATCCCATCCATTACCAAACTTCATATTACAATAGAACATAAATAAATCATGCATTTTCACATCCAATTAACTACCAATTTATACTTTCTAATTAATCTACAATCATCCTACATAAATTAATCGTTCTTATCAATTCCAATTGAGGTTTTTACGTCGGATCATAGCATTAGGGCATAACCTAGAATTCCTAATTCGACATTCCTAACGTATCAAATCATCCTATTGGTCATCAAAACCTATAAGGCATAATAATCAGACCAAATCACCCCTTACCTCGCGATGATTCTTCGAACTTCCGACGCCTTGACTTTTCCTCTTTTCCTCTTCTCTTCTCAAAAGCACGTAGAATGAAAACTCTAATTCTCTTTTCTCTTTTCCCTTTTTCTTTATTTATTCCTTTTATTATTCTCAATAATAAAAATAACATAATTAGAATAATTAAAGCCTTTTACTCTACACACCTCCCAATTCCACTCTACACCCCCAACACATCCATCATTTAATTAATTAATTAAATCCATTAATTCAAAAATACCAATAATTAAACCTTTAATTAAATTAATAATTAAAATTCTAATTATTTAACAATTGAATTATTTGGGGTGTCACAACTCTCCCCTACTAAAAGAGTTTTCGTCCTCGAAAACATACCTTAGACGAAAAGTTCGGGATACGAGTCTTTCATCTGGCTCTCTAGCTCCCAAGTAACATTTCCTCCTGCTGGTCCTCCCTAAGCTACTTTCACGGTATCTCTTTACCTCCTTGACTTAGATCCTCAATTCTCGCAGGTAATGCTTCAACAGTCAAATTATCTCGCACTTGTATATCATCTACCTGAATCTCATGCGACGGATCACCAATGTACTTCCTCAACTGAGATACATGGAAGACATCATGGAAATTCGCAAGCGACGGCGGTAAAGCAATCTGATAAGCAACTCTTTCAACCTTCTTGGTAATCTGAAACGGACCAATAAAGCGTGCAGTCAACTTCTTTGACTTCAAAGCTCGATCAATACCGGTCATCGGAGTAACTCGCATAAACACATGATCTCCTTCACTAAACTCGAGATCTTTCCTCCTCTTATCATGATAACTCTTCTGACGACTTTGAGAAGCTCTCATCTTCTCCTGAATCATCTTGATCTTTTCTGAAGTCTGTTGGACAATTTCTAGTCCAATCACAGCACTTTCTCGGTTGTACCAACACGCGGTGTCAGCACCTCACCATACAATGCCTCAAACGGAGCTATACCAATACTCGAATGAAAACTATTGTTGTAGGTAAACTCAATCAATGGCAAGTAACTATCTCAAGCTCCACATTTCTCCAACACACAAGCTCTCAACAAATCCTCTAACGACTGAATCGTTCTCTCCGTCTGACCATCTGTCTGCGGATGATAAGCGGAACTCAACCTCAACTCAGTACCCAAAGCTTCTTGCAATCCTATCCAGAACTTAGACGTAAACCTCGGATCTCTATCCGACACAATACTAGAAGGAATACCGTGCAAACTTACGATCTTCTCGACATACAACTGAGCCAACTTCTCCATCGGATAATCCATTCTTATCGGAATAAAGTGAGCAGATTTCATCAACCGATCAACAATAACCCAAATAGAATCACAATTTTTCGCTGTCCTCGGTAAACCAGACACAAAATCCATATAAATGCCATCCCATTTTCAATCCGGAACAAACAACGGTTCCATCAATCTTGACGATTTCTGATGTTCGATTTTCGACTTCTAACAAACCAAACAAGCATAAACAAACTCAGCAATTTCCTTCTTCATTCCAGGCCACCAAAATAACTTTTTCAAGTCATGATACATCTTAGTAGCACCGGTATGAATACTCAATCCACTACGATGTCCTTCTTCCAAAATACTCTTCCTAATCTCTGCAATATCTGGAACACAAACTCGGTCACCAAATCTCATAACACCATTCTCGTCAATTCAGAATTCACCTCCTTGACCTTGGTTGATCAATGTCAATTTATCCACCAAACCAACATTAGATTTCTGCCCAGCTCGAATCTCCTCCAGAATACCACTAGTCAGCTTCAATATACCCAACTTCACACTATCAGAAGTAGTCTCACATACCAAACTCAAATCTATGAACTGCTCAACTAAATACAATTCACGCACCATCAACATAGACATATGCAAGGACTTCCTACTCAAGGCATCTGCAACAACGTTTACCTTACCAGGATGGTAATTCAAACCAAAATCATAATCCTCCAAAAATTCTAACCACCTTCTCTGCCTCATGTTTAGTTCTTTCTGATTGAAGAGATACTTCAGACTCTTATGATCGCTGAATACCTGAAATCGAGAACCATACAAGTAATGCCTCCACGATTTCAAAACAAAAACCACTACTGCCAGCTCTAAATCATGAGTCGGATAATTCATTTCATGAATCTTCAATTGTCTCGAAGCATAAGCCACAACCTGCTTATTTTGCATCAAAACACCACCTAATCCCATCAATGACGCATCACAATACACAACAAAAGATTCTGCCGGATTCGGCAAAATCAGAATCGGAGCACTAGTCAACATCTTCTTCAACTCTTGGAATCCTTTCTCACATTCAGAATCCCAAACAAACACTTGACCCTTTCTCGTCAACTTAGTCAACGGCAAAGCTAACTTCTTCGAAAATCCTTCAATGAACTTTCTGTAATAACCTGCAAGACCAAGAAAACTACGGATTTCAGAAGCATTCTTCGGCGCTTCCCACTGAGATACCGCTTCTACCTTCGTAGGATCAACAGCAATACCATTCTTGGAAATCACATGACCAAGAAAGCTTACTTCACTTAAACAGAATTCACACTTAGACAACTTTTCGCATAAAGCTTCTTCTCTTTCAACAGTTCCAACACAACTCTAAGATGTTCTGCATGCTCTTCATCATTCTTCAAATAAATCAAAATGTCATCAATAAATACCACCACGAACTTATCAAGATACAGATGAAATATCATGTTCATATACTCCATGAAAACACCAGGTGCATTAGTAACTCCAAACGGCATAACAGAATACTCATAATGTCCATACCTCATTCTGAATGCAGTTTTCTGAATATCTTCCGTCTTCACACGAATCTGATGATATCCAGATCTCAGATCAATCTTACTGAACACACACGCTCCAACCAGTTGATCCATCAAATCATCAATCCTCGGCAATGGATACCGATTCTTGATTGTAACTTTATTGAACTGCCTGTAATCCACACACAGTCTCATTGAACCCTCCTTCTTCTTAACTAACAACACAGGAGCACCCCACGGTGAAACACTAGGACGAATAAACTTCTTCTCGAGTAATTCTTCCAACTACTTCTTCAATTCAGACAATTCAGATGCCGACATGCGATAAGGCGCCATCGACACTGGACTAGTTCCAGGAATCAAATCTATAGCAAATTCCACTTCTCTCTCAGGTGGAAACTCACTAACATCTTCCGGAAACACTTCTGGAAATTCATTTACCACGGGCAATTCACCAGTCTTAGCTTTTCCTTTCACCTCCGTCGAAGAATACAACAAAAACACTACAGCACCATCATTAACAGCTAAATTCATCTACTTAACTGACATAGTCACATCTTCGACACTAACCTCTTCAGGAAAAATAACCGTCTTCGCAAAACAGTTGATATGAACCTGGTTGAATTCCAACCAGTTTATTCCAAGGATGATATCAAGTTGTTCTAACGGTAGGCACACTAAGTCCATACCCGAAACCTCTACCAAAAATCACAATAGGACAATTCCTACAAACAAATGAAGTAGTCACTGAACCCGACGCAGGAGTGTCAATAACCATACTTCCATCCATATTAGAAATATCCAAGTTCAATCTTTTAGCACAATTCAAAGCAATAAAAGAATGTGTCGCTCCAGTAACAATAATCACAATCAAAGGTATGCCATTAATAAAACATGTACCTTTAATCAACCGATCATCTGGCTTAGTCACTGATCCAGACAAAGCAAACACTTTACCACTAGCTTGTTCCTTCTTGGGTTTTGTACATTGCGGACGAGTATGACCCTCTTCGCCACAGTTGTAACAAGTTACCTTCCTTGCTCTGCAATTAGTAGCTACATGACCAATTTTCCCACAATTATAGCACTTCCTCGTATCATTCTTGCATTCATTAGCTCGATGCCCCATTTCACCACACCTGTAGCACTTGATAGAAGCACTAGAATCTCCCCCACTAGGCTTCTTCCAACCACCGTATCTCTGATTATTCTTATCATAAGGTTTCCCACGATCCATCTGTTGTTTACCCTTCCGATCAACATACCCTCGAGCATTTGTTCGAGTATTAGCAAGATCCTCTTCCAGAATCCTACTACAGTCTACCAAGTCAGAAAACTTTCGGATACGCTGATATCTGATACCTTGCTTGATCTCATTATGAAGACCATTCTCAAATTTGATACATTTGGAAAATTCTCCATCTGCATCATTGTTGTAATGAGCATAATACTTCGCCAACTCAGTAAATTTCGAAGCATACTCACTCACAGTTTTATTCCCCTGCTTGAGCTCCAGAAACTCAATCTCCTTCTTGCCCCGAATGTCTTCAGGAAAATATCTCCTCAGAAAAGCTCTCCTGAACACAGCCCAAGTCAATGCAACACCATCTTATTCCATTTCAGTCCTGGTAGCAACCCACCAGTCATCAGCTTCCTCTGCCAGCATGAGAGTACCATACCCCACCTTCAGTTCTTCCGCACAGTCAATTACTCTGAAGATCCTCTCGATCTCCTTCAACCATCTCTAAGCACCTTCGGGATCATGAGTGCCTTTGAACAATGGGGGATTGTTCCTCTGAAATTTTCCCAATTGTCTATCAGCATCAATACCAGCTCCCAGCTGATTCCTTCCAAGCACTCCAGCTAGCATTCCGAAAGCTTCAGCGATAGTAGCATCGTCTTTTCCGTTACCTCTTTCGGCCATTGTTCTGTAACATTAACAAAACAATCACATTAGAACACAAGTATCGGTAGTGTTACCTTGCACTAGTCACATATAAAAGGGGTAACGACACTAAGACACGACCGACTATGCTCTGATACCACTATTGTAACACGCCTTCTAATTTCCCCGCGAATTATATATTTAATCAGAGTTTAACATAACGAAAGGGCGTCACAATTTAAAAATTCAAATAATAAAACACCATAATAGTAGTCATGCATTTACTGAAGAACTTTATCAAACGATTCAAAACCAATTATTATGTTTTACACAACGGAAATAACATAAACTCCGGAATAAATTCAATTCATAGTTATTCCAAACATAAACCAAAGAAAAACAAGTTCAATTCTATAATTCCAAAACAATCGTTCCCCAGTGTTACAACTACCAGAGCATGACACTGACACACGGATAATTTAAGTAGCACAGCTCAAAGCTATCCTCACCAGCTCCTAAGCGGCTAACACTTCAATCTGAAATCATCAAAGTAAGGGTGAGATTTCATCAACAATTAAAATGCATTATATGTTTCTTTAAAACAATAAAACAATCAATACATTATTCCACCCTCATTAGCGTGACCAGATTACAATCCACATTTACATTCCATACAGTTCATTATGCACATAATAACAATCAATGCAATTATAACACTGGAAATCATCCTAACATGTTATAATTACATATGCAATGCAGACTCAATGCATGTGGTACCAAACGTGAACTAAATTCACACCTTGTTTCGCTTACACTATGGAAATAGAGCTAATCAACGATTCCCCCATACACCCCTGGTTCAAGAATCTAGCCTCACCATCACTAACCACTGGGTACGGGTATTGGCTCTGCAGGTCCAATTCCACACAATGAGAATTAACCACCACCAGAATGCATATGCATGCGCAACATAAAGAATGCAACATTCAAATGAGGAATATGAACACCACATAATTCCATACATAGTCAACACCATCAGCAACACATGATAACAACATAATCATGAATACATAACGTTAATTATAACACATGGAATTAACACCAGCAAGTATACACCACGTCAACGACGAACAATCACGAACTACAACAAATTCTTCCTATGGAAAGCCATATCAGCCCTTAAAGATTCCATTACTGGTTTTTAAAAATAATTTTAATAGATAGTACGTGCTCTAAGCTTTCCAATGATACCAACTATGCCTAAATCGGAGTTACGGTCACAAAGATATGACCAAAACAATTTTCAGAAAGTTACATTCTGTTTTCACACAGTATGCATCGATGCATAAGCTCATGCATCAATGCATAATCAGCTTGCGTCGATGCAAGTATCGTATGCGTCGATGCATACGTTTAAAATTTTGTATTTTTCCATTTTTGTTTAGTATGCATCGATGCATAACACGTATGTGTCGATGCATAGCTTCAGTTTTTGCCACATGAGTCGATGCATAGAGTTATGGGTCGATGCATAGCTTATTCCAGTTTCTGTTTTTCCAAAGTTTGACCACTTGCATCGATGCATAACACTATGTGTCGATGCATGTTGCGTTATTTTCACAAAAACCAGTTTGATTTCACGGTTTTCCAATTCCAATTGATCCCATCCATTACCAAACTTTATATTACAATAGAACATAAATAAATCATGCATTTTCACATCCAATTAACTACCAATTTATACTTTCTAATTAATCTACAATCATCCTACATAAATTAATCATTCTTATCAATTCCAATTGAGGTTTTTACGTCGGATCATAGCATTAGGGCATAACCTAGAATTCCTAATTCGACATTCCTAACGTATCAAATCATCCTATTGGTCATCAAAACCTATAAGGCATAATAATCAGACCAAATCACCCCTTACCTCGCGATGATTCTTCGAACTTCCGACGCCTTGACTTTTCTTCTTTTCCTCTTCTCTTCTCAAAAGCACGTAGAATGAAAACTCTAATGCTCTTTTCACTTTTCCCTTTTTCTTTATTTATTCCTTTTATTATTCCCAATAATAAAAATAACATAGTTAGAGCCTTTTACTCTACACACCTCCCAATTCCACTCTACACCCCCAACACATCCATCATTTAATTAATTAATTAAATCTATTAATTAATTAATTAAATCCATTAATTCAAAAATACCAATAATTAAACCTTTAATTAAATTAATAATTAAAATTCTAATTATTTAACAATTGAATTATTTGGGGTGTCACATGAGTTCTAGTTACGAGAAGTGAGTTTCATTGGTCATATGATTTCTAGTGGTTGTATAGCAGTTGATATGTCTAAGGTAGACACAATATTGCAGTCGGAGACTCTGAATTCAGTTACAAATATCAGAATTTTTCTTGGTTTAGCTTGTTATTATAGAAGGTTCATTGAAGGATTTTCCAAGTTGGTTTTTCCTTTGACTCTTATAACTCAGAAAATGAGAGCTTATGTCTGGAGTAGTCAGTGCAAAGAAAGTTTCCAAGAGTTGTAAAAAAGGTTGACGTCGGCACAAATTTTGATTTTTCCAAATGCAAAGGAATCTTTTGTTGTGTATTGTGATGTAAATAGGGTGGGCTTATATGGTGCGCTTATGTACAATTGTTAGGTTGTAGCGTATGCTTTAAGTCAGTTGAAGGTTCGTGGGAGGAATTATAATACCCATAAGTTATATAGTATAAGAATGATACGTGTAACATCTCGGGCCCTCGCAAGGTAATCCCGACACTATTACCTCGCGATCTTTTCTAAGTCCCTCACTAGTAGAGTTTTTGTCTTCCATGGGAATTGAACCCTGTACCCTGGAGTTCAAGTACATGCCTAATCCATTCCCACTATCAATTGAGCTACTAGCTCAGTTGGTAGTGGGAATGGTTTGAGCATGTACTTGAACCTTAGGGTACAGGGTTCGATTCCCACGAAAGACAAAAACTCTATTAGTGAGAGGATTAGAGAAGATCGTGAGATGATAGTTCCATGATTGTCTTGCGATTCGATTCCCACGAAAGACAAAAACTCTATTAGTGAGGGGATCAGAGAAGATCGTGAGATAATAGTTCCATGATTGTCTTGCGAAGTTACAATACCTTTTGAGGCTTTGTATGGTAGTATTATTTAATTGAAATTGGAGGGATTAAATAAATATTTAGTTATTTTAATCATTTAAGTGAGACTATTTTATTATTAGGGAATTATTATTATTATTATTATTATTATTATTATTATTATTATTATCATTATTATTATTATCATTATTATCATTATAATTATTAAAATAGAGGTAAAATTAGTGTAGAGATATTGAGAGCTTGTTGGTAATTTTAAGAGGCTAAGTGAGGGTCTAAGTGGAATGTCATAGAAAGGGTCCAAGGTGTAAGATTGATAAAAAATAGAATTAGAGAGTTTTTGTTTCCATTGTTACAAACGTGGAATTGGAGAAAAGAGAAAGAAAGAAAGAAGAGGAAGCTATGGCTTCGAGAAGATTTCAATTATAGAAGAGAAGAGCACACGAGATAGGAAATCCAAGGTAAGGACGGGGTTTTAACTATCTAATTGATTGTATAACTATTGGTGGGTAAGGATAATTACTCGTCAGAACCTAATTCTACTTCATGTGTTAAACCCTCGATGATATAATTATGTTTGGTGTTGATGTTGGGTAAAATTGTGAATTGTAGATTTATGTCAATGTACGTGAATGTGACTTAATTGTATAAAATCATTTGTGTGATTGTTTCTTTGGTGAATTGGAATGTTGCTATTGAGGTATGTGAATAGGAATTGAACTTGGATTATGTTTTTGTGGAATGTTTGGGCAGTAGGGATGTTTGGGTACGGAAGAAAAGTGATTTTCGTGTCAAATTATAGTTGAAAAGTGATTCTATAAGTAAAGTAATCGGTTACCTCATTTAAAGTAATCGATTACATAAACAAAAGCAGGGAGATAATGGCGTTATAATGTTGAAGTAATTGGTTACTTTATTTGGAGTAATCGGTTACCTGGTGCATATTTTGCCTAACAAATATGTGAAGCAACCAGTTACTTGATTTGAAGTAACCGGTTACCCGGGATAAAACTGTTTTATTGAAAAACTTTGAAAATTCATATCTCGAGTTGTCAGTGTCTGATTGACGCATAGTTTGAATTTTTGGAAAGCTTATTTACCATAATTTAACTTAAAAATGTTGTTGGTATCAGAATTTCAACTATTATATGCATGGGTGCGTGTTTGGTGTGTGTCGAGTTATCTTGTTTTGTGGAACATTTGCAAATACATTGTAAATTCTTGTTATGTTGTTGGTGTGTTGTTGCTCCATGTTTTGGTAGATGTTTGGTGCATGGTAGCCAGTAGTGGCGAGGTACATTGACCATGGTAAAGGTATTTGTGCGTATTGTTGTTTTGTATGCATTTTATGTTGCATGAATTCATGATTTTGAACGGAGGTCCGTATTTGATGAGCCTTAATCTCATTGTGTGCATTGAGTGTGAGTAGATAATTCCAATGATGATGGATTAGTGAAGTATTACATTGTAATAATTTTGGACAGAGGTCCGCTTTTAGAGCTTCGATCCTAGGTGGGGATCGGAGTAGTGACCTTAGAGTTCACATCTTATTACCACATGCATTGAGTCAATGTTGTTGAGTCTCATTGCATTGAATTAGTTTGTATTATTGTATTGTATGGGTGTGGTAGGTTGATTCAATGTATGTTGTGCTTGTAATAATTAGTCATTAACTTATTATCATACATTCCATTATATATTTGTGATATATAACCATTAATGTTTAAATGTTGTCTCTACGTAGTTAACATGCAAATACTCAGGAGTAGCTCGGGATTAAGGTTAGCCGAATAGATTGCCCTCTTTTACATAGGTTCAGTTGGTGTTCTCTCTGATATGTAACACTAAAGGGTTTTGCAATTGTTTTGTTTATGTTGGGAGTGAACTTTTGTATAACTCCATTTTATGGATATTTTGGTGATTGATGTTAATTTTGGATTGTTATTGTTATCACTCATGTTGAAGAGTTAAACTAATTATTGTTGATGTTTTTATGCTAATAAAGTTATTGAAGTTTAGACATGAAAATATGTGGTTTATGTTTAATATGTGTTATGTATCATACTGCATGAGTATGTGTTTGAATAAAGGTGACATCCTAAATGTTTAATTTGGTTTTAGTTCACTCTGATTTTAATTATAATTACACATGGGAATTTAGGGTGTTACATAGTGGTATCATAGCAGGTCGGTCCATCCAGACAAATGGTTGAGTATATAGTGTGTGACAGTTGTATACTGTCTAGATAGTTTCCACTAACAATTTTGTTGTTATTAGTGTGATACAGAGAATGGTTGGAAGGAACTAGGGTGCTCAAATCCAAACCAATCCAAATAAAAAACTGTAAACTGAAAACTAAAGAAAAATAAACCTAAATTTATTGGATGTATTTTGATGCCATTTTGAGAAAATTGATCGGTTCAGATCGCATTTCGGATTAATATTTTAAAACCGGTCCAAACCAAACAGAACCGCATACATATATTTTTATACTTATTTATTTTTTATTATTAGGATATGTTACATGAATTTATTATTAGATGATAATAATTTTTTTAATAATATATATTAGCTTGATATAATCTATTTATTTTTATTATTTCAACCATAATTGATCACTCTCATTTTATAATATTAATTTTTAATCTACTATATGTTATATATTATATCAAATCTATGATTTATTATTAGTTTTATAATATTTATAAGAATATAATGTGTAGTTTGGATATCCAAAAATCAATCCAAGTTAAACTGTATAAAATTGGATCGGATTGGATTTTTTAATATATCATCCAAAATCGAACCGAACCGCAACTAAATTTAAGTTTGGATCAGATGAGTTTTTGCCTTAAAATCGATCCAAATCAAACCACGAACACCCCTAGAAGGAACAATGTTGCGATCGTTGCTGCTTTGTAGGCTGTTGCTCAGGCTATGTAGAATCAGCCTAACGTTTGTGGGAATGATGAGTCTCGTAACTTGGGAATATTTTAGAGGAACAATCCACCGACCTTCAATGGTAGGTACGATCCTGATAAAGCACGAAATTGGCTCAAAAGGTTGAGAGGATCTTTCAAGTGATGGACCTCTCAAAGGCACAAAAGGTACGATTTGGTATGCATATGTTGACAGAAGACGCTTATAACCGGTGGATTAGCATCCATCAAAGACTGGAAGCGATAGGTGAGGTTATTACTTGGGTTATGTTCATCATGGATTTTTTGAGGAATTATTTTCTTGAACATGTCTGTGAAAAGAAGGAGATTGAATTCCTAGAGTTGAAACAAGGGAATTTGTCTGTAACTGACTATGCTGCTAAGTTCGTGGAACTGGTGAAGTTATATCCTCGTTATAGTGAAGCACCTGTTGAGCTCTCAAAATGTATCAAGTTCGAGAATGGGTTGCGTAGAATCTATAAGGAAGATAGTAAAGCTCATTCATCTCATTATAAGAGAATGGGTGAGAAAAGGGGAAAGCAGAATATGAATTATGGGAAGCCATATAATAATTTAGATGTCAGGAATAAATAGAGCATTGCTAAGGGTAAAAGTGTTCTGAAATGCTATAAATGCAATGAGTTGGGTCATGGTGCTAATGAGTGCAATAAGGATGTGACAAATTGTTTTTGATGTGGGAAAATAGGACATCAGATCAATGATTGCAAAGATAAAATGGTGGTTCGCTACAACTATGGTGAACCTGGACATATCAGTACTCACTTCCAAAAGCCAAAACAAGCTTTATCTAGAGGAAAGGTGTTTGCTCTGACACGGGATTAAACTTTCAGTGATGACAGACTTATCAAAGGTATATGTTATATTCCTTTGATTACTATTATTGATAATGGTGCTACTCATTCTTTTATTGTTATTGATTGTGTGAAAAGGCTAGACCTTATTGTGTCCTTTATGACGGGAGAAATGGTTGTCATTACTCTTGCTAAAGGATTGGTAACTACTCCCTTGGTGTGTTTAAATTTTCCACTGTCAGTTTTTATAGGGATTTCGGTGTTGATCTTATTTGTTTGCTATTAATAGGTCTGTATGTAATCTTGGGAATGAATTGGTTAGACTTCAATCAGGTGCATATAAATTTTTATACCAAATCAGTGAGGTTTCTTTATTCTTCTAATGAAGAAGATGTTGGTTTCTTATTTGCTAGGAATTTGAAAGAGCTTTTGAAAGAGAAAGCTTGGGTGCTTGCGCTGTCTTTGCGGCGGTAATAGCGGCAAGAAAAAAGTAAAGTATTATTTTTACCGGGTGATATATAGGTTATATCGTATCGTGTCCACAGAGATTGGTTATTCTTTCTCCATTCGAAAATTCAATCGTTAATGAGTTTAGGGTTAAAATGGGTTGTATGGAAAAGGTATAAACAAAAATTAAATGCAAACAAAAGTATAAAAAAGATATATAACTTGTCTTGAACGAATGCACACTACCTGTCACAGACTTAAACCTATCGTCCAGTTATACTCAACTTACAATACTCCTATATGTTATCACGTATCTCTCACAACCTAAGTTATTTCTAACCCAAATTAAGAATCCTATTGCATCACCTCGGTAGTGATGTCTCACCTACCTTAACAACACAGAAGTCAACTGTGTCACTCGCATTGACGATGTATCGCCCGACATAACCAACACATAGGCATTAATCACATATACCCTAAGTGAATGTCAGCTCTAAATCTATGTCTAGCATTCAAAAACTACTAGATAATCATCCTAGGTAAGAATCTAAGTAGTATATGTATATCACAACTTAAATCCCTAACACAAGGTAAAAACCTAAGACAACAACCAATATAGATTTGTAAAGCAAGTTTTATATAACGCCATGGGCGACAAATATACATGAGTTCAGAATAAATATACATACAAAACCCAACAAATAGAGAAATACATAGAGAGGAGAAATAATAAACCACAAATCTTCCGGTTTATCAACTCAGGTCGAAGAGCAACCCACTCTGGATCATCCGTATGCAATCCCTAGTGTTGTTTTCTAAGCTAATCTATAAAAAATATAAAATTTATGGAGTTGGGAGACAAAAACTCACCCCTAAAACCATAAAACAATAAAATGAAACAAAATGAAAGTATAAAGGAAAATTTGTTCTGCGACCATCGCCCAGCGAAATAAAAGGCTTCGTCTAGCGACGATTCTTATACACTTGGCCCATACTGAGCCACGTCCTCAACTGATCAAAAATATCTATCGTCGCCCGACGATAGTAAGCTTCTCCTGGTGACACAACTCTTCCTCACATGGTGACCAAGACGCGAAGCACTCCATAAACTTATAGAAAAAGTTGTCATTCTCTCGCTCCACCGTCACCCGGCGACGCAAACACAATGGCTCTCACCTGGCCATCGCCCGACGAAACATGACAGTCCAACAACTTTTGTTGCTTTTACTGCATAACTTGGAATGACTCTCTCTTTTGCCTTATTCCTTTATTGATCAAAGATGCATCTTGGAGCTCCATTTGGACTTTATTCTCAATGCTCCAATAGTGCAACAAATACCTAAAAAATATATTCAAAACTATCAAACGGTACAATATGTACATAAAAACGCAATTAAACGCATTTACAACAAAAAGTGGGGTTATTCAACCGATATTAACAACAACACAACAAATAAGTGCCACAAAACATATTTACAAAATAACTACATTTTGGCACTTATTAGTTGTTCACGTCACTATATATGGATATTCAAGCGGCAATTGATGAATTGCAAGTAGTGCGTGAATTTTTAGAGGTGTTTCCAGATAATATTTCAGATGTACCGCCAGAAAGAGAGGTGGAGTTTTCTATTGATCTTGTCACTGGTATCAGACCTGTTTCTATGGCACCATACAGGATTTCAACGTTAGAGTTAGCAGAGTTAAAGAAGCTATAAGAAAATTTGTTGGAATTATTTTTTGAGACCAAGTGTATCTCCTTGGGGGGCTCAGGTGTTGTTGCTAAAGATCAAAGATGGTAGTATGAGTCTGTGTGTGGATTACCAACAATTAAACAAAGTAACAATCAAGAACAAGTATCCAATTACGAGAATAGATTATTGATGGACCAGTTAGTGGGTATGTAGGTCTTCATTCAAATTAACTTGAGGTCAAGATACCATCAGATTCGGGTAAAAGATGAAGATATTCAAAAGACTGGTTTTAGAACTCGGTATGGACATTATGAATATTCAGTTATGGCGTTTGGAGTTTCTAATGTGCATGGACTGTTCATGGAATATATGAATCATATATTTTATTCTTTTCTTGATTGTTTTAATGTGTTTTTTCTTGATGATTCTCTAATTTATTCCAATTCGAATGAAGAGCATGCCGAGGATTTGCGAATTATGTTGCAAGTGTTGAAAGAGAAGAAGTTGTATGCAAAGTTTTCTAAATGTATGTTTTGGTTACAAGAGGTTAATTTTCTTGTTAATGTGATTTCACGTCACGGTATTATTGTGGATCCATCCAAAGTAGACGTGATTCTACAATGGGAGGCTCCTAAGTCGGTTATAGAAATTCGAAGCTTTTTGGGCTTGGCGGGTTACTGTCATAGTTTTATTAAAGGTTTTTCTAAGCTAGAAATTATGTTAACTCAGTTAACTTGTAAGGATAAAGTTTTTGTATGGGACATTCATTGTGAGAAGAGTTTTGTTGAACTGAAGAAGAGATTGAATACCCCGCTGATTTTAATTTTGCCTTAACTGAATGAACCGTTTGTGGTATAGTGTGATGCGTCGTTGATGGGTTTAGGTGATGTGTTGATTCAATATGGTAAATTTATGGCTTATGCTTTACGGTAGCTGAGGGTTTGTGAGAAGAACTATTCTACTTATGATTTAAAGTTGGATTTAGTAGTGTTTGTGTTGAAGATTTGGAGACATTATCTTTATGGTTCTAGATTTGAAGTGTTAAATGATCATAAGAGTTTGAATTATCTATTTGATCAGAAGGAATTGAATATGAGACAACGTAGGTGGTTGAAATTCTTGAAAGATTAGGATTTTGGCTTGAATTATCATCCCGATAAGGCTAATGTTGTGGCTGATGCTTTAATTCAGTAGTCCTTGCATATGCTTATGTTGATGGTTAGAGAATTGGAGTTAATTGAGCAGTTGAAATACTTTAGTTTGGTCTGTCAGTTGACACTGCAGAGTGTAATATTAGGTATGTTGAAGATCAACAATGATTTTCTTGCTAATATTAAAGAAAGTCAAAAGTTGGATGTGGAAATGGTGGATTTGATGGTTGGGGATAACCAGGCGGAAGAAAGTGCTTTTAGAGTAGATGAGCAAGGTGTGTTGAGATTCTAAGTCAGGATTTGTATTCTTGATGATTCAAAAATGAAGAGGATGATCTTAGAAGAAAGTCATCAGAGTAGCTGAAGTATCCATCCACTAGCTAAGATGTACCAACACTTGGAGCAAATATTCTAGTGGCCAAGATTGAAGAGGGATTTGGCAAAGTTTCGAATAAGGATTGAGAAGTGAAACACATAAGGGGTAAAGATATAATTTGGTGAAGTTAGTGTAAGGAGGAACTGCTAGAGGAAGCCTAACTTAAGAACTAGAGAGTCAAATGATCGAGTCTTATTCGAAGTTGTTTTGTTCAAATAATTTTCGAGGGCAAAAATTCTTTAAGCGGGGAAAGTTGTAACACTTTCAATTTTCAATTAATTTATTTAATTGAATTTTAAATTCCATATCTAATTTTATTTTCGTGTTTGAGTGTTTATATGAATTATTTGATATTTGTCGGGGTTTATTGGGATTTATTAGTTTTTTTAATTAATATAATTGAAATATGGTTAAATGAGAAATATTGAGATATGTGGTAGAAAATAGAATTTTAATGAAATTTGTGTGGTAAGGAAAACTTGAGGGTAATGGGGAAAAAAAAAGATAAAATATCATGTTTTATTTTACTTAAATAGAAAAGGTGAAGGGGCTAAAGTAGTCAAAATGTGAAATTGAGAGAAATAAGCTAGAAAACTTAGAAAAGCTCTTGAGAGGAAATAACACCATAGCAAAAAATCTTGGATTGCTGCTAAAACATTGAGGTAGAAGAACTACTCATTTATGAGTGTCAATTGCATGAATAGTAGAGAGGGTTCCTCACCCTCTTGTTTCTATGTTTTTCTCCATGGTTGAGCTTTATGTGTCGTGAACGAGGTGTATGTGAAAACTATCTTTTTTGTTGTAATTGATATGAAAATTGTACTCTAAATTATAATGGATTGTGTGCATGATTGATATGTGTAAATTTGGATGTTGTTTTTCATGTTAATAGGTTTTGAGTATGATGAATATGTTTATGAGATTGTGTTAAATTGATTAACTAAGTGATTAATTTATGGTTAAATGATGTAATAAACCTAGTATAAAGTAGACATGTTGATTTTTGTGTAATTTGGGTGTTTTGTGGTTGAAATCGAAGATTTGGAAAAGCTCCAATGGTGAAAATTTGCGTTTAGGGTTTTTCTTGTTCTGGTAGTATGCACTTAGCGAGCTAAATTTGCGCTTAGAGAGTCCGCGCTTGGCAAGATAAAGATGTGCTTAGCGAGAAGTGACAATTCTTAGTGTTTTCAAATTAATTTTTGAGCTGTTTCAAATTCCAACGACTGTTTTTTATTTTTTTGTTGTGTGTGATGAGTTGTGTGAATACTATATAGAAATATGAGTATATATTGATGAATACTTGTATGATTTTGTATGAATTAGTTATGCTTACATATCATACTTATTATGTTGAGGTGGTGGCCTTGTAATAGGCGACATTTACAGTTTGAAGAGGAATTAGTGGTGATTGTGGCATGTGTTTGTTAATTTTGCATATCATCCATCATGTGTGTCAGTGATATACGTGTGGACCTCGGTCCAACGAAAGGTCTCAGGTTCAGAAGAGGGGACCAGTGACGATTCGGGTTTTGAAGGGGAACCCGATTCAAAGGAGAACCATTGCTGAATGGATAAAATCAGTAACATAACTTTGTTGTGCATTCTTGGTACCGCATGTATTGGAGTCAAAGTGTTGGTCACATTGCATACATATTAGCATTGTGAATTGATTCTTGTTATTTTATATGAGTTATGTGTTCAATGATTGGAATGAATAAGCTTCCCTTGCTATCTTTTGTACTGCTAATATATTTTGAACCTACTCTCATCCTAGTTTTCTTTGTTTATGGTGTTTGTACTCTCTCGGAGTATAAATAATCAGGTAGAGGAGTAACTTGCGTGTGAGATGGAGTATGGCGTTGAGACTTTTTCATTTATTTACGGTTTTATGCATAATTTAGTTTTTGTTAAAGCTCTAATCTGTAACATTGGGACGATATTTTGTTATTTGTTTTGCTTCTTTGATGTTTGAGTTATTTAATTATATGAAGTAATTTGTTTTAATTGAGACAACCAAGCATGATTAATAATTGAGTCCCATTATTATTTCTTATAATTAAGTTGATGAAGATGTATGTTGAGCATGTGTAACACCTATGTATGAGAAACTATCCATTTATCTTTTATAAATAACGAGTTAGGGTTTTAGGGTATTACAGTAAGTAAACAAAATGAGATAATTCTGCAAAAGCAAAAATTATGAAATTCATTTACAACAAACACTACACCAAGTAGATTATTCCCGAACAATAAAAAACTATGAGGTCGGATCGCACCCAATGAAGGTTGGTTTTCCGCCCACCATCTCATAATCAGAACGAACTTGCTCTTAAGATATGTGCACTATGGGATAAAAAAATTCCTTTTGCTGCAAGACATTTCCTTAAGAAACTTACAAAACAGAAAAACTGTCTTCTACATACTTTGCATACTCTTTGGATATCTCAAGATTTTCATGACACATCTCCCAAATACTTTTATCAACTTTCTTCATACTTTCTTGAACCTCATTTAGTGATAACTCTAAATCCTCCACCATCTTGAATAAATAATCAAATTCATGGTTCTAATTTGCAAGAGTGACCTCAGTTGCGGACAACACCGACCAATAAGACAATAAAGCTTCATCTTTCTTATTCACCTTTTGCACAAGAGATTTCACCCTCTTAGATAATAAGTGGTGTTATCTAGAATTTTTCACTTCAGACTCTATATCTCTTATCAAAGAAATTATCCTAGTAACCTCTTTCAGATACTAGTATCTCTTGATAGTAAATGCATTGACATGTTCCTGGAGCACTTATTTCTCCTTTCACCGATTACTAAGCGAGAAAACCTCTCCCCTCCTATAAGAACAAAATCCAAGATATCTGAGGCTTGACTTTTCTAGTATGCCAATTCAACCAAATCCTCTTAACAAATGGACCTATCTTGCATAAAAAATACGTGTAATCTTCCTCTAAAATAGAGAATTGAAATGCACTAGTCATTCGTGGACCAGGACGGGCCAAAAGTAAAGGAGACAATACAGTTGTGTTCAATGTTGTACATACACCATAATGTGTCCTTCTTAAGTCTTAATCAAGGTCCGATGTCAAGCAGATGACCCTTCCCCTTGAGTCACCCTAACAACGAGCCTAGTAACAAAATCCCTCCAATTATGACCAACAAAGAATGTACAATACTTTCTACCATGACTCAATTTGAAGAACCCCAAACTTCCACTTGAATTGAGACTATAAGGGTAACTGCGATCAGACTGGTTAGGGACCCTATATGCAAGATTCTCCCATAAGCTCGCCAGTCATCACAAATTATGGGCAAGAAGGTAACCATATGATTCTTCTTCATCTAGAGCATTGTGTTATAACATTTCACCTTATATAAAAATAAAATATTAATTAAAGATAAAACAATAATGGGCATATAAATATTGCTAGAATATATAGGGTGTTTCCTGCATTACTCGGTGAAGATGACCTTCTCGTCCTCCTTTGAAACGACTTTCACTAACAAGTGAGTCTCTATGAATCACTTCTTTTGCTTACTTGGCATGGCTCTAAAGGAACAACAATGACAACATTGCCCAAATCAGCAAAAAAGGATACCACTTTCCTTATATATATATATATATATATATATATATTTCTTCTTAGGAAAAGTCATCTAGTCTATAGACATAAAACCTATCACCCATAAAAAAAAGCTCTAGCGTAAGAACATGGAAAACTTGTTTGAACATTGATAAGGTGGCTCAAAATATATATTGAAAAAGATAGCATAATCCACCTTGATAAGGGGGTAAGTATTACCGTTTCTTGAAGTTCTTTACACTCTCTGAATAAACATAAAACATTTTGGTACTGTTCCTAAGGGAGATCAGACCTTAACATCGAGATGAATTGCAATAACTTTGACGAGCCTTCAATAGGTGGAAGAAGAGCATCAAAGATGGAACCCATTTCCTGTATCCACATCTGTACTAGAAGCTTTGATATAACTTTGGCTCATTGGGTGAAGTTGTGAAAGATAAATTACCATATGGTTTAGAATACCCACTTCAAAATCATTAAAAGGAAGGTAAAAACATATCAAATAAAAAACATTCATTATGAGGGATGACGCCTATGTCGTACTTGCTATAAATCACTTTGTCCGCTTTGGGGGAAACACTGTCTAATTTAAGGAATAACCCACTTCATTAAAAGCATGGACCAAGCCACCTTCATCCACAAAAGCATAATAATGTGTAATGTCTCTTAATCTACCAACACTGAAGTTAACACAAATACAAACATTGCACCATACCAAAGTCATCTATAGGGAAAAAAATCCAACGACAAACAAAGCAAAAAGGATAAATAACCCATGACTACCCAAAAACCTAATGCTTTTCAGTGTTAGAAAGCACAAACCACGTCACTAACGGGTGAGGAACCTCACAATCTTCAGTGCTGGAAAACACAAACCATGCCACCAACGATCAAGATTTTAACACAAGATGTTCAAGAGAACTAAAATTCCCTAGTACTAGAAGAAAACATTACCACCAAACATGAGGACACATATTGTGTCCTTTTTTCGAAATATTGTTAATCATGAGAGATACAAACAATGTGCATCTTCACATAAACATGAACGTCTCATTAAAACTCTTTTGTTTTCGTCTACCGTATCTCAGACTAAAGATGAACTCGATAAAGCCTTCTCTATATGACATAGGAATAAGGGCTCAGGGGAAACTGCTCCACACTGACCAAAATAGTCTCATATTGTTTGGGAATTGAGGTTAAGCAGTGATGGTTTCAAGACCCAGCGAGCTCGGGCACGCGCCCAAACTCAACCCCTATTTTCTTTATATTCTCTCCAATCTAATAACCGATTTTTAGAAAAATCAAGGGCAAAATTAGTAAAAATAGGCTGTAAAAACTAAAAAATTTGTGGTTAAAATTTTTGCCCAGACTACTTTTAAATAAAATCAAGGACAAAATTAATAGAACATGGGCAAAATTAGTAAAAATAGGGTATGAAAACTAAAAATTTTACGGTTAAATTTTTTGCCCAAGCTGTTTAAAATTCCTGGCTCCACCACTCAGGTTAAGGGTAGTGTATATATAACACTCATACACCTCAACCATATGATACATCTTTTCTAAAGGATAAAGTCGTAAGGACTCTCAAACAAAAGTGAATAATACCTCGTAGTCACAGTGGCACAAACATAAGGTCGACCAGAATATTGACGCTATAAGGAATGGTCAGACACACATGCTCGCACCCTGTGTCTTATCCTCGATAGAGGAAACTTTTATAAGATAGTCAAAAATAATTTCACATTTTTTAGAAATCGAGACTAACAATAGTTTATATACAACACACATCTCACTTTGACGAAGCGTTTTTTATTTTATTAAAAAAAGACAAATTCATGAGAGTTCTTTATGTTAAAGATTTAATGAAAATACACTTACAATGTCAATGAAAATACAACATCCAAATTTACATTGTTAAAGATTTAATGAAAATACACTTACAATGTAATGTATATCAGTTATACATTGTCAATGAAATTATAACTATTAATTTTTATAATACTCTTAGGTTAAAAGATAATTTAAAGTACTTATAACAATTCTATACTTTTTTCTAATACTTGTAAAATTAAAAGATATATTATTTATAAATGTTTATTTATCGTTATTTACATAAACCATTTTCTAAATACATACAAAAACTTGTTTTTCTTTAAAATGGAAGAGAAAAAAATGGGTGCAAAACAAAGGCATGTGGACCCGGCTGCACACAATATCCAATGTTTCTCCGAGTAGTGGATTCACACGTGTCAATCGCAATCTAGGAAAAGCGATGCAACCTAATATTCCGGATTCTCACGCTTTTCACGTTTTGGTTTTTACGGGTTGGACCAGTTTCTTTGGTGTTACCGACTGTCATTTATGACAACCTCACAGTTGCGTTTTCTTCACGGTAATAACCTCGTTTATTGGTCTGTTGTCTTCATAGAGTGAACTCTAGATTAGAAAACCATTGTTCCATTTGTACTCAAATAAGTGATTCATTTTTATATTTTATAAACTAAAAAACGTGTACATAAAAAGGGGAAAAGTGTTCTTACAAAGGATTCACAATGTGTAAAATAGATTTTTTTTAAAAGCGTAAAATAGATTTGTTTTGGGCTAGTTTAATCTCAAGCATTAAATATGAAAAGATTAAGGATGGCATACAAACGTAAATCTACAGAGTCCACCCGCAACTAAACTCGAATCAACGGATAAAAATCCGAGTTAACTAAGTTTGAATTTGAGTTTGGGTGTCAATTGATATTTTGGGTGCGAGTTTGAGTTCACTTAAACTCACATTCGAAACCACACTCACTTAGGTATTAAATTATATAAGTATCCTTAAATATATATAAGTGCAAAAATTTAAGACCTTAATTTTAATTGAAATGTTATCAAACTTGATGGAAAGTTGTAATTTAATTCATTAATTTCTTTGAGAGACCTTGATGGAATTTTTGTGTTTGGAATATAAATGTTGTTGTTGTATTTTTTGTATTTTTGTTGCGCGTTCGAATTTTGATGGATAAACCCGAACCCAATAGGTGTGAATGTGAGTGTTATTTTACCATTTGAATAACTTTTAGGTTTGAGTTTGAGTTCTGGTGGTAATTCCGGGTGCGAGTTTGGTTAATGTGAAACCCGCACCCGACCCGACCCATTGTCGTCCCTAAAAAAGATATAATAGAACTTCATTTCAATTGAATATACGATTATTATACTTTTCACTGTTTGATCTAATCAGACAATAATTTATATAAGGCATCACATCTAATAAGGATGGTTTTAACTGCCTATACTATATTACTTTTTCACTCTTTGGTAACAATCTTCGTGAAAAAACATAAAGAGAGTAAAGGAGAAATAAAATATTTTCTAATCATAATTTTGGTATTAAATTGAATAAGGAGAAGTCTCCTTTATGTGGGAAAGGTTTTGGTTTTAAATGGAAATAATTCATGAACCAACTTAAATGAGTTAATCCATTAACCATAATTGTTAAATCATTAACAACTTTCAAAATAAGATAATCCTAATAAAAAAAGAAGAAGCATTAATACAATTATATGCACTAATTGATCAAAAACTTTTCTAATGGGTTGACCATTTCATTTACCTTACTCGAATTGATTGTACCAAGTCATTAATCGATTAATCAGTGTAAAAACTTCTCAAATCGACTAGAATTGCTCCTTAATCAATTTTACAAAAGTTTATATAGGTTATCAAGGAATTTTATAAAATAAAGAAGGTTTTAAAAACTCTTCTCTGTGTGTGTTGGTAGCTGTTTATGTGTAAGAGAGGGAGTGAGTGTCTGAATGTGTGTGTGTGAGAGAGATGAAGTGTGTGTATGTGTATGTGTATGTGTGTGTGTATGAGAGAGAGAGAGTATGTGTGTCTGTGTGGGTGTGTGATATTACCATGATACATCAAGAACCATGATACATAAACTCTACTTTTATATTTTAACTGATCACTCTAAGACACGATGTGCAAAATCATATTAACTTTCACACTTTCATAACTTCTTATCTCCAAGTTTCCTTGATAAACACATCCATGAATTATCACTTTAACTCGAACTTGAATCTTTTGGCTGATGAGGCTTGAAATATCTTCTTGATCATGGGCTATCACCAAACGTTTTAATTTGATAGTTGAAATTAACTCCCCGTGTCATATATAACTTTCTACATCTAAAAGTATTTTGACCTATAGAGTTGTTTCTTTCAAATTTGTTGTTTCATTAGTTATCATTATCAAAATCTAATCCACGGAGTGCCTACAAGCTCATAGATTCACATTCTCTCCCTTTTTGATGATGACAATGCATCTCTCAAGGAGGTGGTAAACAAAAAACGACAGATAAAAAATAGAGTGATTAAAACCCCCCTCTTAGATAACAAGAGTATACTTTACTCCCTCTAAAAGTATATTTTTCACCTCTTTAACATAATAAAAAGGCGGGAAAATACACAAGCGTGTAGATCATGTAAACACATAGAGAACATTTAACATATTTAATCAATGCATGATTGGTTTAAGATTATGAATCCAACTCTTATAAAATAAAATAAAAATTCTTTAGGAAGAGATTTAGTAATATCATCTTACAGATAATTAGATGAGGACACAAACTCAATTACGCACTCCCCTTTTTTGATAGGATTCTTAATAAAATAGTTTTTAACCTCAATGTATATAATCTAAAAGTGAAGTACTAGATTTTTCATGAGATTTATGGCGCCAACGTTTTCATATTTTATTGGTATAGTTCAGAGATTAATTCCATAATCACTTAACTATTATTAAATCAAATAACGTATGCACAACAACTACATGTAATAACACATTATGCTTCAGTTGTGGGTAACACAACACTTGCTTGTTTCTTGATAAGCCGAAAGATAATCCAGTTTTCAAGCAAATGACATGTATCGCTAGTACTCTTCCTATCCAACTTGCACCAAGCAAAATTGGGATTAGAGTAGCCAATTAAAGTATGATTCGTCCCTTTGGGTACCATAACCCATAAGTGGTATGCAAGTATACATCCTAATGTGTTTTATCTTAATGAGATGTGATACTTTGGGGTTTGCTTGAAAACAAGCACGCAAACAGACAACAAACATGTCAAGAAAAGATGCAATAAGATAAAAGAGAAAGCCTATCAATACATAGATTTTTGCTCTTATTTACAACCTTTCAATCTTTATCCTTATATAGGTTAAATGACACACTTAAAGGAGTTAAGATTGACTTGGATTTACCCATGCCAAATCTCTTTAGCAATTCTTTGCAAAAAAATTATTGAGTGATGAAGGCCCCATCTTTTGTTTCATGAATCTACATATCAGGAAAGTACTACAGATTCTCCATCATAGACATCTCAAATTTAATGTGCATCATATTAGAAAATCCTTTCACAAGGACTCCTTAGTATCACCAAAGATAATATCATCGACATAAATTTTAACAAGTAAATGCCATGCTTGGTTTTCATGATTGTATCAACCTTTCCTCTTTTAATTTTTTTAAGAATAAACTTGCTCAAACGTTCGTACCACAATTAGGGAGCTAGTTTTAGGCTAGGAAGAGTTTTTTTGTTCAAATTGAAGACATGATAAGGAAAATAGAAGTTTATAAAATTGGGAGGTTGATCAACATACACTTTCTCTTGGATATTACCATATAAGAAAATTCTATTTACATCCATTTAGTAGAGTTTAAAAAAGGCCATGATGAACACATTAACACATGGAATGAACTCTTCATAATGAAACTTAAAGCAAACAATTATGATATACAAAAATGATTCATTTACATTGTGAATCATATGAGAACTATAGGGAAAGTATTTCAAAGTGGGGATTTAGTTGTAAATGTCCTTATATACTTAAATATCATTTGGCAACCTAAAGTCATTGTGATTTACAAATCTAAAGACTTTTCTTCCATGAGTTTGGATACTTTATTTGGTAAAGTGCAGTAACATGAGATGAACGTGAAAAGACTAGTTGATGATGAAGAAGGTGATTAGAAGAAGAATAAAATCCCTGCTCTAAAAGTTATAATTGTCAAATACATGGAGTAAGAAGATGAAGATTGTTTGAGTAAGAGTGATGAAAACATGGACATCAAGTTTAGAAAATTTAAAGAATTTTTAAGGCACGAAAAAACAAACTTCAAATTTTCAAAATCAATAAGACGATCTACACAAAAAAGAAGGAAGGTCCCCATTTTTTCCTATGTTTTGTCAATGTAAAAAAAAAAGGGTACACAAAATCAAATTTCCTTCAAAACTAGAACCATAGAAGAAACTAGAATCATAATCAAAGAAAGCTCAAGAAACCTTAAAAAGAAACAAAGAGAGCCTTCATCACTTGGAATGACAATGACATAGAATTCTTAGATGAGGAAGAAACAAACACATGTATCATGGAAAAATCACGAAGAAGACGGGGAAACTTCACACTTCTCTTAAAATGACTTATTTCACATATGTAAGAAACTAAATAAAGAATCAAGTAAATTAAAATAGTTGGTCTCCTTTTCTAAAACACATATTTCTTCCCTTGAATAGAAAATAAAACTTGTTGGAAGAAATAAAAAAGTCTTAAATAAAGACAAAGTATTTTAATTTAAAGTCTTTCTTCATCTCGTGAAGTTTTAGTTGAACCTATAAAGTGTGATCAATGCAATGTTTTAAAAAATAAAATTACTTATCTACAAAATTCACCTGATAAGTTTATTGACGGAAGAAATAACTTGAATTTTCTTCTAGGAAATCAAAAAACCTTGTATAACAAAACTAGTTTGGGTTATCAGCCCAATAAAAACACTAAATCCTTTATAGGTATATTCCATGTAAAAAGAAAACCAATTACTTTGTTATAAATGCAATTAGTGTCGTAACCTTTGCCATCGCGAGCCTTATTGTTTTAGAAAAATGAAAGATTTAAAGTGGTCAAATAAATTCAAATTTAATGAATTAAGCCTCCTTAAATCTACTAACACTAAAGGAACCAAAATGATTTGGGTACCAAAGATCAAAAAATCATATTACGATGCGGATATATTTGACAACTCAAACTCAAAATATGATAGTGGCTGTTGAAATTATATGACTGGAGATATAAGTATTTTCTCTTATTTTACTCCTACCAGAGGAGAATTTTCTTTTCATTGTAAAGATATTATTTTTTTTTTTGGATATAGGACTAGTGGTGAAAGCCCTAATCCTATCTTTGTTTTTTTCCTTCTAATTATTGAAAGTTTACGACATAATTGACATGCTATTGGGTAAGTTTTCTAACAAAGGTAATGGAGTATTGTATAATTCTATATATAAGATCTTTAAAAACTTTGAAATGAAGTTTATCTTTTTCTATTGATTTTTTTCTTCTGAAAAGACCATGCCTATATAAGAATTTATACACATTATCTTTGTTGAACTAACTCCATATGTGTTTTAAAGGTGAAAATCTATCGAGAAGATAAGGATCTAGATGGCCGAATGTAGTGAAAGATGATGTTTAAATGTTAAATAGAATATCTAGATTATATGAAATACATTGAGAGTATTATTCTTGACTAAGTGAAGGAGGTAATTTTTTATGTTTGAATAGATCAGGTTAGACATCTCGACAATACAAATAACATAATCGAATATGCACATTCAACATTGAAGAATGATAGTAAGGATGATTTTTGTAGAGATTGGGACGGGGTGAACCAAATTCTCTAAAACCAACATACCGAAATACACATTACTTTTAGTCGGAGCATTACCGTGCAAGAACACTAATTCAAAGACAACATTCTCTATTTATAGTTGGTTGGGTGTGTATTTCACTCGGGATTTAATTTCATCTTTCACGAAGTGAAGCGATCAGAATAGATAGGTATAGATAAGGCTAAGTGTGGATGTATAGTTAGGAATATTTATGGTCTTTCATGTGTCTGTCTCATTGCAAAAACATGAAGATTAATTTCCCAATAGGTATGGAGGAAGTGTACAGTCACTAAAAAAGACTTTGGTTTAATGATGATGGCGTGATGAAGGATGGTAAAGCAAATATACTATCCATACCGAGTAGAAAATAATCCAAGATAGATTTTCTAAGGCAGATGACATCTTAAAATTGAACATCAAAGAGTAGCTAAGGAAGATTGCCTATCCGTAAACGACGGATTTGAAACCTCTTTCAGAACTAGTTAAAAATAAAGGTGCCCCTATAAAGGTAAAACTGACTCAATATGACAATTCATCAAAGCGGTCTTCATCATACTTGAACATGTTGATTAACATTTTCTGAATTCTCCAACTCCAAAATCTTAAAAAAATGTGTACAAGGGTGCTCACATTAGAAAACCACTTCCTTCACCACTGATGCCGAAGATTCAATTCATTGAAGAAATGTCACTTTTTATGCACAAACACATTGAGTGGATTGTGAAAGTTAAAGATGGTGGTAATTGTAGTTTTTGGGTGGTATCCGACTTGCTCAATAAAGGAGAAGAGAAACATTGTGTTGTCCGTATAGCACTTTTAAAAGAATTGACAACATATAGGGAACTCTACACGAACTTATACGGGAAAAAACATTTTGATTCATTTTAGATTATAATCGATAAACTTTTTTGAATGTATTATCGTCAACGATGTAATCTTGATATGATTTAATGCCTAAGTAATATATAACATTAGTGAATATAGTGTAATTCTTGATTAAAAATTTTATGGTTTACATTGTATGTGTTTGTATACTATATTATTGGTTTGCTTCTGGTTCATGTATGTTTTTGGATACACATATCCGAATAAATCCCATGTATTTTAAAAAATCAATCAATGACATTTTCGAATATTCATCTACAAAGTCGCCCTTTTAGTAAAAAAGAACTGAGTTTATCCAGAGATACATATTCGAAAAGTGACTTGATGACATATTAAGGTTTCTAAGGTCCAAAGTGACCCCATACTTGTATAAATATGATGCCTCTCAATCCAATTTTTCTACACAACACGCTAAAACCAGATAATGAATGCATATCCCCCACCTTGCATTTGAGTATTTCAATGTCGAGAAGCCTCCACTTCTATTTAGGGTTACCGAGGAAACATCTCTCGCAGATATGATATCCAAATAGAATACTCTCGCACTTTTTAAAAAATTGGAGAGTTGTCAAGTTTAGGTATCGTTCACCCTCATTTAACAACAAAGGGAAGATACATTTCACCAACTTTAAACTGAAGATATATAAGAATTTAAAGGTTATGTGGAGTATTTTTCACCGTTATGAATCAAAGGGTCCGATTGAAGTAGATACGGGAATTCAAAGATTCATTGAGGATATAATCATTATGTTGCAATGTTCTGTTTATAACAATATGTAATGTTGAATTTATTTTAATGACAATCTATTTTCATTTAATGTCAAGTTGATATTGGTGTCGGTTTGATTTTCAATTTGGTCATATTGTCATGTTTATGATTTTTGTTTGATTTTTAGTATTAGGCTATTTTTAGATATTCAACTCCAAAACATACCTTCGCTGATGCATCTCCAAATTTAATTTAGATAAAACAAAAAAAGTAATGCATTCAAAAATGTATCTTTGAAAATATAACACATATTTAACATTTCGTCAAGAGCTTGGGAGAAGGTAAAAGGGTACGAAAAGAAATTCCCTATGTTCAAACAATTGATGGGCATTAATATTTATAATATATCATTGGCAAACATTTTTTAGGCCAATATACTAATTACTAAGTACACTACTCCCTTCAATATAAAAATATGTACATGCAAGACTAGAACAAATATGAACCATCGCAAGTAATATAACACTAGCAAACAATTATTTTAGATTACAATACATTTATAGAAAGATAGAGAGAAAGGACATGTTACCGGAAAAACTACACAGTATTGTATCTCAGAACTTACAACACAAAGATCAGCACAGTAAAAAATGTGAGATTAATCAGCTGAAAAATGCTACCAACTAGCATATGTTATATCTAAAAGCTACATTTTACAAGTAATTACAATCATACTACATAGTAAACAAAGAATTTACTTCATGTTAATGCTTGCTGGAAGGCATACTCCAAGATCAGGATCTTCCTCAAAAATAGATTCACAGTTAATTAGTTTCACAACATGTTTAGCTGCAGGATGGTATTTCTGCTGGGCTTCGAAAAAGCTTTTGCCAAGAACACTTTCTACCCAATCCTCAACCGAGTTTTCCGTGTCTGATAACCAAGCAGCTGCAAGTATCTGTGTCATTACCTCATAATCAATCTCCAACTGAAACTCTGAACCAAATGTCCTTTCAAATTGTATGCTAATGTGTTTTAGTAATTTCTCGGCAAGCTCGTCAAAATTGAATGGCTTGAAAATCACTTTTTCATCCATTCGATTGCATAAATCACTAAACCAGGAGTCTGAGTTATCCACTACAGACTTGTGTTCACGGTTGTTGTCGTTCATACCCTCTTCGCCCTCTTCTAGAGGCATATTTAAATCCAGATTGGGGATTGATGTCTCGCAAACCTGTTTTTGCATCTTGCTTGTTGTTCCCTCTTTGAAGTCACTAGTATCAACCTGTTTTCTTTTGTTCGGAAATAATGGTTTTGAAAAGGCTTTTCTCGGCACAATCTTGATAGTTGTACTACAGCTTCTTTTGGCATCCTCGGATGTATCTCCAAGTAATAACTGCATTTGCCATTTTTTGGCTTCAAGGACTGTTTCCTCGGAAAACATGTTACCATCATCCCCTGCAGAAGAGGCGTTGCCTTTACAGACAGACGAGGTTAAAAGAAAGATTGTTTTGCTGAGGCTAATCTCCCTTCCATGTGAGTCTGGAAATTTACCTCTTGTTATCGCCTGTAACAAACTACTCTGCACCAGAAAATCAGCTTTATCCACATTAGCAAGAAAGACAACGGAATGAGGATTTTTACTCAACTCCCCGGCAATATAATCCACAACTGTCTTCCGAATAATCACATCATAAGAAAATGACTTTTTGCATTCGAAAATTGAGTTCGACTGGTAAAATCTGTCCTGGAAACCTAGATCCAAAGAGATTACACTTTCTGTATTTCCAAATATAGCCTTGGCTAGAGCTGAAGCAATTTTCTTTTTTCCAACTCTATCTGGTCCAAGGAAAGAAAACCATATGTCTGCTCTACCATGTGAGTCTCTACTCTTTCCTTCGCCAGATTTTCGAAGGAACAAAGTTCGGCTGATATCACATATGGCCTGATCCTGCCAATCAACCTTTTCAAAGAGAAGTTTATTAAGAGACTTGAAATCTACAGAATCATATTTTGCTGACAAGTTTAAAACAGAGCAGGAAGATCTAGCAATCTGGTGTGATGTATTTCCCTGGAGAGCAACACAATCAGCTGAAGCAGAATCTGACACGCGCTCAAAATTCTTTATTTTATCTTGAAACCTTGGGGTATCTGGCTTGCAAGCATTCGGTGTTGATGTATATAACGTTCCCAATCCTAAATCTGTGGCCACAGAAGTAAGGGACGAAGATGATTTGTTATCAAGCATACTCCTATTGGCCATACTTGAAGAGGCGGCCCAAGGAGTCGTCAAATCAATTTCCCGAGTCTCTGTAACTGTCTGCAGATGATCGGTTCTAACATCAACACTGACTGTATCATTATTTACAAGAGACGGAGATAACTGTTTTGATGTAAAAGTATCATGCAACTTTTCAGGCATGAAGGAAAATGGACTTGAACATTGGAGTTCATTAAGTGATGGATATTTACTGCTGCTTTCATTAAAATCTGAACCAAACCGATAAACCTCAAGTGGTGGAACTTGAGACCTTGTTTGATGAAGCTGTTGACAAATATCATTCCACTTCTTTTGAAATCCCAATATCTTATCATTCAAGCTTGTATTTTCTTCATTAGTCTGCACTGGATGATGGAGTACATTCTTAAATACATATAAACCCATAGATTTGAACCATTGAAATATTGCAGTGATGCACAATGGGCGTAAATAGTATGTCAGTCCCTGTAAGTTAGCGTGTTTTTGTTTTTAGTCCCTAAATCTATATTTTATTTAAAATAGTCCCTGAATGTTAAACTTTTTTGTTTTAGTTCTTAAATGCAAAATCTGTAGGAAAATCTGTAGGTTTCCTATGGATTTTCCTACAAATTTTCTTGTGGATTTTAACTTTAAAGACTAAAATAAAATAAAAAATTTAACATCTAGGGACAATTTTAAAAAGAAAAACAAATTAGGGACTAAAATAAAAAACACGCTAACTTACAAGACCAACATACTATTTAAATCTGCAAAATATGATAGTTGACAAAAAGTTGATTCAAGAAATTTAATTAGTGTAGCAAATATAATCTCAAGAAAAAAAATCTTACAGTTATTCATGAGATTTTCTAGAATAACTTGCTGATGTTCTGAGTTATAAAGAAAACATATGATTTTCTTGTGTCCCAATACTCATAGCAAAAATGTCCATTTAGCTACTGCAGATTTATATGGCAGACCAAAATATGTAGGCCACTATACTGGTGGATAAATTGATAATATTCTATTAGGCTTTAAACTTTTAGAAAGGTTTAATCTACTAAGTTCAATAAATTACCAAATTTCCCCCTTTTTCTTTATTGGAAGGCTTTTGTTACCTTAATTGGTTTATTTTAAAGTGAATGATAAAATAGATAAGCTATAGCTATTGAATCTAAAATCAATTATTGACATATAAACTTCATATGTTGTCATAAATTTACATGCATAATATCATAATCTCAACCAATAGATCTATAATTACGTACTTTATCCTCTAAAGCGATTTTTCACATTAGGGAAGCTAAAATAGTTTTAACCAGTATTAGGCAAGCCAGCATTATTGGTACCATTAAATTGTATAAGTGGTGCAGTACAATAATTGAATCCATCATGTTCCAAGCATGTGAATGTCACAGTATTCATTGAACATGAATATCGAACAATCGGATATAATAACAAACCTTTGCCATGTCAAGTCCCCCATGTGTATCCACATCAACAACCTTTTTAAACAAAGGCAAGCTTGTTGAGCAACTAGATGCCAGAGTAGCAGGATCTACCTTCAAAACATCGGCAACTTCTTGTTCGTACTTTCCATGGCACTTGTCGCATCGAGTAAAAGATGCATTTGTAGAGCTTACGTGACTTTTGCTTTCAGAAGGTGTAGAAAAGAATCCACCAAATGGAACAAAGGACCCCATCAAGCTGTAAGTTTATCATGAGCATGAAACTGTGAGATCCAATTGGCACAAAAGTCAGAAATTAAAGTAAAAACAATGGGACAGACTTCAACTAAAGCATCCTCTACAAAATATGATGTATATTGTGTAGCCAATATACATACATACAACAGAACAAAGTACTTCCAGTTTTTCAAATTTAGTTCCCGTTAACAAAAACAAAAAACCAATGAAAGAAAGAATACACATACCTGGATTTAGAGCAGAGTTCTTTCATCGAAGAGGAACGAACTTGAGGCGGTGGTTGAAGCAAAGCGAGTTTAACATCACAGCTTCGAAAACCAGCTTCATCGAAAACCCGGTTCACAATCGGATCATCAAGAATCGACACAACAAAATGTTTAAGCTCAACTTTCAACATAGACGGCGTCGTTCCATTCTGATACTGATTAAACAAATGGAAACTCTCCGGATGACGCCGCTGATTGGCATGTGACCGTTTGATTGCGGTCATGAGCGAATTCGAAATCGGCGGCTCCTCCGTCGTTGATGATCCTTTCGACGACGGGAGACGGTCGAGAGACACGCAGACGGAGAGCTCGAGTGCTCGGAACTGGAGACGGTGCGAGAATGAGGGATGTGGAGGGAATCGAACGGGAGCGCGGCAGCAGGCTTCCCGGAGAGAGGAAGATGGGAGGGAGAGTAAGGCGGAGACGGCGTGAAGTGAAGTTGTTTGTGTGTGGCTGCGACGGCGGGCGACTGTAACGGCGTCGTCTAGTGCACGCGCGGCTTCGTCGGTTAGGAATTGGCGTGCGGCGGTTACCGGCGTCGGCATAGCCGGGTATCATATATAAAATGAAATATTATGATGTATAAGAAGATTGAAATAATATGGCAGTGTGATAGTAGTATCAGGTTAAGTTTGGAGTTTAGTGAAGAGATGAAAAAGTGTGAAGGTTTTTATGTGGTTTGGCTTTTACTTGTTTAGAGTGAGATTTATTGAAGAGATTATTATTATTACTATTATTTATATATATTTTTGGACATATTTATAATGTTTTTTAAATGATGGTGATAGTGGTGATGTGGGGGATTAGATTAAGATGTGTAGTGTGTGGGTGGGCATAGATTCGTTCAATAAGTGAGTTTCCTGTTTCTTATTCCATTGCCTTTCTTTGGTAGTAAGCTCTCTGGCTTTGGATATCAGTTATCTAATAACTTATATTAAATTTTTTTTTATTTTAAATATTTTACATTATATTTTAAATGTTTTATTAACTAACAAAATAATTCTCAATTTTTTCAACTTTTTTTGATTTCATACAATAATTATCAATTTTTCATTGGTTAAAATTAAATAAATAAAAAATTTAATCTTACATTATTTTCTCTTTTCTCTTTTCATTTTATATGATTATTTAATACATTTGAATTTTAATATAATTGATTCTTTTACAATTAAATCTCTCATTTTAAACTTAAATTTTAAGACATATTTTCTTTTCTATTTGTTTATTATCACAGAAAATATTAATTAATCTATTATTTAACTTTAATAAATTTAAAAACATATTTTATGAAATTGAATAATACTATATATCATTCAAACAACTAACTTTTTTATCTTACGGGTCAGTATCAAATTATTATCATTATTTATGTTAATTTTTTTCTTTTTCTATGTCACAAGTTTTTTTTAAATTACTTAATACATTGAGTTTATTTTAACATTATGTAATTCAATTTAAATTCACTTGTGTATTTAAATACATCATTTGTCAAATTTACCATTATATTTTGTATAATTATATTATTTATTGTAATATTTTGATTTCATAATATTTCATTGTACTTTCTCATTAAATACTAATTAATCTATTATTTAACTTAATGAAATTAAAAATATATTTTATGAAATTGAATAATACTACATATCATTCACACAACTAACTTTTTATTTTATGGGTCACTATCAAATTATTACCATTATTTTTAAATGTTAATTTTTTTCTTTCTTCGTGTCACAAGTTTTTTTTTAAATTACTTAATACATTGAGTTTATTTTAACGTTAAGTAATTCAATTTAAAGTCACATGTATATCTAAATACATTATTTATCAAATTTACCATTATATTTTGTATAATTATGTTATTTGTTATAATATTTTAATTTCATAATTTTTCATTGTAATTTTTCAATAAATAAGAATTTTTCATTGTACTTTCTCAATATTAAAAGAACCGCACGAGTATCTGACTAGTTTTAAATTAAACATAATAAAATGAAACACAGGTATAAAGTGAAATAGCAGAATAAACTTGAGCAGGATATAAATTTTATTTTGTCTTTTGGTAAAATAATTTTTCATAATCTTCTAAAAGAAAATTATTATTGTCATGTAGTATATTAGAAATGCATACAAGATTTGCAAGGATACAGGTTCAATAACTGAGTTAGAAAATTTAGAATGTGAGACATATTTATGAATAATATTTAATATAAATTTGAATTGAATGATTTATATGTAAAAAATGTAAAGAAAAAGTAATTCATGAATATTAAATTATCTTTACTTTTTAAAAGTTATTAAAGGAGTAATTTAATATTTTTTATGTTTCTACCTTTTATCTTAGTTATTAAGTTTATTTTATTATGGTCTGTGTGACAATTTTTTCTTTGTATAAATAGATTAGTTATAAATGTCATTTATAACAACAATCATTATTTCTTTTACTCTTTTAGTAGCGTCACTCTCTCATTATTCCTATCATCTTTAATTATTGTGCACCAACAAATTGGTATCTAGAGCTCCAGTTAGATTCACAGGGAAACACAAGTGAAACGTGAGAGCTTGTGTGATTGGTTTTGTTTCTGAGTTCACGTTGAATCTTTGAACAAAATTGTAACAGAATCACATTTTTTGATTCTGTGGGATTGGAAAACACTGTGGTTGGTGAAGATCTGAGTGTAATGTACAAGGTTGAAGATGAACGAAAACGGTAGTCTGAGTACCAAACTTCCAGTTTTTGATGGCAAGAACTGGAACAGATGGATGATTTAGATGAGCGTGTTATTTGGGGCTCAAGATGTTCTTGAGCTTGTTACTGATGGATATATTTTGGTTGCAGCAGATGCAACAGAAGAAGAAAAAGAGGCGTAGAGAAACAAGAGGAAGAAAGATTAGAAGGCGTTGTTCTTCATCCATCAGTGTGTGGATGTGAACGTGTTTGAGAAGATTGCAGATTCGATGACGTCAAAGAAGGCGTGAGATATACTGGTCAGATGTTACGGGGTGACGCATCAGTAAAGAATGTGAAGCTTCAGTCCCTGAGAAAGTAACATGAGAATCTCAACATGAAGAACAGTGAGAAGGTTTCAGAGTATATCTCCAGAGTGATTCTAATCATTAATGAGATGAAGGCTTATGGAGAATCTTTTTCTGAACAAGTAATCATAGAGAAAGTATCAAGGTATCTGAATCCTTAATTTGATTACATTGTTGTAGCAATTGAACATTCTATAGATCTGGAAACCATGAGAATAGAAGAATTACAAAGTAGTCTAGAAGCGCATGAATTGCGTCTGACTGAAAGAACTTTTGAGAGGGAAGTTGAGCAGGCTCTGAAATCTTCTTTTGTCAAGAAGGACTAGAAGCATTATTGGTTAGAGGCCAAGAACAGACGTGGTGATAGATTCCAGAAGTCAGAAACCTCAACTTCTGACGAGAAGAAACATCAGAAGGGAAAAGAGAAGAAGAAAGTTCAATGTTACTGTTGTAAACAGTTTGGCCATTTTGCTAGAGATTGCTGGTCAAACAAGGGAAGGAAATCAGAAGAAGCAAATATAGCCAGAGGAGATTTAGATGATGAGCATGTGTTATTGATGGCTTCTGAGTCTGATGGAAGATGTTTGGCAGATTGGTGGTATATGGAAACTGGTTGTTCAAATCACTTCACTAGAAACAAATAATGGCTGATAAATTTTGACTCCAGAAGGAGGACAAAGATCAAATACGCTGATGATAAGTATCTTAATGCAGAAGAAATGGGAAATGTCAAAGTTAATGTGAAGAATGGGAAGACTGTTCTGATCAAAGATGTTTGGTATGTTCCTGGAATCAAAAGCAATCTGATGAGTGTGGGTCAGCTCATTGAGAAAGGTTTCTCAGTTTTTATGAAGAACAATCTCTTGAAATTGTATGATTCCAATCAGAAGTTGATTATGCAATCTAAATAGGGAAGCAACAGAACATTCAAGTTGAATGTAGAAACAACTAAAATAAAGTGTCTTAGTGCCGAAGGCTCTGAAGGAGATAGTAAGATGTGGCACAAGATATTGGGGCATCTTAACTATAGAAGCTTAGGGCATCTAAGTTCTAAGAAGCTCGTACGTGGCATTCCGAAGATTGTGAAGTCTGAGAAGTCATGTGAGGTATGCATGAAAGGCAAGCAACCCAGATTGCCATTGTATCAGAAGTAGCCCCAAGAGAAAAATATGCTCTGGGAGTAGTATATTCTGACATGTGTGGACCATTTCCAGAACCTTCACTTGGAGGAAATAAGTATTTTGTGTCTTTTGTGGATAAGTTCACAAGAATGACGTGGGTAACACTCATCAACTTTAAGAATGAGGTGTTTACAAAATTTCAGAAGTTCAAGGTGAAGGATGAGAAATAAAGTGGTCAGAAGTTAAAGATTCTCAGAACGAATGGTGGTGGTGAGTATAACTCTACAAAATTCTAGAAATTCTGTGATGAGAATAGAATTGAGCATGAGGTTACTTCTCCTTATACTCCTTAACCAATGGTATTGCTGAACGAAGAAATCGTACTTTGCTTGATATGACGAGAAGTATGCTAAAAGAAAAGAAGCTTCCTCAAAACTTATGGGGAGAAGTTGTTGCTACTGCAACATATGTGCTCAATAGGTATCCAACGCGGATGCTGAAGGAGATTGTTCCTTTAGAGAAGTGAATTGGAGAAAAGCAAAGTGTTAGTCATCTGAAGGTTTTTGGTTCTGTGTGTTACAAACACGTTCTAGAAGCTACAAGGAAGAAGTTGGATGATAGAAGCAAAGTGATGTTATTGGTGGGGTACCACAATACAGGTGCATACAAGCTTTATTGTCCAAAAACTAATAAAGTTGAAGTCAGCAGAGACGTCATATTATATTTTTATTGGGATTCAGAGATATATCTCCGAACGCACCATATTATATTTTTATTGGGATATTTTTGGAGATGTATGACAAAACTAATTTTCCCCCCAAAATCAGAGGTGTTCGGATTTATGATGTCAAACACGAATAATCACCCCTCTTTCTCAATTCGTTCATTTTCTAACTAGCAAACTATCCTAAAAACCTCCAAAATTTCAACTTTCAAAATCTCTACTTTTTAACTATCATTTGCACTTGATACAAGTCACTCAATTATTGTATTATTTTTTATTTTAAACAATTATTGTATTTTTTATTTTAAATAATTTGTTGTTTTGTTGTGTCTATTATCTTTTTTTACTTGTTATCATTTATCATTTATCGTTTTAATCTAATTATTTATTAAAAAATTGATGATTTTTAAAAAAAATTCACTGTCCAGAATTTCAGAGTTGCATCTCTAAAATAATCAAATCAGAGTGTTTCAGAAGTGCATCTCCAAAAATATCATTGCATGTTTAAGTAAAACATTAAATTACAAACAAATTATTTTTGGAGATGAACCTTCGAAACACTCTAATTTTAAGTGTGCTCGAAGATGCATTTCCGAAGAATATTTTCGAGTTTTCACGGATTTTTTTCCAATCAAAAAAGCTGTACAAAGAAATTCCCCCTCTTTACACTATTGTTTTCTTATTTTATCTACAGCACTGTAACCATCTTTACACCATTAGTATACATATGGCTTTAGTATTTTCTTGCTTGAACCTATTAAACTCTCATAAGCATATACATCAATTTTTGTGGTAACTCCTTAGAACCTCACCCCATAAAGTAAAAGTAGATGAGTGCATAATTAACTTGAAATAATTTTTCACTATAGAATTTTTATTTATTTATTTGAAATTTTTTCCTTCAAAATGTCTCACTTTTTTTTTTATCATTTAAAGATCCCATTTTCTTCTCTACCAATTAACATGGTTTTGAGAGAAAAAAAGCATGATTATTTTCCAAAAAAATAAATCAAAGTTCAATTCTTAGAATCATCTATTTGAGATGTAATCCAATCTTCATAAACACAATAGATTTTCTATTATCAATTCGAAGATTAGTTCCTTGACAGGCCTAAAACCAAAACATATAAAAATTCTCATTTATAAGAACACTTAGCATTTACATATTCAAACTGTTATCTCAGTAATATAGTCAATCATGCACAATTTGATGATAACATCTATTGGAAATTTTAATAAGCCATCAAGATAGTTCATATTCTTGAATGTACAAAGTAATACATTGATAAAGTGTACAATTAGTTCACATTGATACAGTGTATGAAGTGCTGCTAGTGATTGAAAAATCGAAATTGGATTAAAAGCCTAACATACTTGTAAAGTTCACCTTTACGATTACACAAACGAACAGCGCGAATTCCTTCTTTTAGCTCGGATACAGGTAAACATGTTTGTCCAGCAAAATCATGTTGTCCAGAAAAGTCACGTTCAACAACTTTGATGTATAATAGGGCCAATTCTGGACAGGTTATTGAAAAGTTTATCTCCTCATTCCATACTGGAACCCACTCATCTTCAATTGTCCTAGTCATTTTGGTGTCTGTATCAGCTGGCACACCATGAATACCAACCTGCAGATATATACGTGCAATGTGTCTTTATTATAAATGCGTTACAACACACATTTCATCAAGTCTATCTATAGCTCTGATACCATTTGTTGGAGGGTCAGAGAGTCTGCTGAGAGTGTCAATAGGTTAAATGCACGTGGACACCACATATCCGCCAAAAACCTTGTGGCATTAGATATATGGGCCTTCTGTGTAACATATCCACTATTTATAGTCGATGCGAGACTTAACCACTCACACAGTTGAATTCAACATCAAGAATGAATTTTGAAGTTAAATCTTTCGAAACATGATAAAAAATATAATTACCTGAACACGAAAATCAGGAGGAGAGTAAAAATCGAAGTGTGTTTGGCCGAATTCTGAACGCCACCCTTCACCCATGTATACCAAAACCTGTTTTTCACATCATATTTAAATTAGACTCGGCTCAAAAACACAAAGCAAAATGAAAGATGGTTTTCTTTAGTTTCAATTCCAAATATGAATTATAGATAGCAATATTCCCTTTACCTGCAGATATTTCTGAATTCGTCGGTTTACTCTTGGATCAAAGATGTTATTATTGTTCAATAAGATGTCAGGTTTCTTAACATATCCACAACCACCATTGGCTTTGAACATTCCTTCCATAAACCGAAGATAATGTCCATGTCCCTTTAAAGAGAAAAACACGTTGCATGTAATTAAATCTCATTCTTGAGAGGTTTTGTAAAACAGAAGGAAAGAAGAGTCTAACCTGCATATTAAAGGCCACCATTTGAGCTCCATGCATCCATCCATTCATAGGATCATAATTGGAGGAGTCCACGCGCGAACCCTTTGGATATACTCTAAGCAAATTCCGTTGGGTGAATCTAAAAAAAATCAAGTGTTGAGAGAGTTTCACACTCTTATGAATCCAATTCACCGTTCAGGGTTAACTGTCATAACTACTTAGTACAGTTATTGCATGAGTTTAATATGATTTTCAAAAATCGAGTGTAGACCGAAATGACATTCAAAATTACCTGACAATATCCGTTCCACGAGTTTTGGCGATTTCTTCAAGAACTTGCTCACTCAAACTAAGACGCCTAACTTGTTCATGATCCAACAACCAATGTTCTACATTACCTTTTGGCTTCCCAGCATGAATAGAAATCAAATTTCTATATGCAAGACTCTTTTCCTCTTCACTCTCATCATCTGACTCATCCTAATTAATTGCAAAAAACACTAATTAAGCTATTTAGAAACCTTAGTTTATTCAAGATTATAAACACTTTCTCTTTGGGTGAAAAAAAACATTTATTGTCACCTTATGATTGAGTCTAGATCCATCATATTTGTCCTCGTTCGACTCAACTTCTTCCTCTCGTATCTTTTGGCTTTGAATTTCAGAAGTCTCTGGCGGTTTAGTTGAAATAAGAATCCTTCTTTTGAGAAATTCCGGTGAAGGAAATTCTTTCATTTGACGTGAACGATTCGGACGAAACAACATACTTCCAAATATATCATCAACCATCTGCATTTAAAAACATTAACTCCCACTAAAAAAAATGTTACTAAAATTTTAAAAAATATGCTAGTGGTCTAATTCATGCTACGAGTTCTACAAACTTTGGCGACTTTGCGTTGAAGAAGTGGAGTTATATGGTCTTCAAAAGTTATTACAACAGGATACTCAGAGGCGTCAAATGCATTGTCCCTTATTGCATTCAAACAATCTCTTAGTTTCACCGAAGAAGTTAGAGTCCTACAGCTCAAAAAATAAGTCTATTAGTTTATGTTATATGCACATTGCACAAGAGCTTTGTGTAAAACTGCACAAAATATTGTATTTAAGAGGAAATGGATACCCTCCATGACGAACTTCGACGTCATCTTCTCTTGAATTTGGCCACAAATCGAGCTCGATGACTCTAACTCCTTTTTTGAGAGCATTTATGATTGGGGTGGTACTGCTTTCACTGCTCAATTGATTTCCAGTTAAGTAGGAGTTGTGGCCTGTGTACAAGAAATAATGAGCCATTGGAGAATTCATGTCATGGTGCACCTGGAGATACAAATATATCAAAACATCCAAAGTCATGATCAAAGACAATCCAAAAGGTCTATTTGCAAAAAAACTAGAAAATGGTGTTTCATTTAAACTCAGTATGAAAAAATTTTGTTTCAAGAGTTGCAAAAGATTTATTTATTTTCACAAAAAGTTGCAACATATGAAAAGATTATCAAAGAATACAGCCTCAAATAAGAGATGATTGCTTCTCATAAAAATATTATTACCTGATCATTAAGGGGACCATTAAGGTCACCAATGAGATACCGAAAGAAAGCATCAAAATGAAGACCTCTCCTTTGAAATATATTGAGATGCTTTAAACTATGAAAAACATCTTGAGCATGTTTTTTGGTAACATCATTATTGTCTTCTCCTTGAAAACGAACTAAAAAGTCGAATAGTTCATCCATATTCATGGTACCATTTTGTGTATACTTATAGAAAATATTGTTGATTTCCTCAGGTGGTTCAACCACCTTAAGCTTAAACATTCTATTGAAACAAAAACAGACTTTGAAGTGTTGTTTCATTGATTTGTTCCTAGAGGTTTGTTTAAAACCAAATTTGGTTGCCATTGTTTTTTGTTTGATTAATGATGTTTCTTGAGGGGGAGATAAGATAAAAGTGAGATAGGATTAAAAGTGTGAACTCTTTTGAGATTTTAAAATTATTATCTATGGCTTGGAGCTCAAGTGAGAATTTATGCTATTACTATGTTCATAAGGAAGGTGAATAAAAAGATGAATGTAAATTGGTTTTTGTTAGCTTTGTCTATGTAAAGAAGAAAGAGATGGCTTGAGATTCTATTGTGCTTTTTTGATGTAAGAGTTAAATGAACTCTAATCTGTCCCCCAAACTAGAGATGTTGGAGAGTTTTAAGGGTCAAAAAGTGGAATCTATCCTAGGTTATCAAGAATTTCTCCAATAAAATGGAAAATGAACAAATTGCTTTTAAGGCTATGTTTGGATACAAAAGAAAGTGAAAGGAAAGAAAAATACTGGAAAGTGAGATGATTTTTTGATTGTTTGGTATAAGAGAAAGTGAAAGGAAAGAGAACTAAAAAATAAAATAAAAAATATTTATATTTATACAATAACTAAAATGACCCCATCAATCTTTGTTAACTTTATTTAATTTATTATTAATTAAATGTTATGTGGAGTTTTTATATTATTAATTAAATTTGAGATGTGGAGTTTTTTATATTTCAATTAAACAAAATAATAGTTTTGTAGTTTAAATGTTAACAAGATTTTAAAATTATACCAAATTATTAAAAGATTTATTTATATTATTGTTTTAATTTAATTCTATAATAATAATTTTTACTAACAATAAATTAGCATCATTATGATTTAAGACAAAAAATTTATTAATTTTATGCTTGTAGTTGCAGCAATATTGCATTTAAATAGGTTGTTTCTGTCTTTTTAAAAAAAAATGGTGTCAAAGTGATGTTTCCGTCCATTGGACTTGGAGCGAAGAAAGCAAAAGTATGTGGGTCCCACATAAAAGTTTCTTTCCTCTTTCAATTGTAGTGATACCAAACAACCCAAAGTGAATCTATCTCTTCATTTTCTTTCCCTCTTCCTATCTTTCTATTAAACCAAACATAGTGTAAATAATGTGTAACTATCCGGAGTGAGATGATAAGATTTTCTTCTAGTTTAATCAGAGATTTTGGGTTCGATCCAACATTGACCACACATCAATGTTAAATTTTTTTGAAAGAGATTTGTCGTCTATTGTAGCCTTTCCTAACTTGAGAGATTACTCTACGCAGTTGTGTGCCGAGGATATCTTATCTATTATCTATTATAAATCTATAAAAATGAAAGTACCTGGAAATTACCACAGCACCCCAACTGATAAAAATCCTATTTGGTCTATTATATGAGGGTACAAAAGTAACTTCCTCAAATACTTGCACCACATTCATTTGAATCTGATGTGGCACTCCCACAATTTTTCTCCACTTTTTTTATTTTCTTTTTTACACAAACCCTAATTGAAACTTAATCATAACCCAAGCCATTGATATTTCTGGGAATATCAACCGTGTTTCCCTTCCCCGTGCCTATTCATTCTCTCTCTGAATCAATATTCCAATTTGCAATGGAAAACCAACCGTTCTTCTCTCTTCCTTCAATGTTTCCCCCAAACCTTCTCATCATCAATCTCCTCAATGTTCTCTTACTTCCAACAACCGGTTTCCTCTGCTTCTTTTCCTAAACTCACCTCTTTCCATATACCTTCAGCCGCCGTAAACCCCTTCATTCTCTCACCGGAACCTCCTTCGAACTCCTCTACAGCCGCTGCCATACAAAACTCTGTTCCACCTCCAGCCATCAATCCTTCGCCGTATCTCCTCCAGCGCCACCATCGTCTCCATTCTCATCGACAAACAGCTCCTCTGCTCAACATCATCCCTCGCCGCGTCCTCTGTTCCTTCGTACTTCTGGTAAGCATTGATTTCTTTCTGTCAAATGGTTTGTAAAATTTTGCTTTTCCTACTACAGCATTCGTGTATTCAAGGTTGATACATATGTGCTTTTTTATGCAGATCTATGTTGTTGATGGTTTGGACCGCGAGAGAATTGGGAAAGCCAAGCAAGAATTTCTGATGAATCTATTTAACCGAGCTTTAGAATGTGTTCTTTATTGACAATTGTGTTCTTTTGCTTGAATCGCTGTTCCATTTTGATGATTACAAATTTGGCTTAATTAACAAACAAGGACAAGAGCAACTGGTTTTCTTAAATCATTTTATGTATACAAGAGCAGCATTTATCTTTTTAAATTATGATAATAGATTAATTTACATGGTCTTTACAATATTCGAGATTTGAGCATATTATGTTGGTTTAGCACCATTATTGGTTAGTATTTCTAGTTGGCTATGCACAAGTTTCCCATTTTGCATTGAGTTAACTATGTGTTATGTATGTTTAATGACTATTCTTCCTCTCTTGGCATAACTTCGCAGGTTATCATAGCTTTACCAAAGCTTTCTACTAGGTGTTATGTATGTCTAAATGTTGAAAATGATGCAAAGCTTTCTACTATCTAAACCATCGGTACAATGTTTGATTTAGGCTTCTAAGTTCGATTCTTTATAAACGCAGTTATATACTTTGAGGGTAAGCACAGTCTTGGAAAACTTATTCGAGTTGTGCAGACCGAACTAAGTTTTCTTGTCTGTGCAGATATTGTTTATGTATCTCTTCATACCCTAAGCCTTTAGCTAACCTTTCGTCAAGTTTGAAATCATCAGGTAGTCATAGCTTAGAGGGAGTGGGCGATTTTTTGTTTCTGCTTATTTTGAATATTACAAACTGTGTGTCTTATCGTTCATATGATGTATCTTATTTTAAGTTTTTCGTGTTGTTGTTACAGCTTTCAATGTTGTTTAGTTGGGAAGGAGATTGTTGATCTATGTCTGGATAGAATTAAGAAGCTGGCTGATGATAACTGCACAGGTCTGCAAGGTTTTTTTGTTTTCAATGATGTAGGTGGTGGAACCATATCTGGTTTGGTTTCTCTTTTGTTGCAGTATTTTCTATTGATTACGGGAAAAAGTCTCAGTTGAATTTCACCGTTTATCATTCTCCTCAGGTTTCACCATTATTTTCTTCAAACCAACTTGCTATCATAGCTTTCACCAAACTTAAGTTTTAAATTGATCATGTTTTTTTGTTTAGGAAATTCCAATTGTAAAAGCTGGTCGGAGACCTAGACGTGCTGAAATTGTTTTTGAATCAATATCAAAAATAGGAAAAAAAATTAACTGGAAGTAAATGTTGTTATGCTCAAAACCGACAAATTAATGATATTTAGTTGTTCTTGGCTAATCCCAGAATACGATTGGAGCCCACACACAGATGGGGTGTAATACAACTGGAAGGTAGTGATGGAGCATTGACTAGGGAATATAGAAGGATTGAGGGGAATGTTTATAATTTTAAGTATTTTCCTGTAGCCGCTAATACTGGATCATATAGGACCAACCAGCACCAGTTCAAGTTGAACTTGCAAAATTCCACACTGGTTTCAGAAGTTAGTGCTGATCTTATAACATGCCCCCTTACTCATTTGTATCTTTCTTGGAAATTTGACATGGACTACTTGATTGGTAATTATCATTTCTGATTGTTATTTGCTACAAAAATGTCATATTTGGACTTGATTGCTGAAATCGACAGGGTAAGTATCTACTGCAACTTTGACTTTTATTTCCTTTATGTCAACTATCACAATATAAACTACATATTATCTGTCTTAATCTCAACTGAATTTTCTGTTTTTAGGAATCAGAGCCAACAATTGTGCCTAAAGTAATTGGTGGCTTTGTTGATTAAACATTCCTTTTCAAAATCTGTTGCAAAGGTTGATGATACTATGTTTCATTTTATTTCGTATTAAAATTATTTGGTCGCATTTGAATTATAGTTATTTTACATTTAATTGAGACATTTGTGAATTTGGTTATATTTAGGATTCTGTTGATGTTGATGGTGATGATGACTTGAATACTTCAGCTGTTCTAGATGATAATGCTGCGGGAGATATTCAAGATTTAAATTCAGTTGTGAAGTTCCAGATGATAATGTTGCGGGAGATATTCAAGATTTAAATTCAGTTGTGAAGGTGTTAAACCTGTTTAAATTCAAATTGTTTTATTTTTGTGAACGAGACAGATTCAGCAAATTGGGATTCTGAAAAATATCAAGATTGAGAAGGAGATTCAGCAAATTCTGAAAAATATCAAGATTGAGAAGGAATGAATAAGTTATTAGTCTGAATCACTTAAGTTTATCTTTGATGCATTACTTTTTGTTTTGTCTACGATTTCAGAATTATGGGATCTTTAGCCCAACTTTTGTTAATACATTTTGTCTTACGAATTTTTTGGTACTTTAAAATATATGCAATGCATTCTATGTGTTCCATTTTGTTTAATTATGCGTATGAGAAATATTATAAATATATTGTTAATCAAATATTGGAGTACATTTAATTCCAAACTTTACTAATATATCTTTTGAATAGAGACATTATTATCATTTATTTTTATTATACTTATATAAAAATTATTTTGAATGGTGACATTAATATTATTTATTTTTATTATACTTAAATCAAAACTTTACAAATATATCTTTTGAATGGAGGTATTAATATTATTTATTTTGATTATATATAGAAATTATTTTGAATGGTCACATTAATATATTTTATTTTTATGCATGATTTAATTTCAAAAATTTATGATCAATAAATTTTGAATTGAATTATAATTTAACCAATATAATATAGAATTGAATTATAATTTATGATCAATAAATTTTGAATGGAATTATATAGAAATCATTTTATATAAATTAATGTTATAATATAACTTTCATATAAATTAATGGTATAATATAATGTATTAAATATTTATATAACACTTAATTAATAAATTTATTTCATGAAATTAATTTTATATAATATCATTTTATATTTTTTTTGAAAGGTTACATTTATATTCTTGAAAAAATTAACGTAGTTTAAACGATGTATTGCTAACTATAAATATATTGTTAATAAAATTAACAAAAAGTATATTATAAATATATAAAAGGTAAAGTAAATAAGAACTCTAATATTTATCTTAAATATTTAAAGCATAGGGCTCTTAAATACTATTTTGTATTGATATTTTTTTATTTTTAATTGCTATAATTTTAGAAATAAATATTATAATTTTTAATAAAATATTTATGATTTATTTTTTTAAAGTACGACTAATTAATATATTTTTATACAATATTAGAAACAAATATTACAATTTTTTAATCAAATATTTGAGTACCATTTAATTCGATACTTTACCAATATATCTTTTGAATGAAGACATTATTATAATTTATTTTTATTATACTTATATGGAAATTATTTTGAAAGGTGAAATAAATATGTTTAATTTTTATGTATGATTTGATTTTGTAAAATATTATGATCAATCAAATTTGAATTCTCTTTTAATATTATAGGTTTGATACTGTTTCATATTGTACCAATATTTTATACATTAGAATATATAACATTAATACATTTTATTTTTATGCATGATTTGATTTCAAAAATTTATGATCAATAAAGCGTATCACAATCTTTTTAAATTAACTTTAGAATCGTAATCATGATAAAAAAATGTTAAATTGTAGTCATGAAGTTTTAATGAAAAATGATAATCATAAAAATTAATAATAAAAGGTATATATTTATTCATACAATCCTTTTTATAAATTGAATAAGTTACATTTTGTTATAGTTTAAATATTATTTTGTTACTAAAAACATTTAAAATCATATATTTTTATGAAATATTAATAAAAATGATGTATTTTAAAGAAATAATTGTTTAACTAATCATTTACTCGATTATATGTATAGTAACTTTATTAAAGAGTTAATTGATCAATTAATTCAATTAAATTATTTTCAAAATATTAGTTGATCCATTAAAAATCAATTTAATGTAAATAATGAAAATAAAATATATAATATTGGTATAATTTTAAATAGTATTTAGAAAGTAGTTTAAGAAAAAACTATATGATTTTGAATGTTATTGAAATAAAATATATATAATATTAGTTGTTAGAGCCTGCAATATTCACAATTTAGCTCATGTTAAAAGACTACAATTTGACGAGGAGTTGTTATATATCGTAGGTTTGGAAAAATTGTAAAGATGATATATAAAAAAATAATTTAAAAGTGGTTATACATTGTCATTTCATTAATTCTATTCCAATTAAAATCAACGATGCAAACAAACCAATTAAAATAAAAATTATGATTTATTTAAATAAAGAAGATATCTTTTCTTTCAGTCTTTCGATATTCTTAGATCTAATTTTTTATTTCTTTCCCTACGGATATCTATAATAATAAATGTTATATTATTATTTATAGTTGTAATTTTTTTAATTATCAATAATACATTTATATTAAAACAAAAATGACTATATTATTAAAATTATTATTCTTTTTTATTTCCATATTTATAACATAATAAAAAATAAATTATATTTTTATCCATAAAATTTTATAACATGATAAAAAATTATTTTTTATAAACAAAAAAAGAAGTTATAATTTTTATAAACGGGAATAAGTTACAAATATTTTTATAATAAAAAAATTCAACTATTGATGCAATTGTTTTAAACATGAATAAGTTAACAATAATTTCGTAAAACGTTACACAGGTTAATGACACTTATAAACAAAAAAAGTCTATATTTATATAATTATTTTATTAACGGAAATAAGTTATAATATTAAAAATAATTTAAGTAAACGTTACGGGTTAATGATAGTTTCTTATTTTGTTACACAATCATGTTTTCAGTTTACATTTTTGAATGTTGTCAAATAAGTTTGATACACTAAATTTGGCCGAATGAAAAATGAATTTTCTGTTACATGACAAGATTAGTTCCACGTTATATGAAATCTCGACCGGCCCCGTGCGACAGCACGGGTTATTTACTGGTTTATTAAAAAATGAATGTGTCACTAAAGAGCTCACTTAAACCACACATGATGGTTGCTCTGATGTGTACCTCACATAATAATCAAGTTAAGGTTAGGAATATTGGTAAAGCTAAGTAGAAGAGACGAATTTATGTTGAGTGGAAAGGATAAAATGGATGTGAAGTATAAGATAACAAATTGAATCCATCCTATTGTCAAAAAAACAAATTTGAATCCATCCTTTTAACCAAGAATTTTTAAATAGAGTAAGTATTTAGCTTTTAACTCATAAAAACACCTTGTAGAGATTATTTTTTTCAACTTATAATATAAACTGTTAGTTGGAGTTCTCATTATTATAGAAAGATGGATTCAACTTTTTGCTTTATATAAGCAACTGAAAAAATTTAATCAAATTGATCCACACATATAAGTCAAATAATCTAAAAAATTTATTGCTAAAAAAGAAAAGAAAAAGATTCATTAAGGTTACAAATGAGACACATGATGTCTTCCTTAATCCTATGACTAGTTTTAATTTACAACAAGTTACAAACATATACAAACTTAGTATCAAAAATACTCTGTTGAAACTGGATTGAAACGCGAAGGGAAGTTCATTTATAATGATACTGACAAAATCATTTTATTCAGAAATGGTACATCGAGTTTAGAAGGAGAGCTTATATAAAATCGAATCGCATAAGAATCCTTACTGACTTGTACTGCTTTCCTTTTCGGTCGAAGAGTGGAACCGCACGGATCCCTTGTTTTAGTTCTGTGATTGGTAAACAAGTTTGGCCTGCAAAATCATCTGTCTCTGATATGTCATATTCTTGGACTTCGACTCTAAGCAAAGCAAGTTCAGGGACAGTTAAAGGGAAGGTAAACTCTTCTTCCCAAGTAGGTATCCAATCATCCTCTTTTATCTTTGTTTCCTTCATTGTTACATCAGCTGGCACTCCAGCTATGCCAACCTGCCTCACAAATACACAATGTAAGCTCATGCAGGAAGTACCAATGGTGTGTTTGGAGAAAGAATTTAATTAAATGCTTATTGAAGTTATAGAAGAACTGAGGATAATTCTAATAAAATAAAATATTCTTACTCTGGCATAAAAATCTGGTGGAGAATATGAGTCAAAGTGAGTTTTGTCGAAATCTATACTCCATCCATCTCCCATATATATTTTCACCTATCATACGAGATTAAATTAAAAATGTACATTTTGTAAACTGCTTCATTTGGTAAGATACTCACTAAGGTATGTCCTGTTAAGCTAGCCTAGTTGGTAGCTATGCAGGGATATCTGATTGTTGGGTCCTATTAGACCATAAAAAGTAAAAATAAATAGTATCCTCCCTCACCTTAAGAGTCTTCTTCACTCGCAACTTATCTTTAGGATTGAATACCTCATTATTCGGACCTACATTCATAAGATAGTCTGGTTTTTTTACATACCCACAACCCCCATTGGACCTGAACATTCCATGCATCAACCAAAGATTTTTGCCATATCCCTGTAGTTGGATTAAACTCTGTTAGTCTAATGCATACCATCTTTAAAGCAGAATTAAGCAGAATGTGTCAAGACAAATGAACAAACACCGATCATTCGATATTAACTTAACAGTAATGTTACCATATAATATATAACATAATGACGTGGTAGTAGGTTTAAAATACAAACAAAAAACTAATATTGAAAAGACTAATTAGGAACCCTAAAGGGAAAAAAATGAAAAACAAGATGCAAACCTGCATATTGAATGCAACCATTTGAGCACCATGCATCCAGCCAACCATTGGCTTGTAGTTGGAGGAGGTGACTCGTGTACCCTTCGGATATATCCTCAAAAAGTTTTTCTGGGTGAATCTATCATACAAAATTGAAAGCATTACACTTAGGATGTTGAAGAGTTTTATGAAAAGTGCAAGAGAAGTAGTGGATCATTTTGACATATAAAGATCGTGATTAAAAATGTTCAAAATCATGGTTAATTGTGCTTAGTGAATAATCAATGAATTGCAACTGTGTTATATCCATTAACCATCTACTGAACATAATTAACCACACATTTATACTCTACTCTGTTAACAATAATCTAATTTTTTGTCGAAATTTGATATCAAATTTGTGTCAAAATAACACAGAACTATTGGTATTTGACATGAAATCAGATGTACTACCTAATAAGATCAGTTCCAAGTGACTCAGCAGCCTTTTCAAGAGCTTGTTCACTTAAGCTAAGCCGTCTCACTTTATCATCTTCAACTTTTAAGGCTTCCTTAAGACTACCCTTAGGTTTTCCAGCATGAATAGCAATTAAACGCTTATATTCACTCTCCTGATTTGATTCATAGTCATCATCACTTGATAGATCATCATTATCATCATCATTCAGTTGATTTGTGTCAAAGTCACCCTGTAAGAAAGTAGAATAAATTAGAAGACTGTTTGATTTGATCAATTTATTTAAGCTTATCTACTTATATCAGCTCTTTTAAGACTGTTTAGAAGAGCTTATTAAACATCTTATGACATGTTCGTAAGCTCTTCAAAATAGCTTATGAAAACATGTATAGCTTATATATGAATAATTTGACTTTTATTTTTTGCTATAAAAATAGCTTATACTACATAAACACTTATATGATAAAAGCCTAGTTAAGTTGTTTATCCAACAAGACTAAAACCAATTGGGCATTTTCTTGTGAAAATAGAGGCTTCTATAAATTGTGATTCTTAGTTTTTTCTCACCTTATCATCTTCATTTTGTGTATTTATAACATCAGTGACTTCTTTACTCCATTCATCTTCATCAGAATCCTTTGAATTTGATTTCACCAACTGTTTGGAACTCTCCCTCACACTTTTGGAATTTAAGTACTCTTTTGGAGGTTTTGTTGATATCATGATCCTATGCTTCAATTCTTCAGGTGAAGGAATATTGTTTAAATTTTCATCATTTGGACAGAACAACATATCTCCAAATGTTTGAGTTATCATCTAATATAAAAACAGAATGACGACTTAATTCCAAAAAAAATTGTGAACCAAGATGATTGTCTCGTTTCAGATATAACAAAAGGGTAAATTTGTTTTTAGTCTTTATAAAAGTTGTACTTTTTGTTTTCAGTCCTTACAAATTACCTGAGCAGCTTTTTTTTGAAGATCTGCTTTAAGATGGTCTTCCAGAGTAATTATGACTGGATAAGGAGATGCAAGGAATGCGTAATCTTTAATGGACTTCAAACATTTGATCAATTCCACAGGTGGTGTCAATGTCCTAGATTCACAAGTGAACACAAGTAGAATATATGCAAAAGTTAGTTATTTAGCATGAACTACCATCAAAATGTTAAAATCAAAGACAAAACAGTTCCGCTCACGAAGTTTGTGCCTTTAACTTGTCTCGTTTGAAGAGGAGCAAAGTTCACAAAGAAAAAACAGTTCCGTCCACAAAGAAACTGTTCGGTTCGAAAATGTAAAGTTTGGTTTTATCTAAAGGTAGTTTTGGTTTGGTTTGAAAGCAAAGAACCTTTGCACCAAGTCTTTATATCAGTTTGGGACAAACCATTGATGGTTCGTTTCAGTTTTACCGAATTACAGTAGCGGTTTATTTTAGTTCGGTTTTTCTTCATGAACTAACCATGAACAGTCCTAACAAGAGATCCTTGTTAACGCCCAGATATAAATTCATGTGATTTACACTTTGTGATAACTCATTCATCAAGTTAAGATAGGTCTGCAGAATATGAAATTTGCATTCTATCCGTTACTTATTCTTCCACTCTTAATAGAAGATACACTATCATGAGGTAAACAGTTTCTTAAAGAGACATACACATTTCAAATAATCAGTAATTTTTGATGCTCAGAATATTTCATAACCTCTAGCACCGACATCTCTGGAAAAAATGTGTGTTTGTGTCCGTGTCAAACACCAACACTTATGATTACTTTCAATTTATACAGTGTTGGTGTCGTGCCCGGTGTTCGTATCTGTGTCCGTGTTTCATAGTTCACAACTAGCATACACCCGTGATGAAATAGGTTGCATAACTAATCCGTATTAGAATCGGTTATTTAAAAGCAACGGCGTTTATCTGCAAATCACAAAATCTTACTAAACAAAACATTAAAACCATTTTGCAATGTGTTTGATGAGTAAAAACAAAAATACCTTCCATGTAAAACAAGAATATCATCTTTGGTGGAATTGGGCCAAATATCAAGCTCAACAACTCTCACACCTCTTTTCAACGCTTCTATAATGGGAACATCACTACAAACACTGCTGATTTGATTTCCAGTTAGATAGGAATTATGTCCGGTATATATGAAATAATGGGACAACGGAGCTGTCATATCCTGATTAACCTGAATTAGAAAACAAGCTATCATCTCTATTAGGTTTAAAACATCACAATCAAATTGTTATTTCTCCTTTCTGCAAATTTAATAAACTTGATCTTTGTAAGGCGAGGCCGCAATATTCCTGATGCGGTAGTCTCTACAACTACATCAGACTGTAATTGCTGTGTGATTTAAAATCACGCTTCTGACCTTAATGTACATCATTAGGAATAAATTGCATCAGACAACTTCACTCATGTTTCTTTAACTATTTTCACTAAAAATCAAATTTTCCAAATCCTCCAAACTCAATTTACTTATGATGTAAAGAAAAATCATTAGATTAAGTATTTTTCAACTATATGTTTCCAATACCTCTCAATCAAATTCACGCTTCAATGTGCATCCCAGCAACCGCATTGACCATAGTCGCAACAACCACAACTTCATCGGCAACCGCAATTTAAAACTATGTTGTACATTAAATGTAATTTTCTATTCCTCAAAAAGTTTAACTTTTTCACCCAAATTAAAATCAATTCTACAATGTAAAAATTTAGTTGATAGTTGTGCAGAGACATCCTATACAATGACGCAGGTTTGTAGCCGCGTCATCTACTTTTTAATGAGCAATTCTAGCCACTAGACTACTTGACTATACTAAAATAAAATAAAATAAAATCAATTCTTCACTAAACAGTTCATTGATTGAATGTGTAATCTGAATCATGAGATCTCAAATCAAAGTCCAAAATCATTTACTGCACACGAGGTGTTTGACTAAAAGTCAAATCATTGAATTGAAACAAACATAGAAAAAGCGTGACTATGACACATTATACCTGAGATCTAATCGGAGGGTTGAATTCTATAGAGAACAGATAATGATGAAAATCATCAAGCGTCAGATTATGCCTCGCAAATTTCGTAATGTGATGCCGCTTCTGCAAAACTTCCTGCACCACCTTTTGCGGGTCAACTTCCTCCCTCTCGTCAACTACCTCGCCCTGAACCTCCGTGAGAAAGCGGCGGAGCTGATCAGGAGTCATGTGGGCCCCACCTTCGGAGTACTTGTTGAAAAGCTCCCGGATCTCTTCAGGCACCACGGCATCCCCTGACTTGAAACTCCGCCGGAAACACATGCAGACTCGGTAGCTTCCCATGTAATGCAATGCAAATGAAAATGAAATCAAGGACACTACTTTTTCCTCTTGATTCCACACTTATGCACTAACAGTAATGCTTTTATAAATATTCATGGATAAGATAGTTTATTTATTTTCTATGCACTAGTTGATGAATGAATAGAAGTGGTTAATAATTATATAGTACTTCTATAACACATGGAAAATGAGATGAATAAAGTGATTCATGTACAACACATACTTCAATGATCTAGGATTTTGCCATGTGAAATTTTGAGAGAGAATCATATAGATTATAGCACTGTCTTAATTTCTATTTTTCTAAAGTTGGTATGGGACATGAGCAATTATAGAAATGGGGTATACAACCAGATTGTAATTATTTGATAACTCAACAAATCACATGACAAGAGACTATTAACTAGAATATTATTTGGAAAAGGGTCAAATACATTTAAAATATGAAAATATCTTTTTACAAGAAAATAAATTAGACATGATATGATTTGATATTCAAACTATGATGACATCTCAAATTTATAAAGAGGCTTTAAAAATGTACAATTTAGAGGACTATTGCAAGTTTAGTTCCACATTTGAACAAATTAATTTGATTGATAAAATTGATATGAGATATTGAAATTGAAATCTAGTATGATTAAAGAGAGTTTTTTTGGTTTTGATAGTTCGGCAGAATTTAGTATGTCGTCGAAGATTGCTTATATATTGTAGTTAAAATGTGTTCTAGTGTGTAGATGTCGAAAATGTTAGATTTGTTAGCATGTCAAATTGGGTATGCTTGTTATCTCCGGTTATTTAAGTTAGTTTGTACCATAAGTTAACTTGTAATGAGTATTTGTGAAAAAACTCATTAGTTTAGTATGTTAGGTTTATTATAAATAGACAAAATATTCAATTTGGTTCCGTAACTATATCCTTGGGTTCACATTGGTCCTTTAACTTCTTTTTTTTTCGTGTCATTTTGGTCCCTTAACTTTCAAAAAGTTTCATTTTAGTCTTTTTGTCTAATTAGCGACGGAAAAACTTTGAAATTGGCCGCTAAATCCGTCGCTAATTAGACAAAAAGGACTAAAATGAAACATTTTGAAAGTTAAAGGACCCAAATGACACGAAAAAAAGCTAAGAGACCAATGTGAACCCAAATATATAGTTAAGGGACCAAGATGAGTATTTTGCCTTATAAATAACATACTAGACTCTCATCATTGCATATAGCAAATCCTAATTTAAGGTGAGAGGGTTATTCGTTATTCTTGTGTAATAGTAATATTATTGATTTAAGATAAAGTAAAGAATAACAGTTATAACCAATCCTTTTTGTTCTTCGTGTTCTTCATTCTTTTCTACCCTAATTGTTTCTTGATCATAAATTAACAGTTTATATTTTGTTTCTAAGGCATCAAATTCACAACAAATTGATGAGATGAGCGTGGAGAAGATGCCTTAAACAAAGTATGAGATTAAAAAGTTCACTAGAGTGAACGATTTCGGTCGATGACGCTTAAAGATGAAAACCCTACTAGTTCAGTAAGATTGTTAAGAAGCGTCGAAGGGAGAGGCAACCACGAACATTGCGTTAACACCAACTGAGAAGACAACTATGATAGAGAAAACCCACATCACAATCTTGTTGAGCCTGGATGATAAGGTTCTTCGAAATGTATCAAAGGAGACGATGACGACAGGGTTATGGGTGAAACTTGAAAGTTTGTACATGACCAAATCGCTGGTAAATTGAATCTACCTGAAGCAAGCTTTGTATTCATTCAAGATGATTGGAGATAAATTGTTAGTTGAGCACTTGAATATGTTCAACAAGCTGATTCTTGATCTTGAAAATATTAATGTGAAGATCGACGATGAAGATCAAACGTTGTTGTTGTTGTTGTTGTTGTTGTTGTGCGCTTTGTCCAGAACACATGCTCACTTCAAAGAAACCCTCTTATATGGAAGAAATTTCCTGACCTTTGAAGAACTTAAATCATCCTTGTATTCTAAGAACTTGAACGAACAAAATGAGCATAAACCTTCAACGGTTGGTGAAGGTTTGGCCGTTAAAGGAAAATTCTTGCGAAAAGATGGTAAGTTCGACAAGAAGAAGGGTAAAAGTTAGTCGAAGTCTTATAGTGGTGAAGCATCTGGTATTCGATACTATCACAGTAAGAAGGAAGGCCATACAAGAAAATTATGCCCTGAACTCTTGAAAGATCATGGAGGTAAGGATAATGGCAACACAACTATTATTCAAGATAATTTTGACTCATATGATGTTCTTGTGGTTTAGAGTAAAAACCCATCGAAGGAGTGGATTATGGATTCTAGGTGCACTTGGCACATGAATCCAAACAAATACTTGTTCGAAGAATTATGTGACCAAGATGGTGGGTGGATCTTGAAGGTGTGAAAAACATAACAAATGGGGGGTTTGAATTGAGTTTTAAATAAAAAACGTTTCTTTTAAAATAATCCCCTTAACAAAAAGACTTCACTTCTTGATAATAAAGCTAGAGAAATAGAAAAGAAAGAACATAATATATTTATACTAGTTCACTTGAAAACTTTCAAGCTAGTCTAGTCCATCCGCCACAGTGATTTTGCCTATCTCAAGTGAGGTTTTAATCCAATAATCAAACAGATTATACAGTGCACAAGCCAAACTGCAGGTGACTAACAACAACCTCTAAGACACACAAGTCCTAGACTTCTCAAGAAATCAGACCTAACTAGTCTTTCAAGGAAATCAAACAACAGTTAGAGAAATAATTTACTTACAACGAATGCTTACACAAGCTAAATATTAAACAAATTTAAAAACATGACTTAAGAAAAATAGGAAGCTTTTTACAAGAGTATACTATGAGCGTATGTACAGTGAATTAGAAACCTTTTCTTGAAGTCATCGAGCCTTTATATAGACATGCAAATGATGTGACCGTTGAAGTGTACTTATGGCATTTCCAGAATTATGGCAGCTTGAAATAAGAACGTGGGGAAAAAATAGTGCATATGCTTCCTGTGACGCCCTATTTTATTAATATTATATTATATTAATATTTTCGAATTACCGATCGATAGTTATATTGCGACGAGAATGTTTGTGTTAATTAATCTATCTATTAATATATTTGGCGACGTTTCGTTAGGATCCGATATTTAATCCCCCGGAGTTATTGGAATGAATGGAATTAATAATATTGGTAGATATTATTAGTGTGTTAATTTATAAGAATAGATGGGGGTGTGAGGATTAATTGATGAGAATTGGGTTTTCACCCTTGTTGCTAGTAAGATTTGCTTATAAACTATTTCTCCTCATTTTCCTTCCATACAAATACCAAAACCAAACATAGAACTTGGAAGCTAGTAAGAAAACAAGTTATAAAAACCATTTTCCTTTCCTTTTCTTCCCATTTTGGAAAACAAGCCAAACTTGGCCTTAGAGAGAAGAAGAGAGGGTTTTGGAAAGAAGAAGAAGAAGAAGAAGGAGAGAAGAAGAAGAGGAGCAAGAGCTAACATGGTTTTGGGGTTTTGTTGGAGCACCTTGAATCATCCAAGCTTGTGAGGTAAGGGTTTGATTTTCCTTTCCATATAGTTAGGGTTTGATAGATATGTTGTGGATTTAGGAAAAATTGGTATTTTGATTCATGGGGTTTATAGTTTATCATTGTTTTGGTGTTTTGTTGTTGTTGTTGAACTTCTCAATTGATGGTAGAAATATGTTTTGATATTGTATTTGAGGTATATATGTGTGTTGATGATAAGAGATGGTGAGTTAGTGATAAGAGATGTTTGGTGGGTTTAGTTTGAATTGAGGAAAAATTGATAGTAGAGTTTTATGATTTTGTTGGTTGATTGTTGTGATAGTTTGGAGAAGTTGGATGAAGAGTAGAGATTATAGATGTGTTGTTATTAGTGTGTAGTGTTTAGATTAGGGAATGGAAATAGAAATGGAAATTTGAAATGGGAAAGAAAACCATGGTAGAAGAATGATAAAACAAAAATAGAAATTTTGGTGAGTGCAGGCCGCGCGACACTGGCAGTGTCGTACGACACGGCCACCCGTGTTGTAGCACTACCTTGGGCAAATTTTGCGTATTCTGGGAGCTTTACAACACGGGCAGTGTTGCACAACACGGGCACCCGTGTTGCAGCTCCTGTAGCCTCCAAAATTCTGAATTTTTCTTACTTTCCTTTAGAACCCGATTGTGTTCCGATTTCGATAAATTCGATGACGGAGCAAGTTGCTCCGAATTCAACAAAAAATGGACGTGCTAGCTAAGTTTGACGTGTAGAACGTAGTGGTGAAGTTAGTTTTTAGAAATTACGAGTTTTTACGAAGCGACCCGAAATAGGCCAATTTATGGTAAATTGAACCGGGTTGTGTTTTAATGGATTTAAGACACGTATGGACAATCCGATGTTGACATTGACGAATATGATTAATGCCGGTTGTTAGGAATTACTTTCGCGATGATTATTGACGTTTTGACTATTTTTCCGTTTTCGGAATTTAGTGAATTAATTGATAACGATGCGGTGTTAATAAACGTAAGTTTTGCGACAGTGTATTTATTTAATGAATCCTTGTTGTTATGCGATGTGACGATATATGTCTTTGTACATGATGCTTATATTGATGTTGTTAATAAATGCTTCCGATTTGTGAATGCATGATTTTGATGATGATGAATTATTAGTGATGTTTTGCATAATGCAAATATGATGCGATGATATATTTATCTTGATGTGGATAAATTATAGCGATGTGGGATTTATGCCAATTTTGACGAGCGATGATGGTGTGTTTGTGTTGTGTTGTTTTATTGTCGAGTCACATACATTGCATAAGCGAAGAGGCTTTTATGCGCGAAGAGGCTTTTATGCCAAGCGATGATGGCTTTTATGCCGAGCGAAGATCGGCTTTATGCCAAGTGTCCCTAATTACGGACAAAGCGATGGGTACCACATACATAACATAGTCGTGTCTCATGGAGTCGGTTATGTTTATGTTTGAGTTGTTTGGCGTTGGGTTTTTGTTGATTGATGGATGATATTGAATTGCGATGATATATGATATGATAATGTTTGTGATGATGTTGTGATGATGGGCTTTATGCCAAAAGCGAAGATGGGCTTTATGCCAAAAGCGAAGATGGGCTTTAGCCAACTTGTGATGATTTGTTTGTGTTGCTTATATTATTAGCCTTATTTAATGTTGTTGGTTGATGTTGTTGTTTAAGACTGCTGTGTTAATTAGTGATGTATTAGCTCGGGACAATTTCGTGGTGATGGAAGTTTATGTGTTATTGTGACGTATATGCCGATGAGGTTAGGGTGATAAAGTGTAGATTATACACAATAGGATGACTAGTGAAGTAAGTGAGTTTTGATTATGTGTTGGAATTGCACTTATTAATCTATACCCTTTATAATTCCGACACTATATATATATATATATATATATATATATATATATATATATATATATATATATATCATGCCTTTAACTATATGTTTTGGATTATCTCACCCTTTACTTGTTTCGCCGTTACCTATATATTGGTAACGTGCAGGTTATGAAGATGGAGTTTATAGCTGCTGTTAGTCGTGTCGGTGTCGCTCTGATACGTAGCACTCAGGGGGAATATTTATGTTGTCATGGTTGTTGTTCTTTGTTGTGTTCCTTTTGTAAATAAGAATCATAAATTATAAAAACATGATTTTGATGAGGAAGTTTAATAAAGGAGATGTTTTGATTTCTATGAATCAATTTATGTTTTCCTGCGATGCTATGTATCTGAAATTTATACTTTAAAATAAACGGTTTTAAAGTGAGTTGTTTTGATGGTGTAACGCCTCAGTATTTAATTTATGAAATTTTAAATTACTCTGATTTTTGTATATAAAACCTTGGGTAGATTTGGGGTGTTACACTTCCGCTCTTTCTAGAGTGCAACAAAGCGTCCTAATTGTACCGTTGTACTGTTGTACAATGTTTCTTAGTCTTCTCAACTTTCTAACTTCAGAGGATTCTGAAAGCATGAGTTAGAAGCAGGAAAATATCACTCGGGTCTTTAGAGCTTCAAGTCTTCAAAGTCTTCAAAACCACGTCTTTAGAATCTTCAGCACTTGGTCTTTTATAACCCATTGTCTAAGAAGCATAAGTCTTCAGTATCTGGACTTTGTTCATCAGAACTTCTGTCTTCAAATCTTCAGAATTTGTTTTCTTTAGACAACGTATCAGAGTCACAGTTCAACAGAACATATGTAGCACAGAAGCAGAATAATTCTCTTCTAATAACGTAGCCACGCTATTTATCAGAATCAGATCCCGTTTGTTAAATTCTCAAAAATAACAAACATTAGAAAACAAAATTGTTCATACAAACATACTTGTTTGTTATCATTAAAACTCAGAGGTATTATTGCAGAACCAAATCTTGTTTTAACAATCTCCCCCTTTTTAATGATGACAAAATTGTATTTTGATGACACACTTTTATACATAACATAAAAATCTAACATAAATAAGAAGGTTAAAGAATACTTATCCTTTAGATGTGAAACTCCCCCTAAATCTTAGACTGGGTGAAGATCAAATATCCTAATTATGAACCTTATGGGTAAACTCCCCTTGGTTGCAATAGATCAGATGTTGAGATCCAAAAAGTCTTGATTCAAATGCCAAACTTCAATTGTACCAAATGAGATCTTTAATCATATTAGAAAATCTGATTCATCAGATCCCGATTTCTTTGAAAAAGGAATTTCTTGAAATTTGATTATATTAGAAAATATGATTCACAAATCCAGAAACCAAAGTTTATTGGTTGGAATGTAAGCAACTTATTTTTCAGAAATTGATTATTAGAATCAAAATATCACGTTCATTTTTCTACTCCCCTTTTTGCCATAATCAAAAAGTTAAAATGTGTGAAAAAAACATAAATCTTTAAAAGAATAAAACGTGAGAATGAAAATGAAACTTCATTAAAGTTAACATATCAGAAGAACAAAAAAAATTTAACCAAAAAGATAACAGAGCAAACAAACAAATAGACAAAATCCTAAGGTTCAGAGCCATAGGAAAGAAAAAATCCTAAGTGCCTAAGTTCTAGAGATTGAAGGAGTTCTTGTTGACAACTTGTCCCAAACCATTTGAAGCATATTCTGAAGAGAAGTGTTGACAGCCTTTTGTTCACAAATATTTTCTCTAAAAACTTTCTTTTCTTCTTTCATGACGTGTTGGTCTCTTCTGATTTCTTCAATTGCACTTTCTAGACGCACAAAAGCAAGTTCAGATGAAGAGACAACCAAAGAGTCATGCTTAGCTTTCTCAGCGGCTTCATCCTCTTGTGTCAAACTGGAAGCTTCAGCTTTTCTCACTTCTTTTGCCTGAAGTCTTGCTTCTTCATCAACCTTTTCCTCAGCTTCTTTTTTCTTGGCAGCAAGAAGCTTGAATTGCCTTATCCTTTCCTTTTCTTCTTCTCTGTCCTTGACCAGCTGAACTCCAGCAGCTCTAGAAACCTCTGAGAAGCTTGAAATTATTTCAAACTCATAATCCAACCACTTATAAAAATCATGCCAAGAGCTATCAAGATCCATATGCTTGGTGCTTGTGCTATTAACTTAGCTACCCTTTTCAACACTTTGTTACAAAATAAATTAATGTACTCATCAAGAGTCTTAGGAAAGGGTTTTTCATAAGTGACCAGAGCAAGGTCAAGTTCAACATTATTGGTTTCATAAAGATTAAGCTCTGGAGGTGTTGGTTCAGATGGAATGATTTCATAGGGAATGGGTTCAGATATTGGAGTGGATATGTCCAAAAGTTCTGAAACGGGAAAAGGTTTAGAGGTGGCCATCTCAAGTGGACCAGAAATGATTTCTTCAGAGAAATTGGGAGAATTTGGATTGAGGTGTTGATATAGAGAATTATAGATGATTGTTGGTGGTTGAGTAAAAGTATATTAAAGTAAATCTTGAGAAAGTGGTGAAACAGGTGTATTGAGTTGAGGAAGTGAAGCGGTTATTGATGAAGTGAAAGTAAGAATGGTTTCAGATGAGATAGGTGATATGATGGATGAGGTGGGAGTTGGTGGAATAGTAGAAGTAACAGGTGAAATAGTTTCAGATGAAGTAATGGCTGTGGAAATTATTTCAGATGAAGTAATGGTTATGGAAATTATTTCAGATGAAGTGTTTAGTGGAACAATGAAAGTTGAAAAAGATGGTTCATAAGCATTCGTTGTTGAAGGAGGAACTGTAAATGAAGGTGGATTGAAAATTACTTGAGGAGTGGAGGTGGGTGGTTGAGAAGTGATTGGGAGAGAAACAGTTTGTGATGATGATAATGATAAAGCATTAATTAGATTAGTAATATCTACTGAAACAAAAGGAGTATGAGAAAACTTACTAGATCTTTCGGAGTAAGAAGCAGAGCAGGGTTCCTGGAAGTTCCAGACCGATCATATTTCTTCTTCTTTTTCTTAGGCTAAGAATTCTATAAATCTTGCTCCCTTTTGCCTCTGGTAGGATTAATAACAACTTGACCAGGAGCAAGGTCTTCATATATGAACTCAGACATGTCATGTCCTTCTTCTTTCATCATATGAATACAATGATCAATCACAATAGGACCATCGCCTCTGTTGAAGAGAGGGTAATTTTCCACTGGAATCCTGGGTCCGATCACATCATCAGAAGATACAGACAAAGGTATCACTCTAATCTATCTAAGCATTCCCATATTCTTAAGATTCTTGGCAATTAATACTTCTCTAATGCTCAGAGCCAAATCTTCAATATACTTGGTTTCGTCTGTAATAAATTTCACAAGACCATTCTCAATGAAGATATTCGAAAGCAACGTTCCAAAAGGAATGTAATTAAGAATACTGTTACTTGGCATATCCGTGTCCTTATCTTTCTTACCATATCCCTCAAATAGTAAAACCGAATGGAGGGCAGACACATCTTTTGATCTGTAAGCAGATGGTATAATATATACTTCTGACTTACATTGAAATAGTCATGAGAACTTGTTGAAGGTATTGGATTGATGTAACTAAGAATAATCTTGTGCCAGATTCTTAACTTAACATGTAAATCCTTGCTTTTATACTTATTTTTCCCAAGAGAATAGGTAATGAAGATGGCACGATTGATGGTATCCTTCACTAACTTTGAGTTTACTTTCATCCCATAGAATATCTTGTTTTCCAGAAATTTCATTCCTAGAATATAAAAAATGGACTTCTTAGCAATGATTATCTTCTTTCCCAGAACATGAGAAACTACATGAAGACGATCATATTTTGCTTGTCTTCAGAAGTCTTTCACAAGTGCTTCAAAGATATGACCATAAAGTCTTTCAAAGTAGTGATTCAAACCTTGAATGTTCAACTCAACAGTGAGATCATGACCATTCAAGGCAAGGTTGTTGAAATCCATCGTTAGTTCCTTAAGAAGTTCAGTTTATCTGCTTCGATAATACAATTAACTGAAACTTCTCTTTGAGTTATATGGTTTTTGTCAACCACACGAAGAGGGGATGAACTAGTTGTGGTGGTTTCTGGTGCTATAGACGACGGAGGAGGAGGAGGATGAGGAGGAGGAATTAATGAAGATGACAATGTAGATGAATGATTCATATATTTTTCCATTTTAGAAGCAAATTTACAGCTTCTTGTTGAAAAGTAGTCATCATATTGATTGTTAAAGTTGTAGAAGATGAAGAAGGTTGTTGAAGACGATGAACAGAAGATGAATAGTTGAGAGAAAAGGGTTTAGGGTTCCTAAAGTGTATAAGTGGAGTGAGGTAGTGTGAGTGAGTATATAATGTGTTCGGAAGAGAGAGAAATAAACACAATAATGAGTATTAATAAATGAACGTAATCATGATTTAATCAATTCCAAGAAAGATACTGCTCATTACGTAGCTTTAAGTAGATGTAATGATTTAGATATTACAAAGGTTACACGTGTTTATCACCTTCTAATTAAGTGACACTTTTTGATGTCCTCAGACTCCGGAAAACCAAAAGGTTTCCATCTGATCAGAGACACTTCTGACCGGAGCATCTTCTAATAACTGAGGTTCTGAAAAAGAAACACTTAATGTTTAACTAAGAATCTATATTTTCAGACTCTGACTAAAACACATTTTATTATGATGAAATCTTAATCTAGACAATAGTCTATTTTCAGATGCTTCAGAATAAACATAAATTTATTTTCACCTAAGGGTTTTGTAAAAATATCAGCCAATTGATGGTCTTTTTCTTTAAATTTTAAACATAAAATTCCCTTTTGAACATAGTCGCTAATAAAATAATGTTTAATTTCTATGTGTTTTGTCCTCGAGTGTAAAACTTGATTTTTACTTAAACAAATAGCAGAATTATTATCACAGAAGTTAGGAATGTTACTCTCATATCTAATAATCTTCTAGTTGATTCTTCATCCAGATCATCTGAGTATTGCACAACGACGCTAATATGTACTCTGCTTATGATGTTGAAAGAGTAATTGTAGATTGCCTCTTGCTTTACCAGGAAATCAGATTCTTGTCAAGGAATTGACAATTTCCAAAAGTGCTTTTCCTATCCAATTTGTCTCAAGTATAATCTACATCACAGAAACCAGAAAGAGTATACTTTGATGTTTTCTCATACATCAGGCCAAGGTTAGTGGTTCCTTTCAGATAACTTAGAATTCTCTTAACAATAGCTAAATGAGATTCTCTAGGATCATATTAGAATCTAGTACACAAATGAACACTGAATAAGATATCAGGTCTAGAAGTAGTTAGATAAATAAGAGAGCATATCATACCATAATAAAACTTCTAACAAACCTTTCCAAACTTGCCTCTTCTTTCTCTATAATGCATGTTGGATGCATCAAAGTCTTCGTTGGTGTACTGCCCATCATGTTAAATTTCTTCAGAAGTTCTTTGGTGTACTTACTGATGAATGTAAGTATCTTCTGACTTTTGATCAATCTGGGTTCCTAGAAAGAACTTTAGTTCTCCCATCAGACTCATATCAAAATCAGCCTGCATTAACTTAGAAAACTCCTCACAAAGGGAGGGATTAGCAGAACCAAAAATAATATCATCAACGTAAGTCTGAACAATGAGTATATCATTTTTGAAGGTTTTATAGAAGAGTGATGTATCTACTTTGCCACTGGTAAATTTATTTTCTGAAATAAAATTGCTCAATCTGTCATACCAAGTTCTGGGAGCTTCCTTCAGAACATAAAGAGATTTTTTAAGTTTAAAAACAAAATCTGATTTCTCAGAGTTTTTAAAACCAGGAGGTTGTTTGACATATATTTCTTCAGAAATTTAGTCATTCAAAAAAGCACTCTTAACATCCATCTGATAAAGGATGATGTCATGATTTGACAGAAAAATAAATTAACAAGAGAATTGCTTCTAACCTGGCGATTGAAGCAAATATTTATGTATAGTCTATCCCTTCTTGTTGACTATAACCTTGTGCAACCAATCATGCCTTGTTTATGAAAACTTCACCCTTCTCATTGAGGTTGGTTCTGAACACCCATCTGGTTATGATGACATGGATACCTTTAGGTTTTTGAACAAGATCACAAATGTCTTATTAGAAAATTAGTTAAGTTCTTCTTCCATTGTCAGAATCTAGTATTTGTCTAAAAGAGCTTCATCAACAAATGTTGGCTCGTTCAGAGACACCAAACCCATAAGAGTTTCTTATAAGGTTTGAAAGCTAATCTGGTTTTGATAGGAGCATCATTTTTCCCAGAATCAAGTCTCTAGGGTGTGAAGTTGCAACTCTGCTTTTCCTTTGTTGTGGAGGAATAGAAGGAACAACAATAATATTAGAAGTAGGAGCTTTTGATTCTTTGACTTCTTATGCCTTCTCCTTTGGTTCTGAAAAGTTAATCTCCAAAATTTCAAACTTTTCAACTAGGTTTGCCTTTTCAGAGTCAAGATTATCATCAAATCACATGAATTAATTCTTCCACAATTCGTGATTATGTGTTATAGATTCTATAGTCGTTTGAGTGTTCAGATTATCCTAACAATAAACACTTATGTGCTTTGGAATCAAACTTACCCAGATTGTCTTTAGTGTTCAACATAAAACAAACACATCCAAAAGGATGAAAAGATAAAATGTTGGGCTTTATATTCTTCCATAATTCATAGGGATTCTTACCCTAAATAGGTCTTATTGAGATTCTATTTACTGTCTCTACCCAGAAGTGCTTTTCCATGTCAGTTTCTTTGATCATGGTGTGAGCCATTTATTGCAACGCCCTATTCTTCCTCTCTACAACTCCATTATGTTGAGGAGTTCCAAGGTAGGAGAAATCATGGGATATGCCATAAGAACCAAAACGTTTTTCAAAATATTTGTTTTCAAATTCTCCACCATGATCACTTCTGATTCTGACTATTTTAGAATTCTTTTCATTTTGCACTTGGGAGCAGAAATAAGCGGAAAAAAATGTGGAATTTGTGCATGATACTTAGGTTTACAAGTTTCCTTCCGTGTTTGTGTTTGTGGTGCAATAGAGTCAGAACCTTCTTATTTTGGACATTTCAATTCAGTTCCAGCAAGCACGAAATGTTCAGATAGAGATTTTGGTTTGACACCCATAGTCTCATCATGCAATAGAGTCAGAACCTTCTTATTCTCGACATTTCAGTCCAGTGCCAACAAGCAAAAAATGTTCAGGAAGAGGTTTTGGTTTGACACCCAAAGTCTCATCAAATGGTTTTGATGGTCCTGAATATCCTAAACCTCTACTTCCATTTCTACTAACTCCACAGATTATTGAAGCCATTTTACTTCTATCTATGCTTTATAAAGAAAGTGCTGAAAAACCCTATCATATATGATTACTTCATCAGTAATAAATATGTTAGAAGTGATCTCTTCTTCTAACTTAGAAACCTTACTTTTCAGAGCAACATTTGATTTTTCTATAGAAAATAATTTTCATTTAAATCAGAAATATTTGGCTCGCTCTTAGTAGAGTTTACAGAAGCAGCCATACAAGTATTTTTCAGTGTTTCGTTTTACTTAGAAGAAGTTGATACCTTTTCATTAGGGATGAAAGACATACCCAAACCCGCAAGGCCCACCCGCATCTAAACCCGAGTCAACAAGTGAAAACCAGAGTTAACAGGATTTGGGTTCGGGTGCCACCCGATATTTTGGGTGTGGGTTTGGGTTCATTTAAACCCACACCCGAAACCTGAAATCACACTCGCTTAGAAATTAAATTATATAAGTACCCCTAAATATATATAAGTGTAAAAATTTAAGACCTTAATTTTAATTGTAATGTTACTAAACTTGATGGAAAGTTGTAATTTAATTCTTTAATTTCTTTGAGAGACCTTGATGGAATTATTGTGTTTCTAATTTTAATGTTGTTGTTGTATTTTTTGTATTTTTGCTGCGGGTTTGGGTTTGGGTGAAAAAACCCGAACCCAACGGGTGTGGGCGTGTGTGTTATTTTGCCACCCGAATAGCCTTTGCATTTTGGGTGTGATTTAGCATATGGGTTTGGGTAGTGTAAATCCCGCACCCGACCCATTGCGATCCCTAATTTTCATAAGTTCTGATAAATTAAGTTCAAGTTTAGAATGAGATAAAGAAGAAAGTACCTCTTTGTCCTCGCTTGTTCTGTTCGTTGCCATGAACACTACGTTGGAATGTTCTTCATCATAATCTCCTTCTTTTGACTTTGAATCATCCCATATTGCCATGAGACCCTTCTTAGCTTTGAAAACCTTCTTAGGTTTTCTGTCTTTTTTGAGGTGTAGACACTCGTTCTTATAATATCCAGGCTCCTTGCATTTGTAACAAGTAACTTCATTTCCAGAAGCATTCTTTTGACTAGATGTATACTCAGGTCTACCTTTATTTCTTTTAGGCCCTCTAAACTTACTCTTTCCGTGTTTCCACAACTAGTTTATCTTTCTTGAAATAAGAGACATTTCATCTTCGTCTGAATTTTTTTTCTAGATTCTTCGAATTCTATCTCTACTTGATAAGCATTTGTCTTTTCAAACTTAGACTTCAGAGAAATAGATTTAACTCTCTTTTGAGGTTCATATTCTTGAAGCTCTATCTCGTGACTTCTTAAAGAACTAATTAGTTCCTCGAGACTCGTGTTGTTCAGATCCTTTGTCAATTTCAAAATAGTTAACATAGGTCTCAATTTTATAGGCCAACTCTTGATAATCTTCTTGACATGACCAGTAGTGGAATAACCTTTGTTCAGAACTCCGAGACTTGCAACAAGCATTTGGAAAATTGAAAATACATTTTCCACAAATTCGTTATCTTCCATTCTGAAGGCTTCATACTTTTGGATTAGGGCCAGAGCCTATGTCTCCTTCACTTGAGTGTTGCCTTCATTAGTCATCTGAAGAGAGTAAAATATAAAATTTGCAGTCTCTCGATCTGTAACCTTTCATACTCTATATATGATATAGTATTTGTGATGATTCATGTACATCTTCTCTCGAGCGTCTAATAAAGCACGTATGGAAATCTACTTGCCTTCAAAGTCTACTGGATAATTGTAGCTATCAACTACCAGATCCCATAGATCCAAATCAAATCCCAAAAAGTAACTCTCTATTCTATCTTTCCAATAGTCAAACTTCTCACAATCAAATATATGAAGTTTTGCACCATATGAATTGCTTTCCTTATTATCAGAAGTGACAACAATAACAATTGGATAAGCCATTATTTTTCACACACTGGATCGGTACTAAACAATGTTAGGTGTTTGATATAATTCAAAACTTTTTATCACCTTAGAACCAGAGCTCAGAAGCCAACTGAAAGGTGTAAAAAACACAAGAAAGGGGGGTTTGAATTAGGTTTTAAAATAAAAAATGTTTCTTTTTAAAATAATCCCCTTCACAAAAGACCTCACTTCTTGATAATATAGTTAGAGAAACAGCAAAGAAAGAACACAATATGTTTATACTATTTCACTTGAAAAATTTTCAAGCTAGTCTAGTCCACTCGCCAAGGTGATTTTGCCTCTCTCAGGCGAGGTCTTAATCCAATAATCAAACAGATTATAAAGTGCATAAGTCAAACTATATGCGACTAACCCTCTAAGACATATAAGTCCTAGACTTATCAAGAAATCTGACCTAACTGGTATATCAAGGAAATCAAACAAAAGTTTAAGAAATATTTTGTTTACAATGAATGCTTCTACACAAGCTTAATAGTAAATTGATTTAAGAACAAGACTTAAGAAAAATAGGAAGCTTTTTAAAACACTATACTATGGGCGTATGAACAGTGAATTAGCGACCTTTTCTTGAAGTCATCAAGCCTTTATATAGCCATGCAAATGATGTGACCGTTGAAGGGTACTTCTAACATTTCCAGAATTATGGCAGCTTGAAATAAGAACGTGGAGGATAAATAGTACATCTGCTTCCGCTCTTTCTGGAGTGGAATGAAGCATCCTAATTGTGTCGTTGTACTATTGTACCATGTTGCTTAGTCTTCTCAACTTCCTGACTTGAGAGGCTTCTAAGAGCATGAGTTAGAAGCAGGAAAACATCACTTGGGTCTTCAGAGATTCAAGTACTCGGAGTCTTCAAAACTACGTCTTCAAAATCACCAGCACTTGGTATTTCAGATAACATTGTATAAGAAGCATAAGTCTTCAACATCTAGGCTTTATCCAGGCTTTGTTCATCAGAACTTATGTCTTCAGATCTTCATAACTTGTTTTCTTTAGACAACGTATCAGAGTCATATAACTTCAGAGTCTTTTGAAGCTTTTGCTACTGTTCAGCATAGCATATGTAGTGTAGAAGTGAAACAATTATCTTCTAATAACTTAGCCACACTATTTATTAGAAGCAAAACTTGTTAAATTCTCAAAAATAAATTCTCAAAAATAACAAACATTAGAATACATAAATTGTTCATACAAACATACTTGTCTATTATCATCAAAGCTCAGAGGTATTATTGCAGAACCAAATCTTGTTCTAGCATATCTATATTGCTTGGAAACAATAAATCTTTCAAGATTGCAGGTGTTGGATCTTTGAGATCAAAGCTTGTTGATGAGTCAATAAAGTTGTTGAATGAAGTCAGGTATGTACCTGATTTGAAGAGAATTTTGATTTCTATTGGTGAATTCGACAAGAAAGGATATGTTTCCCATTGAGATAAAAATATCCCAAGAGTAATGAATGGGTCGAAGGAAGTCTTAAGAGGCATGAAGAAATAAGACTTGTATACCCTTGAGGCTAAAGTTGTAAGTGGTTCGCCAAATGTTGCATCCACGAAACCTTTGTCGAAGATAGAAATTTGGCACATGAGATTGGTGGAGACAAAATAAAAAATTTGAAGTTTTGGGAACCTTGTATACTTGGAAAATCTTGTAGAGTGAAGTTCAATAAAGGCAAACAAAGAACAGATGGATCTCGTGATTACATCCATGCTGATCTTTGGAGGCCTTCAAGGTGTCTAAAACATTCCGGAGCAAGGTATTTTATATCCATAGTAGATGGTTATTCTAGAAAGTTATGGGTATTTATCCAAAAGACTAAGGATGAAACTTTTGAGAATTTCAAAAGTTGGAAGACTCTGGTCAAAAATTAAACTGGCAGAAAGCACAAGAGGTTGAGAATAAACAATGGCCTTGAATTTTGCAATGAGGATTTCAACACCTTTTGTATTTCCTCTGGTATTGCAAGTCATATAAATACTGCAGGTACTCCATAACAAAATGGTTTGGCTGAAGGGCTTAATCAAACTATTTTGGAGAGAGTTAGATACATGTTGACGAGTGTTAGGTTAAAGACGTTTTGGGCTGAGGCTATTTCGACAACTACATATCTGGTAGGCATATGTCCTTCGACTGTGCTAGATATGAAGACACATGAATAAGTTTGTTTAGGACATCCACCAACTCTCGAAAAACTGAGAGTATTTGGTTGTCTAGCCTATGCTCATATTAGGCCAGACAAGAACGAACCTAGAGCTCTGAAATGCATGTTCTTGGGATGCCATTAAAGAGTAAAACATTATAGGCTATAGTGCCTAGAGCCAGGTCATAAAAGGTGTATCACCACTTGAGATTCGGTTTTCAATGAAGGTGAAATTCCTTTCAAGAAAACTGATGATGTTGGTCAAAGTACAACAGTATTTGATGATATAGAACAGTGAGAGATTCTTTCTGAGGTGGAGTATGTTGATGCTAAAGTGTGTACCCTAGATGAAGTTGAAGAAGAAGTAGAAGATATTGAGGAAGTTAAGGAAACATTCAATGACTAATTATTGGCAAGAGATAGAACGAGATGAGTTATCAAGGTACCCCAAAGACTTAGGTGTGCAAATCTTATAGCTTACGTCTTAATCTGTACGACTGGGGTTCTATACAAAGAACCTAGAGACCATAAGAAAGTTAAGAGGAGTAAAAATAAGACTGAATGGCTAAAAGTTATGGATGATGATATGAAATCTCTTCATGATAAAAACACTTGGGAACTGATCAAGAAACCAGCTAGATCCAAGTTAGTCAGCTGTAAATGGATTTTAAAAGTTAAGGAAGGAATCAAAGGAGTTGCATCAAAAAGATACAAGGCAAGATTGGTTGCAATGGGTTTCACTAAGAAAGAAGGTGTCGACTTCAATGATGTGTTTTCTCCTGTTTTGAAGCACGTCCGTTCGAATATCGCCATGGTGGCACAATTCGATATTGATATGGAACAAATGGATGTGAAGACTGAGTTCTTGTATGGATATCTAGATGAAATAATCCTAATGAGGTAACTTGAAGGGTATGTCGAAAAGGGAAAGGAATATTATGTGTGTAAGTTGAATAGATCTTTATATGGGCTGAAACAATCTTCTCGACGATGGAATAGGAGTTTCGACAAGTTCATGACACATATAGGTTTCATTAGAAGTCAGTTAGACCACTGTGTTTACTTTAGATTTTGACCTGGTAATTTATTTGTAATTTTGTTGTTTTATATGGATGACATTCTCATAGCAAGAAACAATGTCGCAAATGTAATGAGGGTGAACGATAAACTCAATACGGAGTTCGATATGAAGGATCTAGGAACTGCATCTAGAATTCTTGGGATTGACATCCGAAGAGATAGAAAGCAGTAAAAATTATGCTTATCTCAAGAGGCATACCTACGGAAGATTCACGACAAGTTTGGTATGTCGAATTCAAAGCCTGTTGTGACTTCAACAAATCCTCAATTCAAGGTGAGTATAGATCAATGTCCCAGTATTGAGATCGGAAGAGCTTATATGAATATCATCTCATATGCTAACATAATAGGTTCTTTGATGTATGATATGGTATGTACTAGACCCGACATAACATATGTAGTAAGTCTTGTAAACATGTACATAACGAATCCTGGAAAGCCTCACTAAAAAGCATTAAAGTGGATTCTAAGGTACATAAATGGTTCTCTGAACAGAGTCCTAATTTATGGTGGAGCCTTGGGTGAAGATATTAAAGTAGTAATCGAAGGATATGTCGACTCTGATTATGCAGGTTGTATGGATTCTAGAAAATCTATTTCTGGATATGTTTTCACTATGTTTGGTAAAACAATTATTTGGAAAGCAACACTTCAGAAGGTTGTCGCATTATCAACCATTGAAGCGAAATATATTACTTTAACTGAAGACGTGAAAGAAGAATCATGGTTTGAAGGTTTTTCCAAGGAGTTGAAACTTCAAGTTCGAGTTATCACTCTTAAATATGATAGTCAAAGTGAAATACATCTGTTGAAGAATGCATCATATCATGAGCAAACCAACTACATTAATGTGAGACTACATTTCTTCAGAGGGGTAATCGAGCGTGGAGAAGTCCAAGTGCCGAAGGTTTTGACGTATCATAATGTTGCTGATATGATCAACAAGACATTGCCAAGTTACAAGTTTTGTCACTGTACACAGTTGATAAAGTTGCATAAGAAAGATAGTTTATTCTTTGATGTTATAGAGTTTGTTCCAAGGTGGATATTTGTGTGATATTGGAATCGAACTCTAGTATGGTCGAAGAGAGCTTCTTGGTTTCAATAGTTCGATAGAGTTTAACATGCCGTCAAAGATATCTCACATGATGTTGTCGAAGACTTATATGTTGTAGTCTAAATGTGTTCTAGTGTGTAGATATTGAAAATGCTAGGCTTGTTAGCATGTCGAGTTGAGCCTATTTTTTAAGTCCAATTGTTTTAAGTTAGCTTGTACTCTAAGTTAACTTGTAATAGATATTTGTGAAAAAGTCCATTAGTTTAGTATGTTAGGTTTATTATAAATAGCATATTAGTCTCTCATCATTGCATACAACAAATCTTAATTTAGGGTGAGAGGGTTATTTGTTATTCTTGAATACTTTTAATCTTAATTTAAGAGAAAGTAAAGAATATCAGGTATAAGAAATCCTTGTTGTTCTTCGTGTTCTTCATTCTTTTCTACTCTAATTGTTTCTTGGTCATAAAGAAACAATGTATACTTTGTTTCTAAGGCATCCAATTCACAACAATTGAGTTTTACATAAATGATTTTGACATAATTGATTGAAAAACAATTTTATTTATATTTGGGTACAATAATATAGAATTAATTGTTGTCGACTCATGCTAGAAAATTTTTAAACAAAATTGATTTTTGAGTGTATAATTTTAAAAAGTGTAAACAAATACATATAAGCCACAATATTCTTATTCATAGAAGTTAAAATATCAAGAAAAATAATTAAATTAGCATAATACTTTAATATGAAATATTCAAATAAAAATTACAAATATAAAATTGAGTTTAATGTGCAATATTACTGTATAAAAATATTATTACAATACTAATTTATTTGCATGTACACTATCATCTTTTTGAAGATTGAGTCTCGAACATGGTTCATCTTTGATGAAAAAGATATATTAAAAACTTACGATTAATTCAAGTTAGTAAATCTATGATAACCTTTATGATTAATGATTGTATTCTCATCTTCATAAAGATTAAAATTAGAATTAATTTATGCATTTCATATTTGAACTTAGGAATAGAAGGTAGAATTGTAAATATGTCCTTCCATACCCCAAAAGTGTGTGTGCATTTTTTGTTAGAGATATTTTGTATGATGTCAAAACTAGGACATTTTAACATTTGTGTATATTGGACGATATTTTCTTAGTCTTGATGTGCATATAAGTATTAGGAAGTTTAAAAGCATCCTTGAAAAGATTTCATACATTAAAAATAAGATTTCATGTGAGAATCAAAATTATGCCAATTGAAGCCAAAATTATGCCATAATTTCTGCCAAATGTTAGGCCAAATGAAGGAAAAATAATGTCATAATTTATGTCAAATGTTAGGCGAAATAAAAGTAAAATTAAATTAAGCCATAATTTATGTCAAATGTTAGGCATACTCTATCAAATTTATGCCACGCATTATGCCATCATAGGCATACCAAAGTAGGCCAAAATCAGGAAAAATTCTCCCAAAATCAAAAGCGATTTTTACAATATTACTCTAAAATATATACCACATTAAGGCCCTAGTTTATAAAAAATATAGGATTAGCATGTCACCAACACCAATATGACAATTAAAAATAATCATTACATTAAAAAAAATAAGTCCCTAAATATTTTTTTTGGATGGAGTCCCTGTATGTTGCTTTCCTCTTGGTGTTAGTTACTGATGTCAAATTTCTGTTAAAATTGATGAGGTGGCCAATGTTGCTGACCTGAAATTTATTTTTCCATTTGAAACTCATTCATGACGTGGCTTATACAATTAATTTGATTGGTGCGACGCGTCAAGGGAAAATTTAAGAAAATCAATTTTTGCAACTTGTGGATTCAAACCCACCCACTTAATTAAAATTGTTCTTCTCTTACCACTCGTACTTCAACATCTTTTGTTCAATAGTTGCACATAAATTCTAATAAATGAAAACTATGCTAGATCATAATTTTTATAATTTCATTCCAATATGAAATTGTCTCATAAGTGTTTAAGCATTTTTACATAAGCGTGGTTCAATAACAAAAAAGAACTGCAAAAAAAAGTCATCACCAAAATGCACCCCAACCAACATGTTTCACGGTATAAGGTGGATATAAGTGTATGTCTAATATTAGATTCATGACTTTATCAATCTCATTTTATTACTTGTTAAATATTTTAATTTTTAATGTTAATCAAGAGCTTTGGAGATGCACCGTTGATTTAAAACCTTTTATTGTGAAACCAAGTGAATTAAGGCGAGAAACTCATAACAAAACGTAATAAGAGAAATATAGAATTAGGGACTAAAACCAAAAATATCCAGTAGCAGAAACCCAAAATTAGGGACGAAAACTAAAATAAAAAGATTTAGGAACTAAAACAAAAAACATGCTAACTTACAAGGACAAAGAGAATATATAAACCAAAAATTCTGATTTTGTATGAAGGTTGGGGATGAAAATTTGAAAACAACCCCAAAATTCAGACGTTAAACTATTTAGCGACTGAAATAGTGACTGAATTATGGGTTTGTATTCATATATTCATCCTCAACCTTCATACAAACCCATAATTTTTTCAAACCCAAAATTATTCTTTGTTTATTCCTCATTTTCCATTTTTTTATGTCCAATTTGTTTGTTTGAGTGTCAGTTATCACACATGTTGTTATTCAATACTTAAAAATGATTTCTCACATTTCTATCAAGACAAGGACTACCAATATAAACAATATCCACCACCAATTATATTATATGATGAAGCTTGCAAACTCATTTCCCATCATCAAAATCAACAACAAAATTAAATGAAATTGAGTAAACTTACAAACTGGGGATTTAAAACGGAGTAAAGTTACCAACTAAAGACGTAGCCATGGATGAAGGTGCAAAAGAAGAAGAAGAATAAGGATTTGAGGAGAGGAAGAAGATGTTCAAATTGAAAAATCATTTCATTTTTGAATTAAGTCCTCCTTCTTATAACCCTCAACTTGATATTCCACATAATTAATTAATGTCAGAAGAAAAAAATAATTAAACAGTTGCAACGCCATCAACATTAGCCAACTCATTTTTTTTAACAAAAGTTTGACGTCGGGGACTAAACCCAACAAGAAGCAAAATACAAGGACTCCATCAAAAAAATGAAGGTTTAGGGACCAAAATCATAAAGATTCCAACTTAGAGGGACAAAAAGACTATTTAAGTAAAAAAAAACAACCTTACATAACACTGACACGACTCTTCCTCAACAATTACACTTAACTATAAGGTACATGTTAATCATAAGAGAAATTATAAAACAAAAACAACTTGATTTTCTCAGCAAAAGCCTCTGAATTTATTTTCGACTGCAACTTCTTGTTCTTCTTCTTTGAAGCTTCATACAACTCCCTCAACAATTCCACAACCTCAAAATCTTTCAACTTGTTCACATCTATATTTCCAACAACATTAACATCTTCTTCTTCAATCAAATCTCCATCCCATATGAATAGATTACATGTATCTGTTTGAATATTTTATATTTAAATATTATTTAATTATTATATTCTAATAATTGTTATGTTGGCAAATATATTTATATGAATTATATTATCTATTTTATTAAATAAAGTGCCTTAAATAATTATGTGGTCAAATAATGTTAAAAGACTATTTAGATTTCATTTAGAAATTAATTAATTAAATAATTGGATATGGACTCAAAATGAGTGAATGTCAGATGACTCATTTGAGAATAATGGGAACCCTAATTGACTATCATATTATTTAAAGGCTATGTTTCCCAATATACCGTATGTAAGTAAATTATCTCTTATTCACATCTGAAGAGTATTCAAGGCATTAGGAGTACCGATTGAGGAAGATCCACAAGCCAACAAGTGCCGGTCACTTGTCTCTACATTTTAGCGTTTCATGATTATAATTATCATTGCCTTATGGATCCAGGTATTTTTGAAATCTCATATATCGTATACTAACATGTTGTAGATCATATAGTTATATACATGTTCACAATTATTTATTATATTCCGCACTAAAGTATATGGTATAATATATAGAACATGTATATGTGATAAATTGTTATTGAAATTATTCCAACAAGTGGTATCAGAACAGATCTTCATGTTTAGGTTATTCAGATTTGTCCTCTAAACACCAATGTTTTTATTTATTTATTTATTTATTTATTAGATCTTGAAAACATATATTTTAAATTCATGATTTTTTTTATGAGGCATGAAATTTTAATGATTATTTTTTATTATTTTTTTATTACACTTGCTATAGAGTTTATGTTACGTGTGTTATATTTATTTTCCAAAGATTCATATGGAATTAGGATCTTTCATATGAAATTCTTGAAAATAAATTTGGTTACATTATATATTTAAATGATATTTATTTTGATAATAACATTTGAAATTATAATTGTGATTTAAAAACTATGATATCATGGTAAGAATCTATTTTTAATTTATAATTCATATAATTATATTTTTGATAATGAAAAGTTTTAAATTTGACATAGAAACTATACGATAAGATTTGTTTGAAAATTAAAATTTGATTTTTTTTTGAAGAAGAGTATTTGTGAAAATTTTGATTTTCTTGGGATGATATGTCATTTAATATATATTATGCTAAATACATTTTAAATCACATATATGATTATGATCGATGATTGAGAATCCTAAAATCTGTTTTCTTTTAAAGAATTTTGATTCTCAACACTGTTTATGGCTATAAATAATATATTTAGAAATATACATCTATGTCAATTATTTAGAAAAGATAAATATTGAATTTAAATCTTATTTTGGTGATTTGATTCTTTAAATTTCTGGATACTGTGGATTTTAGAATTGATTTTGTTGATTATAAAATAATTTATTTAAAGAATCATTTGCTGCATATGTGAGTTTGTTTGACATTTAATTTAAATATATAAATATTTAATATTTATCTAATTTGAACTTATACATTTAGCAGGAATATGTTATTTGAGATTAGTGTTATTAATTTTTATACAATAATTTTGTTTTAATCATAAAATATGTATAAATTTATAAAAAATTATGTTTTATTATGAATTTGTTCACACACTGTGGACTTTCAAGAAATATTATTATTATTATTATCAAACAACATTCTAAATGAATATGACCTACATTTGTGGGTAGTGCCTTAAAAATTTAAATCTCTTCTCATTGAATTTATTAAAATGTCTTGTAATTTTGGTTGAGTTGGTTGAAGCAACATGTTTCAAAAGTAATCTTTGTTGTGTAAATTTGATTCAATCAGAATCACAAAATATGTAGTGTGTAATTGTTCATGCGAACTATTATAGTCGGCCAAAAGGAAGACACGGTTTGGCCGAACAATTGCATATTTGCAATGGTAAATATGTAGTAGTTATTAATTTTATCCATGTGGATAATGATTGATGTCAAAGACGTCCGTTATATGACCAGACTTATTACTAATATTTGATCATTGCGTGAGAGTACCGTTTACAGTTAATTCTCACAATCAAAGATTGTGAATTAATTGTGTGTTTGGTATCTTGTTTGAGTCTTTTAATTTATAAGTAAAGTTGGATGTTTATATATAATAGTTTATTGTTATATCAGTAATGATGTTGTATGAGTGTAAATCTTTCAGGTGTTTATTTGATTGCACTCACGCATATAAGGTAAACATGTGACAATTGTAAGAATTTATTATTTATAAATATTAGTTATCAGTGTTTGATCATTGAAAATAAATATAATAAGCAATTGATTTTATTTCCTAAAGACTTAATATCAATGGTGAACTTGATATTTTGCCTGAGTATATTTTTTTGTTCTCTATAAACTAATATAGTTTACTTTAAGAATGAAATATGAACATTATGATTTTTTTTTTTGGATCTAGACTTTAGATAATGATGGAGAAACTCAAATTCTCTCACAATTTAGTAAATTTAAAGTAAGACTCAAGTTTGAAAGTGGGTACACTTCAAATTACACAGTTCTATAATCTTAAAGTTTTGCATTATAGAGACATTAAATGTGTTATTTAAGATGACATAACTTTTATCATATTATTTTTTGCTTAAAGTCTAGTGCTTCTAAAGCAATAAAGCGAAAGACTAACTCTCATTGGAGCGATGACTTTTCGTTAATAACATTAAGCAAAGAAAATATCATAAGCATATTATGAAACTATTTAATGTTGCTAAAGACCTATAGTTTCGTCAATCAGGTGACTTTGTCGAAAATTTAGCATATGGTATTCTCTTTGCACAATTAAGTTTATAACTATTAGAGTTAAAAATTATTCTTTAACAGAATAATTTCACAAAGTGTGCAATAAAGGAAAGATTGAAGCAAGAGAAAATAAAATATTGCTCATTTGATAAATACCTCAAAGGATAAGGACAAACAAAGAATAATAAGAAAATATGATATGAACCGGTAAATATTCAATGATGTTGAAAGATACATCAATTTAAAGGGAACAAATTTGATGAAGATTGATAATTTTTTATTTACTTTTAATTATTTTAGATTGTCATTATAAGCTTAAATTTGTGTTTAAAAGACAATTTGGTGGATGAATAAAGTTTTAATTTAATATTATAATTTCTTTTTTTAAATGACGGATTCAATTTGTCTTTTAAATTCAAATATTATTATAGTTAATTCAATCATGACTTTTGACAATCTAGAATTGTTGAAAAGTTTGAGAAATATAGACTTTAGTCTCATGTTAAAGAATATTTTGAGACAAATATTATAATGTGTCTCGATAATATTGAGTTTGGGGGAGAGATATGTTCAAAGAATAAAATTGAGTGGAAAAGAATTGATTCTAACTCAATTCATATAGTTGCTATTTATATAGAAAATTTAGACCCTCATGCGGATATTATTGTTCTTTCTCTCAATTAAAATAAAAATTAATCCTTGAAGATCAAACTCAACATTCTCAAGAACTAGAGCATAAAGTGTCATAAAGAATTGACAGAAAAGAGAAATTATATTCAATATGATTGAAAGACTCTATTATGATAGTTGTGACACTTGTTACTTGTTATTATTTTGGAGCTTCGTAAGATGGATATCAAGTTAGTATTTCTTAATGGCGATATTAAGAAAAATAATATGGTGCAACGGGAGAGAATTTTGTATCAATAGATACAAAGTTTATGGTTTCCAAACAGATAAAATTCATTTATAAGTTAATGAAATTGTCTCATTAGTGATACTGCAATATTTCATAAGATAATTGTCTCGTTTGATTTTGAGATTTCTATTATGAAAAATTATTGGGTTTTACAAGTTTAGTGGGAGTAAGTTTATATTCCTAGTTTAATGTGTTGATTTTATTTAGTCATCAATGATATATGATTGTTGTGTGAAACCAAGAAATCTCTAACAATTATGAAAGATCTTGGGCGCATCTCTTTTGTATTAGGTATTTAAAAATTTATAGATTACTCTCAAAGTATCATCCAGTGATTACAAAAGAATTTATATATCCATCAATAAAGTTGAAGATAAATCTGACATGAAAGACAATAAACTAGGGTATGTCTTAATTATCAAGGGATACTATTAAATCTCAATCATTGTCCAAAATAAAAGAATCTAAAAATTTAGAAAAGTAAATTTTTTTATTCTTTGGTTGTGAGAATCTTATATACGATTTTATACGTATATGAAAAGACGTACATAAAATCATTGAGTAGATACTTGAACAATTCAAAATTAAATTGTTGAAGAAAAAAAAAAGGTCAACCATGAAGATTATTGTAGAGAACAAAAGAGTTTGTACTCACAAATTGAAGATCTAACAATGAGGAGATCATTAGTATGTTTGACTATGATATTTTAGATGTTGGACATTCTAATACATGATAAATTAAGGTAAGTATTTATGGAACTTAGTTACAATTCAATATAAGATCACTCAAGTTATATTTTATTGTGAGACATATATATATATATATATATATATATATATATATATATATATATATATATATATATATATATAAAGCTAAAGACTCACTAATCAAAGACTTGACATATAAGGACTTTCATATGATTATTGTCACTAAGGATGTCTTAGATTAGTGGGAGTCATTGCTTCTGTGTGTTTAATATTATTATTTTGATATCGATACAGACTTTATGTTAAGATTATCTGCAGAAATAATGTTTATAAGGTTATTGTTGTTATAACCATTTCTGTATCGTTTGTGCAAATATTGAATTTGCAAATTTTAGATTGATCTCAATAAAGACTTTAGTTGGACCAGTTGGAAATATACATGATTTAGAGATCACATTGAATGAGATTTCCATGCCACTCATCCATATCAATCTATGTCATCAAAAACATTTATGTGGTGGTCGTCGGAGTTCCGTCACATTATACGTTAGTGACGTCAGCCGCGATGGTCTCATTATTATTGTATGAGATGGACCAGATTAGAAAGTTGAAATCTAAGGATAAATAGCATTCAGATGGGCGCCTAAAGACTATGATATAATTATTAAGATATATTGCCAAAGTGGGAGATTGTTGAAATATTTTATATTTAAATATTATTTAATTATTAATTCCAATAATTGTTATGTGGGCAAATATATTTATATGAATTATATTAACTATTTTATCAAATAAGGTGCCTTAAACAATTATGTGATCAAATAATGTTAAAAGACTATTTAGATTTTATTTAGGAATTATTTAATTAATTAATCAATTAAATAATTGGGTATGAACTCAAATATGAATGGATGTTAGATGACCCATTTGGGAATAATAGGAACCCTAATTGGCTATCATACTATATAAAGGCTAGGGTCCCCAATATATTGTATGTCAGCAAATTATCTCTTCTCTCCATCTGAAGAGTATTCAAGGCATCAGAAGTATCAGTTGAGGAAGATCCACAAGCCAACAAGTGTCAGTCACTTGTCTCTACATTTTTGCGTTTCATGATTATAATTATCATTGCCTTATGGATCAAAATATTCTTGAAATCTCATATCTTGTATACTAACATGTCGTAAATCTTATAGTTATTTACATGTTCACAATTATTTATTATATTCCGCACTAAAGTATATGGTATAATATATAGAATATGTATATGTGATTAATTGTTATTGAAATAATTCTAACAATATCATCACTCCGCCAAAACCAACATTTTCAAAAGAGTCTTCCTTTATTACGACCGTTCTTGCAATAATATGACATTATAAAACTTCACAACCACACTTTCTTCCTAATCGACTTTTCAAAGGATGAAGACGAAAATGGATTTTGTACCCCTTAAATTCAGAAGACAACATAAAAATACATTTGATTTAAATGTTGGGTGAGTAACATCTCCAACTGAGATACAGTGAGACAAATAAGAATTAGGTTAAAAATAAAACATTACAATTTACAAAACGATGCTACAATTTAATGGGAAAGATTAATAAAATGTTAATAACAAATAATTAGATTGATACCGACGCAATGTACAAATATTTATTAATTTTTGTTTTTATATTGAGTTTTAATTATTTTAGATGTTTTTGACAAATATAGTTAATACATTTATATTGTTATTGCGAATTTGAACAAAAATATAAATTAATGACACATAAAAAGGAAAATATATGTTCGTAAGTTGAGAGTGACATTTAAAATTTATTTTTACAATTATGAGTAATTTAAAAGATATCATCGATGGTTTATTTTTTATTTCCATTCTCATTTCTTATTTAAACATGTATCTTTAATATTTATTTTAAGTTGCTTACATTTGTATCATGCATAACATTTTTATATTTAGTTTTAAGTTTTGAAATTATTATAGTAAAATTTTATATTTATTTATATAGAACTAAAATAAAAAATTGTAGTGAGAAAGAAATAGTTGATACATAAACCGATTAATAGTTATTTTAGCATTATAAAAAGAAATAATTGAAAGATACATATAAATAATATTTCTTAAAATTTATGTAAATAATATATTAATGATATAATAGAAAAATAATTGAAATATTAATGCATAATTCTAATATAATATTCTATATAAATATAGTTATAGATTATGTGTTAAATAATTAGCAAGTACTTTTAAATGTGACAATGTATTAATCATCAATTTTAAAAGATGGTTATACGTACGTTTACGTCAGTTTCCGTACAAGAAGTAGATATCAAAGATAAAAATACGAAAGAAAATTTTAAAAAAATCATTCAAATTTTTTTATAGGAAGTAATACTATATTTATAGGGACCGCATATTAATTTAATACTAAAGAAATGCTATAAAATGAAATTGACAAAAGAAAATCTCATCAATTTAAAATTGGTCCCTATGATATCAAGTTGTATTTATAGATGTGTGCAGTCACAAGTAACCGCATATTACGTTCAAATAGTAAAGCTATGACTAAAATAAGAAAATATTAACTAACATAATTAATGTTGTGTAACACTTTTTTTCAGCCTAACATCCATTTAATGAAATGTAACATTGTCAATAATTGCCTAATCTTTATGGACCACTTCTCTAGAAGGTACAAATCTACTATGGACCAGAGTGTTCCCCATAATAATGATCTCATTATTGAGATTGTTGACAATTTCAGAAAAGCACATGTACACCACTTGTTTAGAGATAGAGATAATATCTAACTTGGAGTTCACAATATATAGCCCTCAACCTTCATCCAAACCAAAACCACTCAATTCTAAACATGTCTCCTGCAATAACCATAGCAATATTTTCTTTCCTTCTCTTAACTTTCGTATACTTATTATCCAAAATCTCTTTTCGTCCAAAACAAAATACTAACTTCCATAAAAAGCCACCAGGTCCACCAGCACTACCTATAATCGGAAACCTTCACATGTTAGGCAAACTTCCACATCGAAAACTTCAAACACTGTCCAAAATATATGGTCCAATCATGTCCTTACAACTAGGTCAAGTCCCAGCTGTTATCATTTCATCTTCAAAAGCAGCAGAGTTATTTCTCAAAACACACGACCTTGTTTTTGCAAGCCGACCAAAGATTCAAGGATCTGAGGTCATGTCTTATGGTTCTAAAGGGGTGGCTTTTTCTGAGTATGGTCCTTATTGGCGTAGTGTGAGGAAACTTTGCACTTTGAAACTTCTTAGTGCTTCCAAAGTTGAGATGTTTGCTCCTATTAGAAAACAAGAGTTGTGTGTTTTGGTTAAATCATTGGAAAAAGCTGCTTTGGTTGGTGAGGTTGTGAATGTTAGTGAGGCTGTGGAAAATCTTGTTGAAGATATTATATATAAGATGATGTTAGGTAGAAGTAAGTTTGAGCAATTTGACTTGAAGAAGTTGGTTCAAGAAGGATTGGCTTTGATTGGAGCTTTTAATCTGGCTGATTATGTTCCTTGGCTAGGCCCTTTTGATCTTCAGGTATGTGCTCCTTCTTCTTCATTATAAACAAAAATATTAAAATATATAAGTGAAAGCATATCAAGACACTGTTCTCTCTCTTATATTTAGGGATTAACACGAGGTTTCAAGAAAAACAGTAAAACAATGGATGAGATGTTAGAGATGATAATAGCGGAGCATGAAGAAACTACTAATGTAGACAAAACTGGTGGTGAAGACTTTGTAGATATACTTCTTTCAATTATCCACCAAACCATTGATCATGAGAGTGAACAAAGTCATGTCATTGAACGAACTAACATCAAGGCTATTTTACTCGACATGATCGTGGCAGCAATTGATACATCCGCTACATCAATTGAGTGGACTTTATCTGAACTATTTAGACATCCAAGAGTGATGAATATACTTCAAAATGAAATACAAGATGAAGTAGGAAATAAGAGAATGGTTGAAGAGAAGGATTTGAACAAGTTTAATTACTTGGATATGGTGATTGATGAAGCCTTAAGACTTCATCCTGTTGCACCCTTACTACTCCCTCGTGAATGTAGAGAGAGCATAACAATTGATGGTTATTTTATAAAGGAAAAAACTCGAGTTATAGTAAATGCATGGACTATAGGAAGAGATCCTAATGTTTGGTCTGATAATGTTGAAGAATTCTATCCGGAGAGATTTAATGATAAGAAAATGAATTATCATGGACATGATTTTGAATCAATACCATTTGGTTCTGGCCGTAGACGTTGTCCTGGAATTCAAATGGGTTTAATTACTATTAAGTTGATTGTAGCTCAATTGGTGCATTGTTTTAATTGGGAACTTCCATATAATATTAGTCCTTCCAATTTGAACATGGAGGAAAAATTTGGACTCACCGCACCAAGAGCTCAACATTTGCACGCAATACCGCATTATCGTTTGGTTGATGCCAAACATGAATAAATCTATGTATATTCAACAAATTTATTACTAATAAATATGTTAAGTATAGTTGGTCTATTGTTGATGTTAGTATAAAACACGTTAATGTATAATGTTTTATCTTTATTAATATTAATGACCAACGTTTGAGTTTATTAAATTATTATTGAGTAATATATTACAAATTTTATTACTTAATATCCTTTTTGGTTCTGTATGATAACGCGAAGGAGATGATGTACGTATAAGACACTTTGATGCTCCATTAAATAAGAGTGCAAAAAGATACTAGAGATAATATAAGGTTTTAGACGTGAAGATTGAATACTTGACTCTTACGACAAAAGGATTTCTCTAGAAAGATAGAATCAACTTTGATGAAGTTTACGCATTTGTTGCTAAGATCAAAACGATCAGGTTAGTTGTTAGTCTAACTAACATAAACAATTGGCACATATGTCAAATGGATTTGAAATGTGCATTCTTAAAGGCCCCTTAAATGAAGAAGTTTATGTTGCACAGTTGTTAGGTGCCAAATAGTGTAAATATTTAGTATAGTATTTGGTGATTTTCAATTCTATTAATTGTTTATTGTTGCAATTTTACTTTTTTTTTGTGGTATATAACCTATTTTGATTAAAGGAAGTAAATATTTTATAGTTAATCATTTTTTGTCTAAATTTGTAGGATTTTTACTTTGGATTGAAGCTTGGACAATGGAATGGCTTAAAGATCAATTTCAAGCAATTTATGGTAGATGATTCGTGCTTCAGGTCGGGCTTAGCGCGATCATAGCGCATAGAAGCAAGTTTTGGTAGAATAAACCACGCTAAGCCTTGTCCTATGACGCTTAGCGCGTTCTGTGGTGGTTTAACTTTAAATAGAAATGCACTTAGTGCGGTTTGCAAAATTTGTCATGTCTATAAATAAATGTCTTTTTGATTTTTTGGGGGATATAACACATTTTGGAGGTAGAACACAACAAGAACACATTGTAGAAGAAAAAAATTGAAGAACAGAACATCAATCGTCGAGAAATCACCGTTGATGCTTGATCATCTCCTCTTTACTTATTGTTGAAGCTATCATGGATAACAAAGTTTCTCTTGTGTCAAGATTAGAGGTAGTTAACCTAACTATTATGTATTTTTTTTATCATCTTGTGTATGAACTTGATTGATGATTAATATATGTTGGATATCTTTGCTTTATTATTCTTTTTATGATTTGGATCACTATTGAGAAGTATGTTTCAAACTTGACCTAAGATCGACATTCATCTATTAATGAGAAAACTCTAACATAGATTTGTGAGTTGATATTCACAAGTATCAAACTTTAAAGATTGTTATGTTAATATTTTGGTTGAGAGATCATCTAAAGATTAACATGATAATACTCACAATATCGTTTAGACGTAAATGATATTGAAAGGATACGCGAATATGTCGATCATTAATTAATTCATATGCATGATTAATCAAATACGTATAAAATAGGTTAGCGAACACTAATCTTGACACGTTTTTATCAAACCTCTAAAATCAAAACTCTCTTTAAACCGATACTTGACACCTTTGCACGAAATCGACTCTTTTCGTTACCAAAAACAAAACGAAAACCCTTTTATGAATATAACACTTAAAATTACTCGAACTATAGAACGACGGTGATATCACACACCAATCTCTATGGAAAACGATAATATAAATATTTGCCTTGTAAAAGTGTTTCAACAAAATGCCGCTGTTGCTAGGGATTGGCGTTTGTTATTACAAGCATTCCAATAGTTCTAGTGTTTTAAGTTAATTTATTATATTAGTATCTCTTGTTTTTTTCACTTGGTTGGCTAGTGCTTTCAGACTTCTGTTTATGCGAGGAAGTATTTTTGAAGGTCAACTCCTTTTTGACCCTGAAATCGAAAGGATTTGCGGAAGACTTAATAGCAAGACCAGAAGAAGGAGAAAGCTAGCGAAGGAAATCAAAGAAAGAGAGGAAGCATCTACTTCTGCTACACCTATAAGGCAATAAGTAGAAGAAGACATGGCAGATCCACCCAGGGGTTCTTGTACAAATAGTCTATGGTTAAATACTCAGTTTGCTCGTAATGAAAATGAGAGGCATTCTGAAATGAAGACGGGAATACTAAAACTTTTGTATGCTAACCCTTTCGCCGGTCTTGATCATGAAGATCCTTACACCTATATAATAAAATCCTATGAGATAGCAGGTGCTATAGGAGCTTCAGAAGAGGATGAAGAGAAAATGTTTAAACGACTCTTTCCATATTCATTGATTGGTAAAGCTAAGGATTGATATCTTGACCAACCTAATCAACTAGAGGATACGTTACATGATATTAGAGAATCTTCTTTTACGAATGCTCATACTTATGATATTATATGTAGTGATAAAGACACCCCTTTATATAAGGGATGAACATATTTTACACGATTGTCGGTGGTGTTAAAGTTGTTTAATTTGAAGGGAAAAATGGATGGTCGGATAAAAGTTTCACAGAATTACTTGAATTGTTAAAGCAAATGTTACCAGAAGATAAAAAGGGCTGAATCATTGCTGTGAGGCCAAGAAGATATTGTTTCCAATGGGTCTGGAGTATATCAAAATACATGGTTACCCTAATGATTGTATATTATACATGAAAGAGTATGAAGACTTGTATCAATTTCTAAAATATGGTGTGACATGTTACAAGGTGAATGGCAACAATGGTGATGATAATGACTATGACAATGTTAGTAGGAAGCATCCTCCTGATAAGTGTTATGGTACTTGCCTATAATTTCAAAATTGAAGAGACTTTTTGCTAATTCTAATGACGCAAGGAATCTTAGATGGTATGCAGATTAAATGACTCGTGATGGAAACAATCGCCATGTAGATGATTTGTTGGAATGGAAGAAAATTGATTCATTGTTTCTGGATTTTGGAGTTGAGCCAAGAAACCTTAGGCTTGGGCTTGCCACCGATGGAATGAACCCCTTTGGTAATCTGAGAACTAATCATTCTTCGTGATATGATCTTCTCACTATTTCTAACCTATCTACTTGGTTGTGCATGAAGCACAAGTATATATTATTAAGTATGATGATTTTTAGACCACATCAACCTGGTAATGACATAGATGTTTATATAAGTCCATTAATTAATGATTTATGACTCTTATGGAATGAAGGCGTTGAGGTTGATGATGCATATTCTGGGGGAAATTTTAAGAAGCGTGCAATGTTATTTTGCACAATCAACGACTTTTCTAATTACGGTAACTTGGATGGATATAATATCAAAGGGCATAATGCATGTCCTATTTGTCAAGATAATAATTGTTATCACCAAATTGAGTTTGGAAAAAAGATCGTTTACCTTGGGTATCGAAAATTTCTGAAACCCGATCATCCTTATTGTAGATTACGGAAGTCTTGATGTTAGATATTGTCTTGATGTGATGCACGTGGTGAAAAATGTGTGTGATAGTCTGATTGACACACTTCTAAATATTCAAGGAAAGACTAAAGATAGTAAGACTTCCCGTCTTGATATGGAGGCAATGGGTATACGAAAAACAATTGGCTCCAATAGAGAAAAGAAAGATAACTTTGCCTCCAGCATGTCACACTCTATCTAAAAAGGAAAAGAAAATTTTCTATGAGTGTTTGCAAGGTATTAAAGTTCCGCGAGGTTACTATTCAAGCATCAAGAAACTTGTATCAATGAAAAATCTCAAGTTAATTAGTTTAAAATCTCATGATTGACATGTATTAGCAACAACTTCTACCAGTGGCTATCTGTGGGATCTTACCAAAGAAAGTGAGAGTAACTATAACGAGATCGTGCTTATTCTTCAATGCCATATGTAAAAGTTTTTTATTTCTAAAAATTAGAAGATGAGGCTTCCATAATCTTGTGTCAATTGGAGATGTATTTTCCTCCATCATTTTTTGACATTATGGTTCACTTACTTGTTAATCTAGTTAGAGAAATCAGATTTTGTGGTCCATTTTATTTAAGGTGGATGTGTCCAATAGAGTGATATATGAAGATCTTTAAAGGATATACGAATAATAATCACCGACCGAAAGTTTTGATTGTTGAAAGGTACATAACTAAAGAAGTTGTTGAGTTTTGTACAAGATATTTGTCAGAAGTTGATTATATAGGTATTCTGATGTCTTGTCACACTGATCACACATACGGAAGAGGTACTCAAGGTCTAAATGTTACGTCAATGACTCAAGATGTAGTTATTCAAGCACATTTCTATATATTGAATAATATAAATGAAGTTCAACCTTTCATAGATACTCACAAAAGACTTTTGAGGAAAAAATATCCCCGAATGAGTGATAAGTTGTTGTTGATAGAGCATAACAAGAGATTCATAGATTGGTTTAATAAAGTGTATCTAATGATCATAGTGCATTCGAGATACTCAAATGGTTGTCGTAGGAGCCAAAATTTTGTTTTATTACTTGGACTACATACAACATTGGTCATTATACCTTTTATACAAAATCAAAATATGATCGTAGTACAATGCAAAATAGTGGGGTTATGGTTGAAGCCGAATCGATATATTTCTCTAGTTCGAAAGATAAGAATTTTGTATTGGCAACTACTGCGTTTTATGGTGTCATTGATGAAATTTGGGAGATTGATTATGTCATTTTTAAAGTGGCTTTATTTAAATGCAAGTAGGTTTCCAATAATAATAATGGTGTACACATTGATAACTTAGGATTCACCCGGTTCAACCTTGGCAAGGCATCTTTTATGACTGAACCATTCATCATGGCTTTTACAGTAAAACAAGTTTTCTATGTTACCAACCCATTGGACATATCTGGGAAATGGTTAGTCGTTATCCAAGGAAAACACGTTTCTCTTAGTGATGAAAGTCTTTATATTCCATCCACACCTTATTACACAACACAAGTTCCTACCTCTTATGATGAAATTGATGGAGATGTTGTCCATGTTATTTGAATCGATCATGAAGAAGGAATTTGGGAAAATTAACATGTATATCATTTATTATTTATTCATAATATATTCATGTATCTTATAGTTTCCAAGTATTTCTACTAACAAGTATAATCATTTGAAATTATAGGTCTTTAGAGTCAAGAACACCAAGAGACAAGACACCAACACACCAAGTTACAATTATGTGAAGTTATGTAATGTGTAATTTGTAGATTGTTTGTTTTGATAAATTGTATGATGTTTGTTATTATAATAATCGAATATGATACAATTATGTGATATTATGAATATGATACAATTAATATTATTCAGATAACTTTATCATAAATGTGAGTTTTATTTTTTGCTGTGATATGGTGAACAATAGTACATGTTAAAAAAATGGGATGAATTATAAAATCAGAATAATATTTGTTAATTATGCAGAATATTCAACCACGGTTATAGTCATAACCGTTATCATAACTCGCGTGCTTTCTAGAAAAAAATAAATATTAAAACAAAGCATCTGGGAATCGAACCCAGGACCATTAAATTGATCACAACGGTATTTTGGATAACTGTTGTGATAAGGAGGGCGCTTTCCGGTTTATTACAACGACTTATGGGCCATGATTGTAAGTATCATATATTCAATGACACGCTACATAACAACTCTTGGGCCCGCGTTGTTATATATCTCTCCCGACCGTTGTTAAAGGCCTTTTTCGTAAGAGGGGATCATTCATGTTACACATGCACCTTCAACTTTATTGATTTTTAATTCTGATGATTACAACATGGCGATGCATGAGGCACATCGAAGAGCATTTTTATTCACGCATGAGTCTATGCAGCAGTTGCAACTCTAGATTCGTGAGCCTCATGTTGATCATCCTTTGAGGTCTCGTGATGAGTTTATTGCTAGTGTCTGATGGCTTAAGGGAAGGCCAAATTTTCAGGAGGAGGCAGCGAGTGATGATTGTCGCACCCCAAAATTTACCCTCCTGTCATAAGTTTTTCTTGGATTTTTTCTTGCAATGGTATGAGTTCAAAAATGTGGATTTATTGATGTCTTGGTTCTAAGTTAACTCGCCTCTCGGTTTGGTATATGTTTGAAGTTCCACATGTTTGAAATGAGTTGTAGTACAATGGTTGGAATCACGATCATGACTTTCTTGCTTAATTCATCTGGTGTTTTGAGTCAAATTTGGAGTTAAAGAGAATGTTTAGAATTTGAGTTTGTGGCGGATTATTTGATACATTAAGTTTTGATTCGTCTAAAAACTTATATGTTTATTTAATACAAGCAAGTCTGAAACATCTCATCATGCTTTATTCTTTTGTATCAACCAAGATTATTTCGAACGGTGGTTCAATTGATTCAAGAGGTTTAGAGCGAATATTTTGTGCGGGATTAAAGGTGGTAACTCAAGAATGATAATGCCGGGATTCATTGTGTTGAATTTCTTAGAATTCATAATTTATGGTGTTCATCATTTATTCCGTTTCAAATGCTTCACTTTGGGATTTATTTCAAATTCATGATCTGTGCAAATATTTGATATTTGAGTTCTAGGCCAACTTTGTACAATGCAATTTTGTACGCCTAAATTCTATATTAATTTCAAGGTACAAAACAAAAGCTTGAATATTGTTTCGGTTACTTCAATGTCGGTTCTTGAGTTATACAAATTATGCCATTTGCAAGCATCAATTCAAATTCTATTAAAATTCCAAATAATAGTTCAAGATTGTTACAAGTAATTTTACAAGTTCGTCAACTCGAATTACAAAATGAATTTATAATTGTATTGATTCTAAACTACATAAGAAATTGATTTGCTACAAGAATCTCAAGTTTCCTCCAAGCTTTCTTTCTTCACTACGGCTCGGTGACAATCATCCGAGTCCGTCAAGCTTTGACAAAGCTGCCTCGTCCGTGTTCTCTAAAATGTCCTCATTCATGTTACATGAAAACAAGAAAAAAGAAGTGATTAGCATCAGGTCATAATTATACGAACTTTAAGCAAGAAATTAAAGAAGACAATTCTTTCGGACTCATCATTAGGGTCTGTGTTAGGAATCAGAATTAAGAGTTTGTGAGTGTGTTCCAAGCGACTAAGCCTCAGAACTTTAAGAGTTCCTTCATCGGCCACAACTTCCTTTTGCAAATCACAACAACCGTTGTTGTTGGTTCACAAAAGGAGGTGTGAAATGGAAATCAGAAACATCATTTTTCCAAGTAAATCCAGCCCAACAGGTTACCAAACAGGCAGCAAGCAGAGTAAACCCAAAGCAAATCAGCACAGGCAGCAAGTAAAATAAAATATGTGGTTATCAGCACATAAAAATCCCAACAGCAACGGCAGGCAACAAAGCGTAAGCAACAGAGAGAGCGACATCACAAGAGTTTATACCAACCCATACAAGTAATAGAGACAATAGAAGCAGAATGGGGATAACCAAGCACAATATCTGTTCTTAAGATATATTCCAGAAAAGGACAACCCAGGGGTAAACCTAAAAAAACAAGTAATGTCTGTTCTTATTAAGAGGCCAGTAAAAACACAATAGACCAGAGATGAAAAAACCAGATAGAACAAGTGAAAGAGATCTGTTCTTAAGATACCAATCGAAAACACCATAAACAGAAAATAAAAAAAAACAGCATCTGTTTAAGCATACAAAAACCAGACACAGAGACCCATCTCAAAAAACCAGTTCAAGATCAAGAACACCAACAAACAGAACCTAAAAAAAACTATTGTTCATCATTTTCCTCAACACGATCCTTCAGAGTGTTTTGTTTTCAGAAAGGCATTTTCTGACAAGAGAAAGAAGAAGAGGAAGAAGTTTTAGAACGAACTCACCAAGTCAGACCGTGTTCACAATCATCATAGATGCCACCGCCGGGTTCAAGAAATCAGGGTTAGGGTTCCGAAATTCCCTGTCAAGACCTAAGCCATATCGGTCCAACATCTGCAAAAAGTTAAAGCATATCAGAAAACAAAAGGGAAATCAATGGAAACTGGTTCACCGAGTAACAACCGTCGCCGCTCTTATCCCCGCCATCACCTTCATCGAGAGAGATGAAGGAGTTGCGGAGAAAACAGAGTACAAGAGAACTTTCAGAAAGAGTTCAGATCATCGACAACCGAAGGCCAAAGAAGAACATGCAAGCAACAAAGTATATCGAGGGTCACGGATCGCAAGCCAAAAATGGGGTTCAAAATGGAGAAACAGATCGAACATGCATCTGAAGCAAGAGACAAGAATGATGAGAGGGACCATCGAGGAACAAGGCGGCGGTAGCCGTCACGGCCAACCTTCTTCGCCGGACGATTCAGAGCGTAGAGAGGAGGGGGTTCGATGAGAGTGCCTCGTGAGAGAGAGATGCGTTTAGGGATAGAGGAAAAGTTAAACTGAAGATTAATTAATTAAGTTTTTCTTTTCTTTCTTTTTCTTTTTAATTAAGTATGTGGATTAGTGGACTAATCCGGCGGTGACAAATGTCACCGTCTGTTTGACCATTTTACGGATCCTGTGCAGGCGTCTCACTGTCCATACCATACTCCACCATCTCTCAGTTGTGTGATTTTCATCAAGTCATCATCAGCATTTTCAGATTTGCATCTGATTGGATCTGACGAACCAAAAGCGTGTGTCCATGGTGAACCTCCTTGAAGTCACCACACGAGATCAGCCTGACCTCTTTTTGGGCTTGGGCTCTATTTACTCTTCAGCACCCCCTGTTTGCTTCAATTGTCAGCCCATTTTCCATTCATTTTTTTTATAATATTTCATATAATATTTTGTTAAATAATTGCTCTATCAAGTAAATTTGTTGAGTGTTATTTTTATCTAAATATTTAATTGGGTTGAAAATTAACATTTAATTCAATTAATTATTTTATTAATTAATTTTATTAAATGGGAGGATTCAGTTTAATTAATTATTTAGTAAATTTAATCGGGTGGTTTTATCTGTACATCTATGCTATTATCGTACTTCTCGATTTGATGTATCCCCATTCGTAAATTTGTATCCCCATCTCGTATGGTTTGTAATAGTTTAGGATTAATTTCTTTGTGTGTTTTAATTACTGTACAATTACGCATTTGCCATTAATTAGAACACATAGCCTCTTCTTGGGCTCCTCATCAAGGAACAGGTAAACATACACAGTGCACACTCGCACACATTCATAGTTTGGTCCTGGGCTATTCTACAGCGACAACTATCCGATCGATTGCTCCAATCGGTCGTTTAGAATACTAGTGCCACGCTAGTTCCACTTTCTAAGAGCATACACATGGCCACCATGAATGGGCTTTTTCTGATTTATTTGCTTACAATTATTTGTTCCTCCTCCATTTCTCATCCCCGCGCGTATCTCCAAATGCTTTCATAATTTAAAGTTCTAAACCTCGATCCAACGTCGAGTTTCTTTTCAAATAATTTCTTAAATAAATTTCTATCTCTCCCTGCTCCCACGCATATGGTAGTCAGTCCAGTATCGACCCTCGACCGTATGCTTGGTGTCTTTAATTGAATTTAATTAATGTGAACCATGTTTCACCTCACTTTTCTTAATAAAACTTTTGGGTAGAAAAAGATGATTCGGATGTTTCTGTCCACTCATCCGAGTAATTGGGGCATTAGCCGTTGAACGCTTATGGTCCAATACTTGTCTCCCACATAAAAAACAGCTCAACTCACTCAAACTCTTTTTATCGCTCATATGCGATCATTAAAAACTCTTTTCAGATAAAGAGGGTGCAATAGTCGTTTCAAATACGAACGAGGACTTAAGCTTTTCAAACAAACAAAACAAGTCCTAGTTCAAAGCATTTGAAACGTCTAAACGCACGATTTTTCAGATAAAATCAATACAACCAATTAAAACCTTTTTAAGAGGAACTACAGAGTTTTGACTTTCCCATTGCACAAGGGAATATGTAGGCACACGGTTCAAAAACCGTGCCAAACTCAAAATAATAATAATCAAATTTCTTTTTATTTTATAACTTAGAGATTAGCGAATATACACACACACTTAGGACTAAACGGGTCCCATCGAGTACGATGGATGTAAGGGGTGCTAACACCTTCCCCTTATATAACCGACTCCCGATTTCAATTTTTGGTCGTAGACCGTCCTATCCGTTTATTTTGGGTTTTATCTATATTTTCCCGTTCTTTTTTAGAACAAATAAAATTAGGTGGCGATTTCACTAGTTTTCGAGAATTAAAAGATTTTTGAAAATCGAGTTGCTTCAATGATGATGGATAAAGTAGCAGTGGAGATTCGATTTTTGATGTAGAGAGTGAATGATTCTATGGGTTTGGTGGTTTTGTTGCTAGTTTTATTTTTTATGACTTTCTTTATTTAGTATTATGTTTTAAATATTCAGAAAAATATGTTGTTGTGTACCATCCTTTTAGGGATGATGTTTTTATGTTGTTTAAATGTTTGTGCATTTTGATTCCATCCTCTTAAAGATGTGGGTGTAGATACTTAAGAAGACATTTTATGTCATGGATGTTTTGAAACACCAAGTTGGGGTGTTTTTGTTTTTTTTTAAAACTTTAATGCATGATGTTGTTAAATTTCAAGTGTGTATGTAGTTGTTTGGTTTGTTTTAATTTGTTTCATTTTTAGAAATAGCAAAATTTTTGATGCTTTGTTCCTAAGTTCTATAGCTTTGAAGGAATCATGTGAACTTGTCAAGATGTGGTTCAACTTGCAATTGAGTGGTGATGATATAAATTAAATTGTAGTAACAACTTCAAGGTACATGTTTATTGATTTCTAAACTTAGCTTAAATATGAAACTTGTAGTTTGTGCATAATTTCATACTATTAATTCTTTTGCATTACATGTCAATGTGAATCACTTTAGAACCTAGCCTTTTGTGAGGTAGCTTTCAATTATGCACTAAAATGCTGGAGACCAAAAATCTTGTCAAATCGATATTATGATGTTTAATCATGCATGTGTGTTAAAGTTTGAAAAGGATCAATGGAATTTTTTTTCGAGAAAAACCACTTGAGCCAGATAAATAATCAATCTACCTTGAGAGTGAGTGATCACTTGTTAACCCCAATTGAGTCTTTCTACAAATATCCTTGTGATTTTTGAATTGTGTAAATATTGTACATGAATAACAAATTCAGTGTTGACTTTTGAGAAAGGATATTGATTTTTGTTTGAAAAATTGTGAACCGTCAACCTTAATGTCGTTGCTTTTACTTTCTCTTGTCTTAGTTGTGTGGGAGCATTCTTGTTACTATGTTAAGTTATGTTCAGATTTGGGGAGAAAAGGTAGGTTGTTTGTGAATAAATTAAAGTGGTTAAAAGAAAGAAAAGTGAACAAAAAGAAAAAGAATCATTAAAAAGTTGAGCTGTTAAAAAGAAAAAGAAAAAAAACCATGGACATAAATTGTGCCGACAAAAGATCTCAAGGTTGTATGCTAATATCAAAGAAAAGATTGCAAACGGGATAAAAGTCAATGGCGTAATGTGTGAAATTGAATGCTCTCATGCAATTAGGAAAGTTAATTTCAATTACTTTGAGATATGACCCTTCCTTGTAACTAATCCAAATTACAATCTTTTCATTTCCTTGTGATTCTTAATTGACACTTTTGGTGCTTTGTGTGTGATGAATGCATGATTTGATCTGGATGTTGGCATGATTTTTGGATGAGTGAAAAAGCCCTCATGTTGTTTCTCATCCATTGACGAGTGTGTGTTTAGGTGTGATTCATTTTTTTGAATTGTATTATTTTGGAAATTTTGATATGAATTTTGAACTTAACCATTATTTCATGTTTATGGTTTATTTTAGTTAGTGGTAAGAATTATCTTGTTTGTTGTTGTTCATTTGAACCATGAAATTGTTTTGGCTAAACTTGTTGTTTCCTCATTCTTGTGGTTTGTCCTCATTTTCTTTTGGATTATGGAATTTTTGTTTAGGGACAAACAAAATGCCAAGTTGAGGAGAGTTATTAAGTGTCGAATAATGTAAATATTTAGTATAGTATTTGATGCTTTTCAACTCTATTAATCTTATATTCTTGCAATTTTAGTTTTGTTTTGTGGTATATAACCTATTTTGATTAAAAGAAGTAAATAGTTTATAGTTATTATTTTTTTGTCTAATATTTGTAGGACTTTTGCTTTGGATTGAAGCTTGGACTATGGAATGGCTTAAAGATCAATTTCAAGTAATTTTTGGTGGATGATTTGTGCTTCAGGTTGCGCCAAACATGACCATAGCGTGATGGAATCAAGTTTTGGTAGAATAAACCGTGCTAAGCCTGGTCTGATGGCGCTTAACGCATTCTGTGGCGGTTTAACTTTAAATAGAAGCGCCCTGCACCGCGCTTAGCACAGTATGCAAAAATCTGTCATGTATATAAATAGATGACTTTAGATATTTTGGGGGATATAACATATTTTGGATCTAGAATACCGCAAGAACATAATGTAGGAGCAAAAATCAAAGAATCGGAGCACCAATCATCGATAAATCACCATTGATGCTTTATCATCTTCTCTTTACTTATGGTAGAAGTTATCATGTCTGTGGATAGTTATGTTTCTCTTGTGTCAAGATTAAAGGTAGTTAACCTAACTATTATGTATTTCTTTTGATCATCTTGTGTATGAACTTGGTTGATGATTAATATATGTTGAATATCTTTGCTTTTATTATTCTTTTTATGGTTTGAATAACTGTTGAGAAATATGTTTCAAACTTGACCTAAGATATTCATCTATTAATGAGCAAACTCTAGAAATAGATTTGTGAGTTGATATTCATAAGTATCAAACTTTAAAGTTTGTTATGTTAATAGTTAGGTTGAGAGATCATCTTAGGTTGAGATATTCACAAGTATCGATAATTAATTAATTCATATGCATGTTCAATCGAATACGTACAAAATAGGTTAGCAAACACTAATCTTGACACATTTTTATCAAACCTTTAAAACCAAAACTCTATTTTAACTGGTACTTGACATCTTTGCATGAAATTGACTCTTTTCGTTACCAAAACCAAAACCAAAACCCTTTTATGAATCTAACACTTAAAATCACTCAAATTATAGAATGACGATGATAACGCACCAATCTCTATGGAAAACGATAATATAAATACTTACCCTGTAAAGTGTTTCAACAATAACCAGTTGAGTTTGTGAAACAAGGCGAAGAAAGAAAAGTCTACATGCGACATAAAGCCACATATGGGCTTAAACAAGCTCCAAGAGCTTGGAATAAGAAAATAGGTAATTTCCTAAGGGAGAAGTAATTTGTGAAGTGCACAAATGAGTATGAAGTATATGTAAGAAGAAGAAATAATGAATTATGTATACTATGTATCTATGTCGATGACCTATTGATAACAGGTAGCTGCACGAAAGAGATCGAAGACTTCAAAGGTGATCTAAGCAAGGAATTAAAATTTTTTAATCTGAGAGACATTTCATAATTCCTAGGCATTGAATTATAAAATAGTGGTTTGATGACGTATCAAAGAAGATATGCAAGTGAAATACCTCAATAGACATGTGATGAAAGAATGCAACTCGACTTCGACACTTATTGAACCAAGACTACAATTGTCGAAAGACTCATACGAAGATGATGTCGATCCAACTCAGTATAGAAGATTTATTGGGAACTAAGATACCTTTGTCACACAAGTCCTAACTTAGAATACAGTGTAGGTATGGTAAGTATATTCATGTAGAAGCCAAAGGTATCACACCTAACAACAACGAAGAGGATACTGATGTATCTCAAAGAAACTCTAGACTATGGCATTTTATTTCTTGCAGTCGATAAAGAAAAAATGCAATTTAGTGGGATACACCAACTTAAGTTGGTGTAGTGATGCTAAGGATAAAAAATTCACATTTGGATATATCTTTTTGCTAGGTGGTGCCCCTGTTACTTTGAGTTCAAGAAAAGAACTAGTAGTAGCAGTATCATTGTGTGAAGTAGAGCAGATAACTGCTTCTCTTGGTACATGTCAAACAACATAGATGGTGAATCTAATCGAAGATATTACAGGGAAGAATCATGGAGTAATCACCATGAAGATCGAAAACATCTCAACTATTTATCTGGCTAAGAAACTGATAACACATGGTCGAAACAAGCACGTCGAGATGAGGTTTAATTATCTTCGAGAACAGGTAGCTAAAGAAAAGTTAAACTTGGAACACTACATAACTAAGAATCAGATTGTAGATATCACGATGAAGGATGTGCATGTCGAAGTGTTCAGAAAACTATGAGCTATGATGAAGGTAGATATCTTAGACATTATAACTTAGATGGTGTGTTGAGTTTGTAATTCGTTGTGTTGAAGTAGCATGTTGCTCGACTTAACAAGGGTATGTCGAACTCAGCCTAATGTGTCTGAAGAAGTGTCAAAGTAGTTAGCTTCACACAATTTTTTGTCTTAGGTCTAAATAGTTATTTTGAACTTTTCGTATTTGTGGGCTTTGGCTTAGATAGCAAGCAAGCTCATTCTAAATAGGGAGTAACCCCTATATTATACAAAAATTGGTATGCACAGAATTTTGCAGTTCAAAATGAATAAGATTTCTCCATATTTTGTTGGTAGAGAGAAACTCTATAGAAAGTCATCATCCTCTTCCCTAATTTCATCAAACCCTAGTTCTTTCTTTCATTGTTATTGCGTATTGATAATAATCTTGTTCATCAAAATTCATAGAAATTCTTCATAGATCTTGGTGGATTTCCAACACAATTTAGGAGAATAATAACTATTTAAATATATGAATAATTAGGATTGGAATAAATTAAGTGAAATATAATAAAGAGAGGAGTGTATAATAAACTAGTTGTTGAGTAATTTAATAAATATTTATGCCAACGGGACATGCATTATATAGAATGTGTTAATAGTCACTATATTTTGCTATTGGTCGGGTAAGTTTGACGTTTTCAAGCCTTTATTGCAAAAAATATACTAGAGTCGCTATATATTGCTATTTGTGGTTTTAGTTATATTGTATTTCGTATAGGGGTGGTAAACGGGTATGTGCGTATTGTTTAGGTCCGCCCGCAAAAGCCCGCAAAAAAATGGGGCGGGGCTGTCGTAGTTAAGGATGAGGGCCTAAAATATATATCCACCACGCAAAAAAGTGAGTGCGGGGCAGGGAAAGCCCGTAGGCACTATACCTTTTAAGCCTAAAAATGTAAAATTTTATGTTAATACTCATACCTGCAAAAGTCCGCGAAGAAAATGGGGTGGAACAGTCACATTAGAGAGTGAGAGTCTAAATTCTTGATCCGTTCCGCACTAAAATACAGGCAAAACAGACATACTTGTTGAGAATCAAGTGTGAGAAAGAAGTCTCAATCAAGTGTGAGGAAGAAGTCCCATATTGATTAGAAAAAGGAAGAATGAACACTTTATAAGTGAGAGAACCCACACACCTATAACCTTAAGATTTTAGGTGGATATGTGGTGTGCCTCTCACAAAGGTGTGTCCCATGTAACATGTTCACTCCTCGAATTTGCCCCCTAACAATATCCAATAGACCGAAACTGTTTTGCGACCCCTAATTTTGTATACTATAAACAAAATTTATAAAAAAATTATAAATTATATTTTGATTGGTGAAATGTTTAATATTATATATATATATATATATATATATATATATATATATATATATATATATATATATATATATATATATATATATATATATATATATATATATATATATATATATATATATATATATATATATATATATATATATAGGAGGGATCAAATTACACCAATTAGTTACACCAAGTATTACACTCATTTATAACCTTTGATTTATTTAAAATCTAATGGCTATTATAAAAAGTATCTTAGTAAAATGTTTCCTTTTTTCACAAGACCAACCATTCCATATATATTTTGCTAATAAATGTCATATATCTTAAACAAAATATTCTTTTTTCTCAAATGAATAATCAATTTCATACATAATAACATATACTGTCAAAGAGAAAAAAAACATGTGACTTGAAATTTTTTAAAAATATATTATTTTTATTTGTACTATTTATATTTACTACTAAAAAATTACTATCAAATTGATTGTTTTTGAAATTGTTCTCATTATTTTTTAAGGTTTATTTAAATTAAATTATATTCATTTAAATTAAATGATAAAATTAATATACTTTTAATTTAAATAAAATTATATTCTATTCATTTAAATTAAAGGAAAATTTTATATATTTTTAAAACAAAATACATAATAATATTAAAAATGCACATAATTTAGAAACATATATTAAAAAATAAGTTGAAAATATAAAACAAAATAAATTTTATTGATCATTGTTCATTTTGTCTAAATTTTATTTAAATTATGATTATAATTTCATTTAATTTAAAATGAACGATAAAATTTTTTTAAAAAATAATGAGAAATTTAATTTAAACAAAATGGTAGAATACAATTTTTATTTTGTAAGTATTTGTATAATATCTATTCAAATACTTATAAAATTTAAATAATTTTATTTTAGATTTTCTACTTATATTTTAATATATATTTTTTTAAATTATGTGCATTTTGAATATTATTTTGTACTTTATTTTTAAAATATATTAATTTTCCTTTAATTTAAATGAATAGAATATACTTTTATTTAAATTAAAAAATACTGATTTTATCATTTATTTTAAATTAATAGAATATAATTTAATTTAAATAAACCTACAAAAATAATTAGAAATTTTTCAAATGTTTTCAATTTGATAGTAAAAAATTTTCAAATGTTTTCAATTTGATAGTAAATTTTAGTAGTAAATATAAATATTGCTATTGATTGATCATTTTTAAGTAATGTTATTTATTCTAAATATAAATAGTACTAATTAAAAATTATATTTTTTATTTTATTATTCAAGTCACATGTTTTTTTTTCTTTGATAGTATATGTTATTATATATGAAATTGATTATTCATGTGACAAGAAAAAGAATATTTTATTTAAAATATATGACATTTATTAGCAAAATATATATGGAATGGTTGGTCTTGTGAAAAAAGGAAACATTTTACTAAGATATTTTTTTATAATAGCCATTGAATTTTAAATAAATCAAAGGTTATAAATGAGTGTAATAATTGGTGTAATTTGATCCCTCCTCTCTCTCTCTCTCTCTCTATATATATATATATATATATATATATATATATATATATATATATATATATTGAAGTTGATAAAGAATATTGTTGGAGAATTTCCAAGATATATTTGGAAAGTTGCAATGGTTAAAATAGACCTTTTAGAGAAAAGGTGTAATGCTTTACCATTGAAGCAATGTAACCATTCATGAACAAAATCTTTCAAAAGAGTTGTTTCCCTTCACCAAAAGACATAAGTTTTTCTATAAATAGATACATTTGTTAGGCATTGAAGAGACACAAAAAAATAGTATATTTCAAATGCCAAAAAATCATATCTACATCATTCTTTTATTTTTTTAGTGCACAAGAATAAATGAAGGAACTTTATTCGGTAAAATATCGTTGATCGATATGCTTAATGTGAATGTGCGATTCATGTTAAGGTTTCCAAAGTATCCTGAAGGGGATTCGCCGGGTAACCCATTTGCATCCAATATACATAAATTGGTGGGGCGAATTGAATCTAAAACTTAGCGCAAACACACGCTTTGGAATTTATTTTGTGCAATTTTTATCGTAACGTTTTCATCTTCTTCTTGTCTATATTTTGCAACAGACCCCCAACAAAATATCTAACAAATATTCCATCAAAACATAAACTGTTTATTAATATGAGGATGTATTTATAGATGTGTATAGGCACAACTAACTTAATAACTTAATAATAAGGGTGGTTGTAAGTTTACTATAACAACTAAAAAAAATACTACTACTAACATAATTAATGTTGTTTAATTCTTAATGGACCACTTCTAGAAGGTACAAGTCCACTAGGGACCATAGTGCTCACCCCATAATAAATATCTCATTATTGAGACTGTCTACAATTTCAGTGTTGAGAAATATACACCACTAATTTAAACTAGAGATATTATCCAACTTGGGTGGAGTTCAGTGTCCTCAACCTTCGGCCAAACCAAAACCATTCATTTGTAAACATGTGTTCTGCAATAATACTAGCAATATTTTCTTTCCTTCTCTTAACTTTCATATACCTGTTATCCAGAATCTCTTTTCATCCAAAACAAAATATTAATTTCCATAAAAACCACCAGGTCCACCAACACTACCTATGATTTAAACTTCCACATCGAGCACTTCAAACACTCTCTAAAAAACATGGCCCAATCATGTCTTACAACTAGGTCAAGTCTCAGCTATTATTATTTCATCTTCAAAAGCAGCTGAGCTATTTCTAATTTAGACTCGAACACAGATACGAGACACGAAAACTCCGCTAATATAAAAAGATAGGATACGGACACGACTATATATATATATATATATATATATATATATATATATATATATATATATATATATATATATATATATATATATATATATATATATATAACAATTTTGTTTATTTAAACTTAATATTTACAATTGATAAAAAAAACATAAAATGACAGGAAACGTGGACGACATCATTAGTATTTTCAGTTTTTATTTATTTTCTTATACAGTATATGGACTGCATCTTAGATACTAAGATGTGCATCCAATGTACTATGATGCATCATTAGATAGAATAATGAATACAGTTCCACAATTTAGTCTATTAGCAGATTATTAGTTAGTTAGAAAGGAAAGATAGGGGAATTAGTTAGATATAAGTAAGAGAAAACAGATTAGGGAGATCTATTTAGTACATTTGAATTTGATTGTCCGTAAAGTGATAGAAAAGACTCTTTACGAAGGACATTTGTAGTATATCCGTCCCTATCTTTTTATTCCCATTTCAGTGACAGAAGTATACACACATAAAACTCTTTAGCAATTCTTTCTAAAGTGGATGTCTGAATAATTTTCCACATGGTTCCACATGGTTACACAAAACATATAGGAATTGTATATAATAGTAATTAATAAAAAGTTTATAATAGAAGAATATGGCGGTAAAGATAAACACAAGGATCTTAATTTTGTAACTAATTGTGTAATTGTGTTGATTTTATAGAGGAGAAGTAAAATACAAAACTTTAAGGATCCTATTTTTGAGTTGGAACTTTTATTTTATAAAAAAATATATAAATTTTTTATTGAACTGTATCCTTTATTTAAAATAAAGTGTCGTATTTGTATCTGTTTTGATTCCATTTTTTTTCTTCTATTGAACACTTCAAAAATGTGTCAGATACGTAGCGTATAAATATTGTATAAATATATGTGTCAGACACATGTCAGATACGTCGACACGCTGTGTGAATGGCGTGTCGGTGTTTCATTGGCTATTTCTCAAAACACTCGACCTTGTTTGTAACAATAAAAAATTATATTCGTATCCATGAGTTGCGTTTAGGGACAGCAAAAAAACTCGTGCCCGTGGATATCCACGGGTAAAATCCGTCACGAATATGGATACGATAACTTAATAGGTATCCATGGGTAAAATAAACGGATATTTGATTATACGTTTTCTTACAGATACAAATATGAATTTGATGGTACCCATACCTGCGGGTATCTGTATCGGTTAATAATTAGAAAAATACTTAAATATTAATTTGTTTGATCAAAATTATTATGGTTATTCTTAAATATGATATTATTATTACTATTATTATTATTATTATTATTATTATTATTATTATTATTATTATTATTATTTAGATAAAAGAAGAAATAAAATGAATGAGAACTATTTTTATTATTATTTATTATGTGTTAAATTTGAAAATAATTTTTTTGACTTTAAAATAGATTAAAAAATAATTATTTCAATATACATATTTTTAAAATATATTTAAATAATAATATTTATGGTTACTCGTTAATATCCGTGGATATCTCAATTCACGGATACTCATCTAACGAATACCCACACAGATATGGAACGAATACACATATCATTTTTATTAAACGGGACAGATAGAGGGAGACTAATGCCCGTATCTATAGATACCCATTGTCCTCTCTAGTTGCGTTTTTCTCCGTCAACTCCTTCTACCATTAAATAAGGATATATGAACTACACCCATTTGATGAATGTAAGTAATAAGATGAAGAATATCTACTTTTTTTTTTTAACAAATCAATATTAAATCCAAATCATTACATATCTATTAATAAAATATGTGCCATTTACTTTAAAATTGTTTACAATTACAAAAGATTTAAAAAATAAAAAAATTAATCTTTTAATAAATTTACTTTACTTCAGTAAAATATTGTCAAGTGTCAAGTTTTCACTTGTCACTTTTTACAAACATTCCATTCTTTTGAAATTAAATTAGTTTTCTTGTTATATTTTTTCTCTTTTATTTTATTATTTTATCTTCCTACCCTTCACAAAAATTACTAATTTATTTATATTTTTCAAATCTATCAACAATGCAAATACGTAAAAACAAATGAAGAAATAGAAAAATAAAAAAAAATGCAGATAATATTTACAAGTATTTTTATATTTTTTATAATTATTAATTTAATTTTGATGTTCAAATCTATCAGTAATATATAGTTATTTTTATAGTTATTAATTTATAGTGAATAAAATAAATATATATGTTTTTTTAATTTACGAATAAAATAGGGTATTGTTTAAATATATTTATGCACATTAAAAATTATATGTAATATATTAATATGTATCATTGTAATATATGATTATTATATTAAATATTTATCGGTATATATGTATATCATGTTAACGTTTAGTTTTATTTTTATGATATATTAAAGAGAAAATTTAGATACCATTTTTCAAATGTGATTTATAATATTTAAGTATATTAGTCATATTTTCATTGGAAAATAATATAAACCACAACTAGTAGGTAGGTTTGTCTTTTAATAAATTTAATGTATTATTACTAAAAATAATAATTAATATATTTTTATATTTTAATAAAATTAGAATTTTATTTTATTAAATTGAATAATACTCAATAGCCGCGCAGACAACTAACTTACCATCTTACGGGTCACTAACAGTAAAATACTTATTTTACTTTAATTACCAATTTTTTTTATATATACAAGATTCTTATTTTAAAATGTCAAAATTTATCTTTTTTCTCACCGTCACTATCAACAAAATATCTATTTATTTTATTTAATAATAATCTTTATTTGAGACACAAAAATTTTATTTTTAAATATCAAAATTTTGTCAAAGATCACTATCAACAAAATATTTGTTTTTGTTATAAAATAAGAAGAAAGAAGATAAAATAACAGAGAAAAATATGAGAATAATTATGTATTATTTCATCAGCATGTCTTTGTACAATGAGATTGGTCTTATTTATAGGACAACATACATACAATGTAATAAATACAAATTGATATAAATAAGGAATAAAATCATCGAGAGACAATCATCCAATTATTCATAACACTTTCCCTTGGATGTTTGTTTTAGATATGCCTTGTTAAAACTTTACTAGAAAAAATCTATTGGAAAAAAATCTAGTGAAAAAAAAAGAGTACATATCCTTTTAAGAAAAATTCATATCTTCCCCTCAGCTGAACAATCATTTCTTCTACAATGAAGACCAATCTTTTGCACTAAAAGGTCTCTAAGATGAACAAATTTGTTGGAGCTTAAATCACCACTTTGTTGAAGATCATGAGTGAAAAATAACTTTGGAGAAATGTGTTTTGTTCAATTTCCTTTAATGTAACCATCTCCAGTTGAGTAATGAATGTAATATTATCTTCATATATGGTTGTTGTATTTCTTTTTAGAAGTCAAATCGCAAGTCTTTTGTGTGTATTGAATTTGGGATCTCAATCAAACATATTCTTGACTTGTATCATGTAGTGCTAAAAGTTCTTCATGGTTAGATGAAGTTGTTGTTATTGTTTGTTTCACTGGTCTGCATGAAATAGTTGTACAACCACATGTAAGCAAAAACCTATTTATGATCTACCATTGTGAGAATCAGATAAGAATTCCGATTCTACATAACCTGTTAATTCAAATTCGGATACTTTGGTATCAAATAAACTCATGTCTATTGTACCTCTAAGGTAACGAAGTATATGTTTAACTTTGTTCCAATGTCTTCGTGTAGGTGAAGAAATGTATCTTACTAATAGATTAATAGAAATTGATATATCAATGTCTGTATAATTAGGAAGATAGATCAGTGCTTGAATTACACTGTAATATGGTACTTATGGATCAATTAGTTTTCATTCTCTACTCGAGGTCTGAAAGAATATTCTACACGTTCAACTATCTAACATCATCGGGGTACACGACATACGATATTTGTCCATATACAAACATTTTAGCACTTATTCTACATAACATATGATATTTGTCCATATAGAAACATTTTAACATTTTTCTATACAACCTTCTTGGTGTATGAAAGTTCCATTGTCTAAGTGCTCATTTAGTAATGATTTTTTCTTTAGTCCTTCATATCAAATAATTTTCTTAAAAAATTTATAGCTTTTGGAAACTCTTCAGGAGTTCCAATAATATTTATGTCATATACATAGACAAATATTATAGAAATTATTCTCTAGAACTTTTCATAAAAATACAAGGACTTATGGACTTATTTGTATATCTCTCCCTTAGCAAATATTCATTGAGACAATTATATCACTTGTGTCCATATTACTTTAGCCTATATAGATACTTATTCAATTTTATGTTCTTATCAAGTGAACCATACAAATAAGATGTTACAACATTCATCATGTTCAAATCAAGTCCTTCATGTGGTACAAGGGTAATTAATTATCGAAATTTAATAGAATCTATACAAGTGGATATGTTTCATCAAACTCGATCTTAGGTATTTGTGAAAATCATTGAAAATAAATATCAATCTTTATTTTCACCCTTCTTATGTCGCTTTTCACAAAAACTCATTTATATCAAATTGACTTTACACCTTGAGGTATTCAGACTACAGCTCCAAAAATGATTCTATTTTAAAGTGAATTTAATTATTCTTCAATTTAATCTATTTATTTTGGTCACTTATCACTTTGTCTATAATCTTAGATAAATTTTGATTCAAGATCTGTTCATTTTGGCCAATTCTCAATTTGTCTACAATCTTTGATAGACTCTATTTCACGATCCTCGTTATCGTTTATCATCTTTAGCGCTATATTGTATACAAATACATTTCCAATGTCGACTTTATTTGGTTATCTTAATTTTGGTTCCATTCTATTTCACCCATGACATAATTTATCGAGATCTCTTAATTTCATATTTCACGTACTTGATTAGTTCTTCTGGAAGTGAAAAATAAATAATGTCAACATTCTTTTAGAATTTTCATATCCTCACTTGGGTCATCTTTAACTTTAGTTTCTTTTCTTGGTAGAGGACTTTTAACATTGGAACTGACTTTCCTACCACGCTTCAGGTGTGACTACAACTCATTTGCAATATTTGATTATCCAAAAGGAAAATCCACTTTGAGTGGAGTATTAGCAGCTGGTAATTTGTTTCATATACTTTGCAAATGCATTGTGTTTTGAACTTTGAGGATCAAAATAATATAATAATATTTTATTTCAAATTGTTCATTTGACCTACTGGATTACACTCTGAGCTGCTTATTCTCTTCCCCTAGTGTTAGGAAAATTAATTTATCAATTGATAATCAACCTACTGGGCTTCAACCACATATCCAGTTATCGGACAAAGATAAAATTCAAATACGATATTCAAATAAAATGAATTTTCTCAACATTCATGCAAATCTCATCTTAGCGTACTATACTGGAGCAATTGAATTATACACAACACATCCAAAAGTTTACTTAGATGAGAAGTATTAGATTATTAACCTAAAATATAATTTACAATTGTAAGTTAATGGGAGAGTTAACATATAATAACTTGCTGGCTTAATGCAAATAAATATATTAATATTTATATTTTGTATGTTTCAAATACCTAATTTAGAATTTATGATCTGAAATTCTGGTGCAACAACAGATTCAGATGTCACATAAGGATGTTTATACATATGATCTGATATTAAAACTGATACAGACAAGGTAGAATAAAGTAGTGCAGGAAAGCAATAAAAACATAACAGAATTGTTAACCCAGATCGGTTCAATCAACCTATATCTGAGGGCAACCAAGCCAGGAAGAAGACTTCACTATTAGTAGTATTATTTTATGTAAACAACCTCCGGTTTACAGATAAACAACCTCCGGTTTACCTAACCACTACCCAATGAAACCTTTATCTTATAAGCCTATCTAAGATAAGAGAACTTTTACTCACTCCTTAGTGATACCTAATAGTTCCAAATCCCTGCAACAAAAATAACCAGTTTGAAGAACACCACTTCAAACATACAAAAAATTAAAAAATATTTGACAAAAATACTTGGAGTTACTTCACAGTTTCCTCCAAGAATACAACTCAACTCATTGCTTCACAGCTTTTGAGTGAGTACAATAATCCTCATGCCTACGGGCTTCGAGGTACAAATCAGTGACCATCCCACAATCCGAGTGGTTCACTTACATGACTAACCCTAATGATTACATCTTTCTAAACTTGGATAGCTTCCTAAAACAAGGTTACAAACTGCTTATTTATAACCTTCTACCCAATTGGGTTTGGGCTTTCAAACAGCAACATAAAGCTGTAACAAACTTTGCAGAAAAACAAACAAGCAGATAACTTCTGCTACAATCAAGGTCTTTGCTGATTTTTCTCCTTAGCTTATGTACCTCCACAAATGCCTTCACAAACACGCCACATATGATGCATAATATTCCCAGAATATTCTGCACAATTTAAAACAAAAATGTAACAAACTTAACAGTTCAGTACTATGATGTCTGATGTCTCGATATCTCATTTGACATGTTGTTCTAGTTGTTGATTTTACTCAACATAACATGTTTAGGAATTCCAATAGGATTTAAAAGTTAATTATCCGATTTTACAATATATTATTTCTGCTATTATTTGTTTTTCAAAATTGATGCCAATCCTTAAAAACAAGGAACTTACAATCTCCTCTTTGGCAAATTTTGGCTAAAACAAATAAGCACATAATATAAACAGCAACAATAATTTAAAATTAACAATTAAAACTTTGTTCAGCAGTAGCTTCCATGGTCTTCTACACACATCTACATATCTTGAGTTGTATGTGATGTTTAAACATCATTCTTAACATCTTCTTTTCTCCATTAAACCAACACCAGGCGTGCAAAGTAGGAGAAGGAAGAAACTCAATGCTTGACTTGGAGTTGAAATACCTCCTGGGTAGCATAAGAGATAATCTAGATGGAATCTTGAAATTTCTCCATGTAACTCTGAACACAGGTCACAATTGTATTCATTCAAACTCCAAGCAGGAACAAAACTCAGAACACAAGTCACAAACTATTTCCAACCAGCAGTAGAACTTTCTTTGGATACTATTTGTGAACAACTCATATTTTCCCTTCTATATACAATAGTAAGATCAATAGCAGCATCAGAGTCAATACTTTCACCTCCAAGAATAACATTAAATATATGATCCTTCTCCCCCCTTTTAGCCAAAAGTTGGCAAAGTATGTCCTTACAGAACCAAAACTTGGCATATTTTGCCCAACAATGAATGATGCTCATGGTGGTGAAGCTTTCTTTCTTAAAAAATAGAGGTTAAGGAGTCCTTTATTTGTAGCACCGCTGAAGTTGTCCTTGGTCAAGGTGATGAGAATTCTGTTTGAAAAGTTGTCTCAGCAATTAATGTACCGTCCAAACAAACTCTGACCATCTTTGTCCAAACAAACAAACTTTGGCTGTTAGTTCCAATACAGACATAGGTCATTTCATCTTTGTACATTTTGCATTATCATGTGATTACTTCCTCTTCTTGAACCAATCAGGATTATATTTTTAGAGATATAATAACATGTGATAATATTTTGGCTTTATGATATCTAAACAACTTTCAAGGACACTACTCACTCATATTTCTAAGTGTCCATACATTGTCATGACTTTTTAAATTGTGATAAAGTCATGCTCCTATAGTCTGAATTAATTTAAACAGGCTTTATTAGCATTCAAACTATTTTAACAGAAGAGTTTCCCTTTCAACACTTGGCAGATAAATATTTCTTCTGTGTAGATACTTCACTTATGGTTGATGGTACTTAGGTGAAGTCTAAATTGCATTTGTAGTCATGCATTTGATGAGCATACTACTTTTTCAACATCTCTTTATTCATTAAAGTAGATAGATCTCTCAATATTTAAGGATGAAATTTGAATAATGAGATTCACAATACCAAATATGATGTTCCAACATCTTTTGGGACATTCATAGATACACAAGCATAGCCATTTGCTCCCTTTATTTGGAAGCACAAACAATTAACAAATAACACATAGACAGTTTCTCCCCCTTAATATCATCACTTCTCCCTTTTAGATTCCAAGGTGAAGCTTTCCATAATACTGTAACTCCCCCTGAGTTACACAAAGTAAGGACATATTTGGTTTTGATCCTCACAATACTAGAAGCATTCTTTATTTGAAATTTACCACAATTTCCAAATTAGGAATCCTTAGTTTACTTGCTATACAAGATACAGATTGCCACACTCTGTTACTTGTAATAGAAGAAACCACATTATCAACAATGCGTATGACCAAAGGTACATCTTTAAAAGATAAGTTTGGATCTTATCTGCCTTCACTTCAATTTCTGGTGTCTTCAACAGTTGTGATGTTACATCTCCATGTAGAACATTCTCTTATTTACATCACATACATCATCACACTTGATTCTGAATTTATACTTCCACACAATTATCACACAAATATCCAGCTCCATCAAGATATTTGTCAATGTTTGTATGCACCTCTTAACAATGAATCACATAATCACCAAATAGTGTTGCCACACATTCTATACTTGTGAAGATTAATATGAGCTCGACATTGACATTCTGCTCATAATTTTGCATGAATACTTCAGAAACTTACTCAGCTCCCAACAGAGTATATGTAGTTTGCATTCAAGCTCCATAGTAATAAGTACTTAGTCTCCCATCAAAGTACTTACCAGTTGTTCAGTTAAAGTAATCTACTCACACTAGATAATACTGATTAATTTCATCTTCACACTTTAAACTTATTACCAAGCAACTATACAAACATTCAAGGCTGAAGACACTTAGATGATGTTACAACATCTGATACGACATCATCTATTATGGTTTTGGGGGTAACATACATACTCACTTTTACACACAACACTTGCGGAGGGGTATAAGAAGTACAACTACTGCCAACTGATCAAGCTCCATGATCATACGATTAACATAATCAGGGGATAACATAAGCCATATCTCAATAAGCTTTTCTTCAAACTTTCATTTTGACTTTGAGATGATGGATGCCATAGTCTGTACCTACAGAGGATATTCCTTTACTAGGTTTCTAAAACTGACTTACCTAGGCAAAAAAAATATGCAGATTCTTCAAAGCAATATGTCTCCCTTGATTCTTCCATACAATACCTTTCCAAAACAACATTTAGGATAATCAACACTCAGGATCATCAATCACTATGGTTGGATCACATTATTTATCTTCAAACAGAGTCTGTTCTATGGTCATGAACAGAATTCCACACTTCTGATTCCTTTGATTCGAATGATATTCCAGATACAAGCTCATCTTGATTTCACATAAAAGGACTGTAGAATATACCTTTATGAGTCCTTTTACTTGAATTGAGATCAACTTCCATACTCCTATAAGCTTAGGTCAGAAATAAATTGACATCTAGAGTAGATAACTTGTTGATTGTCTCTTGATCAACTAATACAAAGCAAATGTCTCCTCTTCCAGACCAGGAGTAGGTTCTAAACATATGTACTAACACTATATTTGTTTAGCACCCAGAACATATGTTCTTCAACTGGTAGCTGCATACCTATTGAAGTAATGTTCTAATATCCCATAGAACATCAGTTCTATCTCCTTGGAACACATCATCCTTGACAATATGCAGATGTGTATAAGGATCATCGATCAATTGATACTCATCAACTCTATTAGTAAATGAATTTATGAGTGGACTTGAGGAAGATCTCAAGTATCTTTGACACTTTTAATATAGTTGTAAAAAATATGCCAAATGTTCAGTTGAATAAAAATAACTCTAGAATTCTTCTTGCACTTTAAGGGTTGTATCTGAAGCTATGCAGCGGAATATTGTAGTACTTCAACATAATTTACACAATGATTACTCCATAATTAAAACATAAGCATGACAGCTAAGGATTGAAACTAAATCAACCCTACAGTACACTTGCTTCTCACCAAGAAATAGACTAGAAATAATCAATACCATGACCAGAAGGAAACACATAAGCACAAGAGTTACCTTATCAATATCTTCACTCCCGCATGAAGGTTTTGACAATTTTCTTCTCTGTGCTGAATATAAGTTGAACAATTTAATCCAATTTCTTCACTCTTGTATGAAGTCTTTGAATATAAACTCTCTTTGTTATAGCTTCACTATCTTCTTTCTTCAAGAAGGTACATCAGTTCTGGTCAGGTTGGTCTTCAATGCACACTAGTCTTTCACAAATAGGTTCATCCTCCACTTCAAGGGACCATACAATATGAACAGGCCTTGGTCAAAAAATCTTCTACCTTGTACACAACCAGAAAGTATCCTCCCTGGGATCTCATCCAGAAACAGACAGGATGCCTGCTCTGATACCAATTGAAATTCTGGTGCAACAACAAATTCAGATGTCACATAAGGATGTCTAGACATCTGACCTGACATTAAAACTAACACAGACAAGGTAGAATATAGTAGTGCAGGAAAGAAATAAAAACACAACAAAATTGTTAACACAGTTCGGTTCAACCAACCTACATATGGGGGCTACCAAACCAGAAAGAAGACTCCACTATTAGTAGTATTATTTTATGTAAACAACCTCTGGTTTACAGATAAACAACCTCCGATTTACCTAATATCTATCCAATGAAAACTTTATCTTAGAAGCACATCTAAGATAAGAGAACCTTTGCTCACTCCCTAGTGATACCTAACAGTTGCAAACCCCTACAACAAAAACAACCAGTTTGAAGAACACCACTCTAAACACATAAGCAGTCAAAAAATATTTGACAAAAATACTTGGAGTTACTTCACAGTTTCCTCCGAGAAAACAACTCAACTCATTGCTTCACAACTTCTGAGTGAGTACAATAATCCTCTTGCCTACGGGCATCGAGGTACAAATTAGTGACCATCCCACAATCCGGGTGGTTCACTTACATGGCTAACCCTAATGATTACATCTTTCTAAATTTGGCTAGCTTCCTAAAACTAGGTTACAAACTACTTATTTATAACCTTCTATCCAACTGGATTTAGGCCTTCAAACAATAACATAAAACTGTAACAAACTGCAGTAACAAACTCTGCAGAAAAACAAACAAGCAAATAACTTCTGCTACAATCAAGGTCCTTGTTGATTTTTCTTCTTAGCTTCTAGAACTCCACAAATGCCTTCACAAACACATCACATATGATGCATAATATTCCCATAAGATCCTGCACAATTTAAAAGCAGAATTGTAACAAACTTAATAGTTCAGTAGCGTGATGTCTGATGTCTCGATATCTCATTTGACATGTTGTTCTAGTTGTTGATTTTAATCAACACAACATGTTTAGGAATTCCAATAGGATTTACAAGTTAATTATTCTATTGTATAATATATTATTGCTTCTATTATTTGTTTTAGAAAGTTGATGCCAATCCTTTAAAACAAGGACCTTACATGATCTCATAATTATCAATCATACAATTAACTTTAGACATCTAAAGAATGGATCTTCAAGTCTATTTTTTTTTTATGAATATATGCTACAAGATGTTTGATATTAAGATCAATATTAATAAAATATCTGATACTTATCTAAAAAATTCTAAAAAATTCTGAAATTGAGATCTTAGTCTAAGAAAACAACTTCATAAATTTCTGGTTGTGGTGAGTAGATAATAAACATGTGCATGATATTTTAGTTGATACAACAATTAAAGTTATGAAAAGCTCAATCTCTCAGTTTTTGTTTTTATTTTTGTAGAAATACAAAATTTATTGGATTGAAGAAACTTCTTGTTCTTCATCATGAGTTTTCACATCATGATACATAATCATGATCTTTTAGTTGAGAAAATTATTTCACAAAAAAATATATGGATGATCTTTAAGTCAATGCAAAAATAAATATCACAAAATATTTAAATCATCTAGATGATTGGTGTATTGATTAACAAATATCACCTTGCATATGTTATATAAAAATTCAACTTATAAAAGTTTTAATTTCCTTTAAGAACACACAAAAGTTATTGGATTGAAGAAACTTCAGGTTCTTCAATGTTAATTTTCATATCTTTATATAACTGAGATAACTCAAACGATCATGCCAAATTAGAATTTTATCTTTCTTTTTGCAAACTTCTGGTATACAGTTGTATGTACTTCAATTGTACTAATATAAATGTATTACAAGCTAGAGGGTAAAGCCGATAGCTTTTCCATTACACATTTTGTGTCCGAATTGTATAATACAAAGATACTTAATTCCTATAAATTAGTCATTTGTGTTTGATGACTTTTAAATTGTTATCATATCATCTCAAAAATAATAAATTAATGATAACTTATTATATAAAAATATAGTTGTTGTACCCCAATTTCCCCCCTAAGATTCACTCATACTTCATACCATTGTATTACACAAAGATCAAATGGTCTCTCTCTCTCTCTCTCTCTCTCTCTCTCTCTTATCTTTGGGTTTGTCTTTGGGAGATCACCAAGCACCATTGAATGTATGTTATGATTGATGTTTGACTAACAATAATGTGTGTATACTTCACTGTCTAAATGTGTAGGTGAATGGTGCCCAAGTCTCTTATTCAAGGAGTCAATAGGTTCATGTGTTTATTTCCATGCCTTCTCTCCTAAATTCTCAAGATTTTTGAAAGTATTGTCTCCCATTGAAGGTTTTTCTTGTCATCAGTTATGGTCTCTCATCTTGAGTATATGCTTCATGTTTGAAATAGATCATCAAATTCAAAGAATTCACCATTCTATGGCCATCTACCTTGAGTTAGGGTTTTGGACTTATAAGGATCATATCTTGGTGTTTGTGTGAAGTTTGTGGATGATTTCAAAGTAATTTTATTCTTAAGAGGATTTTTAATAAATATGCTTTGATCCAAGGAGTTTGATTGATGAGAAGATTGTTTTAGAAGTCTATGATTGTCCACTCTCTATATTGATACTTCATTTATCTTGTATGTATTCAAAGGATCATAACTTGGTCATCCCTTGTGTTGCACCCCAAAATTTACCCTCTTGATTTAGGCTTATGTTTCATCATAAACATCATATTGCATTGCATTCATATCTCATGATAGGATCCAAGCTCTTTGGGTTCTCAAGACTTCTACAAGCTAAGGAGGTTGATTGTGTTAGCATACCCTTCTGAAGGAATCCCAAGTTTCCATATTTGTGGATCTTTCAAGTCACAAGGTATATTATAGCTCAAGACATTCCATTTGTCTCATTGATCCCACAGGAATTGAAGTTTTGAAGAGATTTGGTGGGAAATTCATCTGTGGCATTCATCTGATGAAATTAGGGTTTTGGTCCTCTGTGGAGTTTGAAGCTTGGATGAGTCAATTTCTTGAAGTATTACCTTCTTATCATCATTTGAGTTATCATGGTTCAATAGATTGCTCAACACATTCAGAAGATTTGAGGTTTTGAAGCTTGATTGGTCATCTCCTAACACATGGAACAAAATTAGGGTTTTGAGTAAAATCAGGATTTCTTCAGATTTGTCACTCAAACTTGATTTCACTTGTTTCTATATGTTGTTGGACATCTATGTGTGAAATATTGAGGCTCAATTTTGAGTAGAAGCAAGTCAATTGATCACAATGGGCAAAATGGTCATTTTGGTCCAAATCAGTCAAAGTCAGGAGTTGACCAGGTGGACTTTTGGTCAACCATCAATTCAAAGATCAAATTTTCATTTTTCATGACCAAATTCACCATTGAATCAAGAAAGTTGGGAAAATTGGAGTTAACTTGTTCATGAAGTTATTTGAAGTTTGAAATTTTTCTAAGTGTCCACCCTATGGAACTTTGACACGTCATAACTTTCTCAATTTTTATCCAATGGTTGCATACCTTAAATTTCTGGAAAGCTTGGAAAAAATCCTACAAGATTGCCAATGTGTAAAATTTCTCAAAAATGCACCATTTGAGAGATATTTGAGTTAGAAATTTCATGCACGAGTTTTGACCAAGGCTGGGCAAGCAAGCATTTTCTGGGCATTTTCTTTGAGTAATTTTCACAAACAGGTGGTGGGCATAATGTTGAGGCTTATATATTTTGATTTAAATGGAATTTTTGAAAACCACTTCGTGCATTTTGAAGTATGCCATGAGAGCTTTAAATGGAACTTTGAATCACATCATTTGGTTCAAAATTGAGCAAGTTACAAGGCTCACAAGTTGAGGTCATGAAGTTGTTTACCATGCAGGCCCATGCGTGCCCAAAATTTTCAGTGCATGGCTTGTTTTTTCTAAACTTGTCTTGGTCATATCTCATTAAATATTCCATCATTTTGCATGAACCAAAGCCCATAGTGAACCTCATTGAGAGATCTTTTGATAGAATTCAAAAGGTCAAGAAATGCACGAGTCAATTGTGAGAAATTTGGGTCACAAGTAAGGTCATTGGGCTATAATTTTCAATATGTATTTTTTTATAAAACTCAATTTCCATCCATTTCTTTCACCCCAAGTCATTTCTATTGTTCATTAGAAGTGTACTAAAGCCCACAATGCCAGCCAATTCAGTTAAATGTGTACTTGTACTTGGTTGCACACCAAATTCTCAAACTTGCTCATTTTGGCCAAAACACCAACGCTCATTATTTAAAAGGAATCAAGGGCTGAGATTAAAAGGATCAAAATATGAGAATAAAAGGCACCAAAAGCAAGTGAAACCACGAGGGAAGCACAAGCCATTTCCATGCTTGCAAGTGACACCTCCATAAGAGCAAATTTTCGGATTGGACTTAGGAGGCTATTTCAAGGCCCATTTATTTTTCTAAACTCTTCAACATACTATACATAAGCCAGAGCAAGCCTCATTTCACTCTCTCCACACTCATAAACCCTAAATTTCAGATTTGAACACAAAACTCCATAACTGCATTTTTCTTCAAATCTCAAGTTTCAACCGTGCATTTGGAGATTTTCTTCTTTATTCTTCATCCTCAAGACAAAAGGAAGGGAAATCAAGCATTGGAACTCAGCTGGAGTGAAAGATACAGTAGATTACGATTTGCTTTTGAGGTAAGAAACTTGAACTTTGATTCTTGAAATTTAGTCGTTCATTTGTGTGTTTGAGCTTATATTCATGTTCATTGATGTTGTTTGAATGATTCTGGAGCTTTGCAACTTCCAATTTGATGAAATATGCATGATTGAAGTTTCTGAAAAATTCAATATGGATGATTTTTGCACTTTTCGTGGTGTGATTTCTTGATGTATAGTTACTTATTTTGAGATTTACGACTTGCATGATGTTCCTTGCCACGAGATCTTTAAAATGAGCTTTGAACCACAAATTTTGGTTGAGAATTAAGAAAGATATGAGGTCTGGAAGTTGGGGGTCTGAACTGCACGAAATTAGTGTTAGGGGGTTGCTGGAGGTTAGGGATGAAGTGAGGTGTCACTTCCTGATTTGTCCATTTCAATTTTCAAGCATTTTTTATTTATTTCTTTCATCTGATTTTATTTTATGCTCAAACTATTTTCAAAAATTATGAAAAAAATATTATAGGTCCTTTTCAGTATCTAATATTTTGTGGAATTTTTCTGGAATTTTTTAAAATGTTTTGATTGGTCAAATAAATTCGGAGATTAACTAATTTTGATTTGATTAACTTTTATCTAATTTTCTTGTAAATTCTTGAAAAAATACTTTTCCATGATAAAAAATTTCACAAAATTTATTCTGAGATCTTTGATTGGTTTATGATGATACCATGACTTTTATTTGAGTATTTTTTTAATTTTTTCATAATTAAATAAATTCATGCATTATATTGCATTTCATGCATATTTATCATTATTAAAAATATTTTTCTTCATACAAAAAATACATAAAAAATATTTTGGTACATCTAAATCATGAACCATGCATTTCTAAAGTTTATTTCATCATTCTTGCATTTTTTTTCCATTTTTTAAAAATTTCATGCATTATATTGCATTTCATGCATATTTAAATTGTTAAAAATACTTTCATGCATGTAAAAAATGCATAAAAAATATTCTAACTCATTTAAATCATACTTCATACATATCTGATTTTTATTCTATAATTTTGTCATTTTTACATAATTAGATCAATTTTTGCATTAAATACATGATTTGTATTATCCATTTTGCATTTTATTTGCTTTTACCATTTTTCCTTGAAAATAAAAAATGCCAAAAATATTTTTGACCATTTTTAGGGTGTTAGGCCGCTGTTTCTAATTTTTATAGATTTTTACTTCTGACTTTTACATTTTATACAAATTTTTCTTATTTATTGGTCATACAAGCATGTATATTAAACTAGAGTTGACTTTTTGATTTTATTTTGACCTTTCCATGGATTTTTGAGTTGAGCAAGGATAGGTCTCTGATTTGTAAGGGATTTGAGCTCCTTAGTGAATTTTTACTTTGATTTTATCTTTCATTTTTCTATTTTTGTGGAATTTCTAAGGTGAACATACCTTGTGGCCTAGTGTAATTGAGTCTAGCTTCAATTTGAGGTTTGTGGACATGATTTAAGGTCAAGCTTTGGGGATGTAATGATCATTTGAGTGCTCTAGAGATGTGTAACATATTTTCATTTATTGGAAATCCTATGTTAATCATTAGGTTTCTACCTTGAGCACAAAGTTTTATATGGTTCCCTAAACCCTATTTTGTTGATGTATTGGTTCTTAGCCCCTTTTCTTGTATAGTTTATGTTTCTAATTGATGTTTAAGGGTATGATAAACTCAAGGATAGTCTTCTAAGACTTGAGATACATTTGACCTCAAAGGATCACCTTGGTCCCTTTAGTTAGAAGTTTGAACTTTGCTTCGTTTGTTGCACTCTTGTGCATGGATTGTAAGGTGAGGAATGCATTCATGCAATTCTTTGAGAATTTACTTCTCATTTCCTTATTTCATCCTTATAGAATATTTAGGGCCTCGATTCCAGTTTTATTGATTCATTTAAGCCCCCTAATTTGCTCAAGCCCATGCAACTTATGTTGATTAGAATGTTACCAACTTATGCTTATGGTTGTACCACTTGTGTTGTATGCATCATGCATGGTTCTAGCAATCCAATTTCAATTGGATCTTTGATTTTTTACTTCTGAACTTGTACATTATGTAACCAATAACTCAATTCTCTTTGATTCATTGGCTTGCACTCAATTGTAATGTCATCATGATGATCTAGAAGAGCTAGATTTTCTTTTTCTTCTTCTATTGTTTGGTTGAAACATACCTTGAGGGATTATAGGTTCATGATTTTTGAGGCATGTCATTTCAATTGGCATTACCTTGAGCTCATGACAAGCATCTTGTGAGGGTTCTATCATCACCCTATGACATACAAGACATCTTTCCCTTCCTACAAATCTTAATCAATGATGTTTGATCTAAGATAGGTGGTATTTTGCTTTGGATGATTTTGTTCATCAAATAGGTGACTTGTTTGTGTATGGAAGCTTCATCTTCTACATTTGGTTGCTCATGAATCATATCTTGAGTTAAACGTATGACACAAGTCACACATGGTTTTAATTTTCCAATTAAAACTACTTTGTTTAAATTTTTCTTAAGTATAATGTTTAACTAGCTTAGATGTTTTCCAACCTTAATTCAATGAACTTGTGTGTGTGAGCTTTTTACTTTGTTTGAATTGCTTTTGTTTGTAGTTTACTTAGGTCTTAAGTTACTGAACTTGTGCATTACATTCCTTCCTCATCTTGCCTCTTCATCATGATTAACCCATTAGCTTGTATGCATGTTTCAAATTAATTCTAGGGTTTAGAATCATCCCTTTCCACTACCAATCTTTGCACTATGAGTGATTGTGAAGCATGATATTTGGTAATTGTTTTGTGTTTATGTTAGCATCATGTTTATGTTCTTGTCATTCATCTCACTTGTCCACAACACTTAACACAAACATGCTTGGACACATACACAAATACTTTCCATCCCACATTTCTAGTATGCGCATTCTTGTTGAAAATTGCTCATGTAAAGGTTTTGATGATTGTGTGTGACATGAATGCATCTATACCATGACAACTACTGACTTGTATCATTTTCCATCATCTAAATGTCATACCTTTTCACTAATACCATGTCATGCTTCATTTGTTTCCTAGGTGCATATTTAGGGTAAATATTTGACTAGTTCTTGCATTATTTTCTTGTTTTCTTTTCTTTTGAGATGATTGTGGTTTGTTTATGTATAATATGTATGTAATGTCTACATTTCCACCACTGACTTCACTCAAAATGTCACCACAAAGCATGTTCACAACCATTCATCTAAACACATCTCACCTCACATTTCTAAATGCATGTTTAAACTTTTCCTAGTTGCTTTTGTTTGTGCATTGAAAATGATGAGCATGTATATGATGATCATGCATTATTACCATGATAGCAACTGCCATCCATTTCACCTTATGCTATGAGTTTTATCCTTTTGCATTCATGCATCAACCATGCTTCATTCCATCTTTAGTTGCATTCTAGGTTATGTTTTTAAACTAGTTCTCATGTAGATGTTGTATGTATACAATTTGAAGCATCTTATGACTTGATAATGCATAACTTGATTAGCTTTCCATCACATATAATCTCTGATCCCAACACCATTTGACACTTAGCATATGTATGCACAAGCACGCACGCACATGCATGCACATGTCTACTCGCACATGCACGAATCGAATGCATTTCTCTCGAGTGTTTTGCTTTTGAATTCTTTGAATGCATGTTTAAGTGATTTTTGTTGATAAAATAACATGTTTGCTACTGTAACTTGTGTATTTTAATATTACTTGACTCATTTCTCTTCATCTTTGCCTTCCCATGGCTTCTTTTAGTTTGTAAACACCTCTTAGGTTAAGCATTTCAACTAGTTTTTGCACCCATGTTGTAATTGCATCTTCATGACATTTCTTTTATAATTTGATTATTAATTAATTCATATGATGTTGGTACTGTAGTCCCTTCATATTGACACCTTCTTCGCATGACATGAACCTCCCACACCTAGATGCACTTCACCACACGCGTTTGTTGCATGTTTGCGCACTTTTGATAGATTTTGCCTCTTGAATCTTTGTGGTTTATTTTGTATGATGTATATGAGAATTAACATGATTAGATACTGAATTATATGTCATTTTATTCTTTAATTGTCTATCAACTTCATCTAATTCTACCGCTTCGCACAATTAGCATTTTGCATGCTTTTAGGATTAGTTTCGACCTAGTTTGTTTATAATGATGTTTGATGTTTGTTAAAGGTTTGTATAAACTTTGTAAATGAATTTTGTGTTTACTGACCTCACTTCACATGACACTTTGTATGAGCATAATTCACTCAAATTTCAATACATCTTCTTCTTCTTCTTCTTTTTTTTTTAGCACTTGTTAGTGCTTGGTTTGTGTGCTTTTGCCAAAGCACTTTACTTGATTCTACCCCTCTTCTCACTTGGTTTTCCAACCAAGATGATTGATTTTATAGGTTTCCATTAGGTTTCCTCGATTAACTTAGTCATCGAGTTTAGACATTAAGTTAGGCATCCATGTATGATAACTTTAGGTAGATTCTTCCCTTTGTTTATACCCTTAACTTAGGGTCAAATTTGCATGATAACATTAGGATTTAGAAGTAGGTTAGTTTCCCTTAGCCATTTTACCTTTATCCTTTTGCATCCTTAAAACTAAAATCTTGTTTTTGTCAAGTGCATTAAAACATTCTAATAATCTGAAACTTTTTCCAAAGTAAAAGATACAAACCAATTAGTCTAGGATATTTCGTCGTCCTGTTTGCTGTTGATGCTTCGCCTTCCTGTTGCTGATGTTTCGCCATCTCATCCTCTGATGTTTCTCCATCTCATCCTTTAATGTCTCGTCATCTCGTTTGTTGATGTTTCGTCATCCCGTCTGCCGATGTTTCGTCATCCCGTCTGTAGCTGATGTTTCGTCATCGTGGAGGTGTTTCGTCATCGTCTGTTGTTTCGTCTGCTAATTGAAAAAATATAAACCAACCAAAACAAGTGAGCCGAACTACGGCGCTCTGACTTTCCCATTGCATGAGGGAATACGTAGGCATCATGTCGCGGGGCTAGATCGAGCAACCTTTGTAAATATTTCCTTATTTTCCCCGTGTTTTCTTTCTTTTATTCTTTTCTTTTTTTCTTTATTCTTCTTTTCTTTTTGCATATGCATGCATTATACCATGTACATATATAGTTAGACCTTTACACTCATTAGATAGAAAGTAAAAGCGGATACCGTAGAGTACTACGGGCGCGTGGGGTGCTAATCCCTTCCCCTCGCATAACAGACTTCCTTACCCGATCTCTCGGTTGCAAGACCGTGATTTCTTCGTTTCAAGTTTAATCGATGTTTACCTTTCCCTCTTGGCAGGATAAAAGACGTTCGATGGCGACTTCATTGATATATAGTTATATCCTTTGATTTTTTGGCCGGGTGTTTCACCTTGTCTCATTGAGCTCATTATTCTTTCACAATGAACATAAGGTTGTATAATACAACATAGTTCAAATGGTAGGAAGAGAAAATGCTTGGAAATTTTCCTATGAAGTCAAAAGATTACAAGTCCTTGATGAATTTCTCAATTGTTGGTCAATCAACTTCAAAAGATCATATCTTGATCATCATTTATCACCTTAAGATTATTCTTTTTGCACAACAATCTTGAGGATGTGAACTTTATCTCCATATAAATTTTAAAGATTGAAAGTGTTTGGAAGTTGCTTGAAGAAATCAAAAGATTATAGGTCATTTCATAAAATTTCATCAACCTCACAAGGCCATAACTTTCTCAATTTTTGGAATTTTTGGGTGATTCTTTTTGCCAAATGTTCCTTGAGAGGTCTACTTCATATCATCTTTGAAAGTCAAGAGCAAATTTTGATTTGAAGATCATTTATGAAAAGAAAAGATTATAGGTCATTTTTAGAAAGTTGGCATGCTTGACCAAGGCCTGGCCAGAAAAGTCAGTGTTTTTTCATAAATCCTAAAGGCTATAAATCTCAACTCAAGCATCCATTGAATTTGTTTCTTTTTGCATTGTGTTCTACTCTTTGAATACTTCATTTGGCTCAAGGAAAATTGGAAAATGCACGGGGGAATTTGATTTGGCCTCAATTCAAAGTTTGTGCTAAAATTTGTTCGAGCACACCATCAGTTTGTGCATTTTGCGCTACCAATCAATTTTAAGCCAAAATTAAGCCTTGATTTCGTGACTAATCATGTTTAGAAGTTGTCCAAAATTAATTAGCACCTAGAAACACAAGTTTTGGCTGAGTTTTGATGCACATGAGGTCACACTTCCTTTGTGCACACACCTTACACGATTTCGCTCCAAATCTCACAATTCCTCCTCATTCTCATCACCACTTACTTCCCTATAAATAGAGGATCATTCCTCAATCATCTCCTCAAGCTTTGATAGCCAGAAAACCCCTGTCAATCTCTCTCTCTCGAACCATATTTTCTGCAACTTCGTTTTCACTCTCAAAGCCATTCCAGTTTGAAATTAACCATTCGTTCTTCTTCCTTGAACCTCACTGAAGCTAACGAAACAAGAATTGTGCCTTGAAGCTTCCTTAATCGTGTTATCCAAGCCCAATTTCAGAGCTCTGAAAGTGAACTTCGTTCAGGTAGGAATCTCCATCAAATCTTGTAAAGTAAATCATCATTGCAGTCTCCTCATCTCCCTGATCCTTGTGATCTTCACCATTTGTGTTTTCATCAAGTATTGACTGAGAATTTCAGGAAACAAGTGCTCGTTATTATTTATGGTTTTCCCAAATTGTTCATGATACGAGTAAAATAAATTCTTCGCGAGGGTACCATTAGAATTGTCTTGAAGAGACGAAGCGAATTGCACTGGTCTGAAGAATTTATTTCACAGTTTGAGGATCACGTATGGAGGATGGTCGGAGGTTGAAGACAACATACGTGACTGTCTTCAACCAATAAGGGCTTGACATGTAATATTTTTATATTGGATCATGTGATAACGTTTTACCATACGCACGTCTCCGGAGCCCTTGGATCTGATTACTTTTGTGAGTCAGACTCGATCCAAAGCGTGACATTATTTCTGATTTTATTTTTTAAAACTTAATTTAAATTGTAATCCGGTGTGAAAACCAAAGAGGTCCATATCAAGCACAACGCGTGTGATCCTTTGGATCTGCTTACTCATGTGTTTTGATTGTGATCAGATGGTCCACATTTTTTGGCTTTTATTTTATTTTCTGATTTATATTTTTAAATGCTTTAAACTTCAAAAAGTCGTATAAAATTCATTTTTGGTCCAAAAATTATGAAAAAATTCACAAAAATATTTTGAAATATTATCTTTCTGAATTTTATTTTTTCATAATTTTATTTACATATTTGATATTTTTTTTATGATTTTTCCCTTTTATTTGATGTTTTTTAATTGTTTTAAAATTTCTTTTGATATTTTAAAATTCTGGAAAAATTTTCGAAGGATCCAATGGTCATTTGACAAATATTGGTGACCTCATTTGACAAATATTGTACTTTGCGGGAATGAAGAGTCCATCGCTTGTAGATTTCTCTAGTTCCAACGTCATATTGTTTGTAACAACTATTTATGTGATATTCAAGACAAAATCTACAGAAATAAAAAAATTATTAGTGAAAATTGCAATGGAAACCATAAATCTTAATGTAATAAATAAGAAATATAAAATAAAGATGTAGAGGAAGAAGAAACAAATCGATAGAAAGAGAAGAACGTGGTGTTCATGGATGAGGTTCGGTGGATGGAGAAAAAGAGAAGAATATGGTGTTTATGGAGAAAACGAATTCTAGGTTTTTGCTGAGAAATGGAGAAAACCAATTTTATTTAGAATTTATTGGAATTTATTAAAATTAATTAGAATTATGGGAATTTATTTAAAATTGAAATTTTCACTAAAACACAGTGCTTAAAGATTAAGCAAGTCACGTGGATGAATTTGAAATTAGTAAGGACAATTAAGGATTTTAATAAACACTTTCTTTTTTTATATAATAGATATGATTCACTTACTATTTCTAACAGCACATAGATTTCAATTTTAAAACTTTAATTTTATATTTAATTTTAATTAATAATTTAAATCATTAATTAATTTGAGGAGGAAGTCCTTTTCTATGAATTGAGTTAATGGTATAATTCTGATACAAACATTAATTAGTCTAAGAGTTAATAGTTTGATCAAAATTTAAGATTATCTTTTTACTTATAATAATGACCAAATAGAGTATCTTTATGAGTTCAATATCATATTTTATTTTTTGAAATATTTAAATGTGTTAATTGGATAATACTTCATCCATCCCAAATTATAACAAACATTTACTTTTTAGATACATTGAATAATTAATGTACTCGGTCTTAATATAAATCAGATACATTAATTATTCAATGTATCTAAAAATTAAATTTCTCTTATAATTTGCGACAGAGGGAGTATATGTCATTAATAATTTCTTATAATCTAAAATTAAAATTATAGAACTGTGTCATTTATCAATAAATTCTAAATATATTATTTTCATTATTTATTATTATGAACTTTAATTTTGATTTTAATTTGGCTTAAATGCACTTTTGGTCCCCCTATATTAATTTTTTTAAAACATTTTAGTCCCTCTATAAAAAAAACTAACTATTAGGTCCGCCAATATCATATTTCATATTTTTTTAGTGGTCTCCTATGATAAAATAGTCTAATTTACATAGGTGACATTGAAATTATGAAGTGACATTTTTTTAATTGATGTCACGTCATTATAAATATTTAATTTTTTTTTTAAATTTTCTTTATAATAATTAAACGTTTTTAATTATTTTAGTTATTTTTGTTTATAAATATTTATTTAGAAATTATATATTATAAATTTTAATTCTAAAATATATATTTTTGGGTCTATTTTTAATGACGTGACAACAATTAAAAAATGTCACATCATAATTTCAATGCCACATATGCAAATTAGACTATTTTGTCATAGGGGACCTCAAAAAAAAAAAAAAACGATATTGGGGGACCGAATAGTTGATTTTTTTTATAGGAGACTAAAATATTTAGAAAATTAATATAGTGGGACCAAAAGTGCATTTAAGCCTTTTAATTTTAATAATTCAAATTAATAATTTAATTTCTCTTTTTCATTTTTTAATTAAATTTTGATTTAGTTTCAACATTAGTTATAAACACGGAAAAAAAAATATACATTTGATTCAAATACATTTATAAATAGTGTCAAAATAAAAATAATATTTATACGCGGGAAGTTGTAAAGATGAGTTATGTAACTAAAACAAAAATAATAATTTTATAGAGGTAAAAAATTTATTGTTGACGAAAATATTATTAATAAATCAACGACTTCTTATACGGACAAAAATACATTGTTGATTCAAATAATTTTATGGCAAAATGGGCTATCTGGCCCGCTTCGGGCCGGTCCGTGATGGCTTTGGGCCTTTGGCAGGCCGGGCCTACAAGCCTAGAATTTAAACGGACTATAATTTGATTGTCTAAGTTCAGTCCTCCACGGACTTCGATTATTCGGATCGGTCCGGATAATATTTAATATTTATTTTTTATTAAAAAAAATAATTTTTTAAATAAGTAAATTAATTAATTTATAGACTATAAATTAAAAAACTAAAATATATATGACTATTGATCACTAAAAAGTATAAATCATTTATATTCATAAAATTTAAAATAAAATATCATAAAACTAAAGTATTTAATTAGATAATCAACATTCAAGTTATGATATTAGTAATATATGTATTATAAAATGGACATTAATTATATAATGTATTTATAATTTTTTTATTAAAATGGACATTAATAATAAAATGTATTATAAAATGAACATAAATTGTATAATATATTATAGTTTTTATAAAAAAAATAAAAAAAATAAAATAAACAGGTTACCCGAAATTCGGTCGGGCTATTCCAATTAACACCGGACTTTTAATGGGCCGGGCTTAAAAACCCAAATAATAAATAAATTTTAAATTTTTTATTTAAATTTAAATTTTTTGACGGGCTTTCGGACTGGACCGGTTAATCCGGCCTGTTTTACCGGCTCTAAGAGGAAGACAGCGGCAACAACAGTGCAGACGGTGACTGAAAGCTACAGGCAATGACGTGAGGCAGGACGGTGACTACCTGAAGGCGACAACAAGGTGATGGGACGAGAAAAATGGTTAAAGTGAAAGCGAGACTGAATTTCATCTTTTATGTGTAAATGTTTTAATTATTTTAAGTGTGTTATTGAAAATAAATAAAAAATAAACGTGGTTGAGACACTTGATACATCTAATGGATATTATTGAAGTAAAGGTCGCGCTAAAGTTACCTAATCTATATTCGTCCCCATAATTATTTGTAAAGGTTCTTTATAAGGAGGCTACATCATATTTGTTTATTTGTTTTACGAATAATATATTTAATAAATAATTATATATTTTCCACCAGAAATTGAAATATGTAACACTCTATTTTTATTCGATAATTATTATAAAAATTAGAGTATAAATTTTTTTAAACTAAATATGGGATATTACACTTTTAACTAAGGGCGGATCTAAAGGGGTATAGGGTATTCCTTGGAATATTCTAATTATAGAGAAATTTGTCATGATGGTATAAGCTTTGGACTCTTATACAAAAGATCCTAGGATCAAAACTTGTAGTAGGTATATTTTGCATATATTATTCTTCTATCATGACTTCAATTTTTTTACTTTCAACTATTTTAATTCTTTTTTCTTACGGCATATCTTTTCATTCTTTTTTCTTACTGCACTACTTTTATGTTTTATTACATTTACAATAGCTTGAGTTTAAAATCGGTCTGTCTCATAGAAATCTTTTGTGTTATTAAAGTCTCATAATCAAAAAAACAAAAAAAACTATGATATTATCACTTAGAGTAATTGGTTGGGCTGGAGATTGTCATTTTTATCTTGTTGATGGTGAAATTATGTTGTCTGAGTTTCCTAACCAATCCACTTGTATGTCTTTGAACTTGGACGTCTGTTGTTTTTTTTTTGCTTTTTGAATTATCCTTTTCTATAGGTCATGTGTAATGCAGTGAAATTGCAGCCAATACCTGTTATTCGTAACTTTAACATGCAACTTTTATTAGATACCTTGATTGATAGAACCAACTGATATATTATACAGAAAATGGAGAAAATCCTCTTTGATTACAACAATGACAACAATTCAAGGATCTGCCTACCTCCCAATGCCATAAGGCCCTATTCCTCTCAAATTAAAAAATGTTGCCCTCTCTAATCCTCCTATCTATGGATAGGCAGCATGCCTTATTTAACCTAACTAACTTTCAACAAAACTATTAATTATCCATTAACTAACTAACTAACCAACTACTTACCTAAAAAGTAAAAACTTCTTAACTAGAAATAGTAGGCCTATCATTGACTTTCCGGTTTGTTAAGCTAATTCTTGTATATTATCAACATCAAGATATGTGCCAAATTAAGTACATAATTGTAAAGCATGAGTTATGTGAATATACTAAAGGAGAGAGATTTTCTGAGGGCTTTGATGATTGGACTAGAATGTTTTTTATATTTGAGTTGTAATTGAAATACTAGTACATTTTTATTAAGTAATATTATCATATTTTTTGTCAATAATTTTTTTGTATATTATTTATATATTTTACTTTCATTATGGGAATACCCTGAATTTTGATCCTGGCTCCGCAGTTTTAACTTTAACCAATCGCATAAATAGTTTATGACAAATACATAGCACATTTAACAGAGAGAAACTCGTGACTAGTAATTAGTCTTCATAATAATTCAACTTTAATAAAACCATGCAGCGGAGTTCACAACTTAAACCTCAAATAAGTCATAGCATCTTAATCATTAGGGTTAAATAAGTTTTTGGTCCCTATAAATATCTCAAATTTCGTTTTTAGTCCTTCTAAAATTTTCCTTTAAATAATGATCCTCCTAAAAATTTAAATTTTAACTTTTGGTCCCTCCAAGCATGACTTGCATAGGTAATACAAAATTGACTGGGAGGAAAGGGAAAAGAGAGTGGGGCGCCCACCCCAGGCATGAGGCTCCCTCCCCCTAAGCATGGTGGGGGCCACTCTTCTTGCTTCACAACTTGGGGACGGTCGTCCCTTAATCTTCTTCTTCTTTATACATTTTTCAATATTTTATGTATCATCTGTTCTTATTATTCAGTCTAGTTTACATCAAAATTTCCAGACAACTCTCGATTCAGTAATTCAATTTCACCATATACCAATTATACCAATTATAAAATTTCACAACAACACACTAACAACAATAGCAACAACATATACCACTTTTATCCAGCACAATTTCACTAATGGTAAACCACAATTTTATCATAATCTCAACACTGCAAATTTAACACATCACAGAAAATTCATATAATCCCAATCCCACATATCAATTATCATAATCCCGGTTATAAAATTCGAACCCCACCCTTACCTTTTGGTTTTCCGGTCGGTCGAATTCTCTTGTCTTCGCCGCAACGTCCAACTTTTGTCTCTTTGATTTATCCCCTAACAATTTCATTGCAACTCTTCGCACCGGATGCTATTGCTCCAACCCTTGTGCCTCCATGACTTTTTACAGCAACTTCCACGTTTCCTCTTCTTGTTCTTACTTCCACTTCTTTTCTCCCAAAAACCTAATTCTCTATATTTCTTATTAATCCAATAAACCAAATAATATTATTCCACTTTGTAATATTATTCCACTTTCTCTATATTTCTCCGCATTGCTAATCTCTGCACAATAATTCAACCCAATTCAATTAAATAATAAAATAGTCCAATAATAAAAAAAATATTATCTTTAATATTATTCCTCCGGTTAAACCGACTAAAAATCCGACTTTAAACTTAATAGCGTCAATCAACATATCAACTTGACCGTCCAACAACATATCAATCCAATTACTCCTCTTCAAATAATACTGACAAAAATCCAATTTCAGACTAATTCTAATAATTAAATTCTTAAATAATTTAATTAAATAATTAATTAAATTCGGGGTGTTACAAAACCCATTAACAAATCATATGAATTTAGTTTGTTACGAGTAATGCATTCCTTTTTTCTCTTCTGATTTCCGTACTTTACGATAACTTAATCGATCAAATCTCCAAAACCCTATTTTTCCCTAACTCGTTCTATTTCTCTCAATCACTACCATTTGCTGCAATTCAGATGGAGGATTATAGCAGCAACGATGATGATTATTGTTACCCTGAACAAGAAGATTTTGATTAAGAATTATACGAAAACAAGAATCAAAACTTTGAGTTACTATCTCCCATTGCTCATTTTTTTCTTTTGATTTCATTGATTTCCTCTTTTTTTATGGTTTTTTGTTTTCTTTTTATTTGATGCATATGTTTGAGTGCTTTTTTGTCTGACTTATAATTAAGAATCTCATGTTGTTGTTCTCATATGCCTCCGCAAGCTCAAACATCAAGCTAAGGTTATTCTAATGGAGTTATGCAAGAAGCTTGAATTCTGACTCACTCAAACATACATATTTGTAATTATTAATTTGCATTTTATTATGTGCTGCTGATTTTGAGATTTTGTGTCTGAGTAATTTGTATCTTAGCTAGTTATTGTTATTTTTTGAATGATACTATAATTTTAGAGGAAATAACTGCATATTACCAAGATTGTATAGGTGAATGTAGCAGCAACATGAGCATCAATATTATATACTACACTAATTAGTTTAGTTTATGCTGAATAAATCATTCAGTTTTAGTTGATTTTAATGGTGAGATTTACTGCTCTTATATATCAGTTATTTGTGCGATTATTGGTAGGAATGCTAAATTACTTAAACTTTTAAAATTCATTGTTTTAGATGTCCTTAGCAAGTAGTTAGATGGAATTATGCCAACTTGATTCTTAATCGTTCTACTCTTTCCTTTATTACGATAAGGAAATGATCAATTGATGCACTATGGGAGCTTTATGCGTTTAAAAAGTGAAATTCTGCTTAATTATGGAATGCCACTTTTATTGTTCAGAGATAGTACAAGTATAAATGCATCTTCAGTTTTTCAGATAATATCTCTGATTTCCGTTTGTTCTTGAAACTCTTGTTCTTGTTCTTCTTTGAATCTTCATACATTTCAAAATAGACATCTCCAACTTTGACTTCATAATGCTCTCATCTTCATTTCCCCCTTTTTCTCCCATGTCTTCATCCCATATGAACAAATTACAAGTTTCATCACTCCTCCAAAATGGACATCTCCAAAATATTCTTCCTTTATTTTGTCCCTTCTTGCATTGCTATACAAAATCATACGACCATCACAACCATAGAAATATCCAAGTCAAAATTTTACAAAAGAGGACATAGAAACACCTTTAGATGACTTTGTCTTAAAATGCATCATTGAAAGGAAACTAAACAACAACAATATATTTTACGCACCGTAAAGGAGAATATTGTGTCGGTGTGATAACTATTTGAGGGCGACGAGGTTCAAACTCATGAAAAATTCATTGTATCACCACGGTGTTAACACTAACTATTATTATACCCTTAAAATTTTTAATTAAATAATAGAAAAATGTTAGTGCAAGAGTTTAGATATATCACCATGGTGTTTGGAAAAACCGTGATGACTTTGGTGTTGTTATATGTGCGTTTTGTAATATTGTCGACGTTTAATAATATGGACTATTTGAAATGAGCGTTTTTATTTTTTGAAAATTGTATCTACGCCAAACAAGGGCTTAGACGACGCTTTTTTTGACTTTAGGCAGCGTTGCCTAAGCCTGCGTTGCTATAAGTTTAGGCAGCGCTTTTTTTTAATGCAAAAGCGCTGCCTAAGTTGGCCTTTAGACAACGCTTTTTCCAAAAGCGTTACCTAAGGTGGCCCTTAGCCGGGGTTTTTTAGGCAACAAAGTTTATTTTAGGAAGCGCTTTTGAAAAAAGCGCTGCCTAAGGGCTACCTTAGGCAGCACTTTCTTAGTCAAAAGCGCTGCCTAAGGTGGCCCTTAGGCAGCGCTTTTTTTAGTCAAAAAAGTTGTATATTTGTTTACTTTAGGAAGCGCTTTTTTCAAAAGTGTTGTCTAAAGGCCACCTTAGGCAGCGCTCTTTTAGTCAAAAGCGCTGCATATTTTTTTACTTTAGGCAGCGCTTTTTTTCAAAAGCGTTGCCTAAAGTAAAAGATTTTTTTTTTATATATTTGATATATTTTTTCAGTAATTTCATAATCTTGTAATTCCATTACAAATATTATATCATCATTATTGACCTTTAATTTATTTCAACAAAAAGCTTTATAAACTTAGGTATTATAATAAAAAATATGTACACCATTATAAACAAACAATCCAAATTATATACACCATTAATCAAAACTATATATCATTATATTATAGTTCAATATACACATAAACCATTTGTTACAACATAACCAAAATCAACATATAACCTAATTTTTCTTAACACTTTTCAATTACGAATACCTTATATGATTCTTTGCTCAATAAAATATTCACACAATTCCTCCTTGATTTCTTTCATCTTATTTTTCGTGTAATGAGCACACTTGTATTCATCAAAGTACTACATAACCAAAACATAATATGCACGATTTAGTTTAAAATAATAAATTATAAGTAAAATCCGATAAATAATAAAACAAATCCTAAATTATAAATTTATACCGTGATTGGAATCTCTATTCGATTCAACTAAATGATTTCTCTCATAAACCTCAAAACGAAGTATCCTCAATCTATACCATTTTGCTATTGAGGATACTACATAGAAAAACAAATAAGAATTTATAATTGTCTTGTTTTATCAAGTAGCATAACTATTATAAGCAAAATTGTGGAAATTAATATACCCGCACTTTGATCCAAGTAATGTTGGTTGATTTAGACTGTGGTACCCGAGCTTCTCTTTGACATCAGAATACTTGTATTGCTCTAACAAAATAAAACATATATTTAGAACAATGTCACAAAAATAATTAAATATATAAATACACATGAATATTTAGAACAATCTCACTTATGTATCAATCATTAACTTCATTTCCGGATAATTGTCCAATCACCATCTACCGAATTTAGATAATAGACCACTTCTTTTATAGGATCCACAACAACCAACAACCAGTGACGTCTATAAATTAAAATAAAAATTTAGATGAGAATTTTCTCTATTAATAATTAAAACAAAAGTTTTGAATAAAGATCTAACCTTGTAGGAATACTATTATACGCCCAAAGATACAAGCTTTCTGTATTGCTGGCCATGAATCTCTCGACCAAGTGCTCTCTTACTGAATCCGGATCATCAACAATAGACTGTTGGTTGACACAGGAGGAAGACACAAAATGGAATCTGTTTGACAATTGATTTTCGCGCACCAATTTGTCATACAAGAACCTTAAATAAAAACATAATAAACATTAGACTATTTTCATTGAAATGTGTAAATAAATTGTTCAGTTAATTAAGTAATAGATTGATTGTATTATTGGATGTATAAGTGTACAACACCAACACCTAATTCTTGATGCAAGAAAATTTGATCCATGTCCTCTTTTGCAATTGTTTCGGTGGAAGAAAAACCAAAGATACCTTCCTCCATATCCAATTGACGAATATAATCATTCACCAAATCCGATGTTCCCACTAGTGTTTCAAGACACATTTGGAATCGAGGTACTATTTTTCTTGGCACGGTTCTTGGAAGATCTCTTTTCTTGTTGGGTACGCTACTAATTTTTTGGATCACTTGTTGTGACTTTTGAGAAGGTACCTAAAAATTATATAACTTAGGTAAATTATAAAATCATGCAGTTTTTGAATTCGGATCATAGAATTATGTTAGCATTTTTAATTTACCTCTTTTTGCAATGCAATAGACTCGTTGTGCCGCAAAATCCCTTTATCCTTAGGTGCGGGTTTTGTAAGAGTCTAAAATTACCATGTAAAAAATAGTAACGCGACGGTTCAGAATTGACATTTGAATACTTAAAGATTCATAATGGTTTTCAACATACCTGGTCATCTATGATAATGAGGTATGAGGGTCATGCAACAAATGATCCTATTGCATCTCGCAGCAAGGTTGTCTCTGAGACAATGTCTGGTATCAGTAGCAAGGCATCCAGATCTAATGCAATATCAAATGATACTTTTAGATGTCCATCAGGGAGCGGCCCATAGTATTATGCACTTTTCCCTTGCCGACCATGCGATATGTCGGTGACGACAAATATAACTGACATGATGAAATGCCCTGAACCAATAATAAATATGACATTATTAATGTGTGTGTATGTATATATATATATATATATATATATATATAGTTTAAAATCACAATTGATACTATTTTTTTCACTAGTATCCTTGATCCCTGAACCTTGCCCTTCTGCCTGACGTTTTTCTTTATCCTTTTCCAGGTCATAAATTTTAGCCTTTAACTTTTTCAACTCCTCCATCACTTCTTTGGTACTATGAACTTTCCTCTTATTCTTGATACTCAAATATGTTGGAGTCACCCCAAAGCCCTTACCCCTCACATGATCTGAGTACTCAGGAACATTTAACACTCGACTAAGTAAGCTCCTGGAATCATGGTATTCGCCTAGAGTTAAAGATTGAGATAGACTCTCCTGAAATTCATATGCATATCGAAATTAATGGTGATTAAGAAGCATGAATTATTTGTATTAATTCAAGGAATAACAATATACTTACACATTTGTGATAAACTTCTTGCACATCTTCCTTAACAACTCCATCCTTGCCAACACGGGCAACCCGCCATAAAACATGCTCTGGAAGAGATGTTTCTTGACTTTTTTCCTCATCTAACTACACGTCAAGAGAAATAACGTAGTATTAAGATCAAGAATATAACACATGAGAAATAATAACATCAATTATATCATAGCATTTAACAAGTACTTACTATTCTTTGTTGTAAGCGTGCATATCCCGTACGCCCCTTTTTGTATGGATACGACGGGCTTGATGCTCTTTCGGTATTTACCGCACTCACAACCTAAAATTTTTTGTCTCTTATTTTGGATTTAAAACTATTCCATTCTTTAGGTGAGACAAAGTCGGCATACGTTTTTGGATATTCTGCATCAACATAATTTCCATCGGCATCCTTAAGGTACGTTTTTGTTAAAAAAGTTCGAAATACCCTATGTCTTTTTCCGTCCAGTTGAAGAAAATAGGTCTCTCGTTTATCCTCAATGTTAAAAGACCGCTACAAAAAAATACATTGAGTGCATTAGTAATTTAAAGACATATTCATCAACAAAAACGAAAAACATCACTTATCGTACCTTTATCTCACTCCAAATTTTTTCCTTAGCGGGTTTCACCGCTTTATCACTCCACCGATCAAGAGTGATTGGAGCCTCTCTCCGTTCAAGAGAACCAATATAACTTGTCAACTTTGAACTGTTGGGCTCAATTAATTGGTTATCTTGATTCAATGTATGTCATACTTGACTCCTCTATCTCTGTCACGAATGATTGACTTCATGATGGTTATTCGTTTCATTTTCATCATTATGTTGAACTGTGGCATTTAGAAAATGCAATGTAAAAACACAAACATATTTAATAAACACAATATAATAAGATAAACACAAGTACCATCATCATTATTAGAAGCTTCATGTGGTGGGTTGTCCTCGTTACTAGCCATGTGACCTGTAATAAAGTGACCTTTAGAAAATTAATGTATAAAAACAATATAAAAACATAAACACAATATAAGTACATAAACAAAATATAAAAACATACATACAATTACCTTTTCACTAGTGTCTCTTTATTTTCTTGGTTTGAGTATGAATTACTTGCCTCTTAACAATGTGGAATGATGGGTTGATCCAAATTTCCTCATTATGATCATTCCTAATATATGATTCATCCACTATAATATTCTCATCTTGATCATTTCTTCTATATGGCCCATTCTCAACATCAATATCACTTTGATCTACACTTTTATCGTCAATCACTTTGTTAGATAAAAGCAATATAAACCATTTCGTACTTTTCGGATCAGTGACATAGAAAACTTGTTTAGCTTAAGAGGCTAGAATAAATGGCTCATCTTTGTACCCCACCCTATTAAGGTCCACTTGTAAAAATCCTGATTTATCCATTCGTATGCCACCATTATGTACCCAATTTCAACCAAAGATAGGAATCTGAAACTTCTCATAATAAAACATCCAAATGTGCCGGATAACCCCAAAATATGACAAATTTTCATATTTGGGGTTTAAGTCTTTCATACTGGAAATGTGCATTGCTTCAGCTACCAGGGTGACACCACTATTTTGCATAGTACTTTTATCATCCTGTTCTTTGGTATAAAATGTGTATCCATTAATTGCATATGCACTATAAGAAAAAACAAGCAAACTCGGACCATATGCTAAACATCTCAACCTTTCTGTCACAAAAGCCAGATCTGAATCAATACTAGAATAAATATGATCCTTGAACCATCGTATAAAACTATGATTGTGCTCTAGTACTATCTAAATTTCATTTCTATTCGGATTTAAACCTCGGAGTTCATGCTTGTGCATTTCAACATACGGCTCAACCTCCTTGTCATTGTGCAGAACATACAAATGTACTTGATCCCGTTCAGGCCTTGACACTGTGACAATTTTATTTCCAATTAACTTTTTTCCTTCCTTTCTTTCTAAAATATGAGATTTGGGTAGTCCAACTAATTGAACATTGGACAAATATTCAGTTCAAAACTCAACTGCTTCTTCAACAATGTATCGTTCAACAATACAACCCTCTGGCCTACTTTGATTTTTCATGTACCCTTTTAATATTTTGATATAACGCTTAACAGGATACATCCATCTCATATAAGCTGGTCCACACAGTTATGTCTCTTTCACAAGATGAACAACAAGATGTACCATTATATCGAGGGAGGGAAATACATTTCAAGCTCACACAAAGTAATAACTATTTCTTTTTGCAATACTGGTAAGATCTCAGGATCGATCGCCTTACTACAAATTGACTTGAAGAAAAAACACAATTTAGTTATGGTGCTTCTTACTTTATCTAGAAAAATAGAACGTATACCTATTGGTAGAAAATGCTCCATTATAACATGGCAATCATGTGTCTTTAAACTCTTTAACTTCAGGTCTTTCATAGACACAAGTCTTCTAATGTCTAAGGAGTAACCTTCTGGAACTTTAACTTCACTCAGAAAGTTACACAAATTTTTTTCTCCTTTCTAGATAGAGTATAAGCAGCAGGTGGTAAATATGTGCGTCTTCCTTTCTTCACGGGTCCTAATTCAGTTATTATTCCCATCTCTACCATGTCCTCCCTTGATTTAAGGCTATCCTTAGACTTTCCTTTTATATTGAGTGAAACAACTGGTTTTTCAAAATCATTTATTTTTAAAACAATGAAGTCACCACCTAATTTTATTTGTTCTAAAAGAACGGGAAAATATAGATAAAACCCACAAAAATCGGATAAGGCGGTCTACATGAACAAAAGATACGAATTCGAGAGTCGGTTATGCAAGGGGAAGGTATTAGCACCCCTCACATCCATCGTACTCGATGGGAACCGTTTAGCTCGTGCGTGTGTTGTGTGTTATTGTAATAGTGCTATCTTCTAATTAATGATCGAGAAATGAGAAAGAAGAAATGGTTTTTTATTTTTAGTATTTTGAGTTCGCCGCGGTTTCAAAACCTTGTGCCTACGTATTCCCTCGTGCAATGGGAAAGTCAGAACTCTGTAGTTCTTCTAGAAAATACTAGAAGTTGGTTGTGTTGATTTTAGAAGAAAAGTTTTGTGCGTTTAGACATTTCAAATGTTTGAACTTCGACTTGTTTAATTTTTTTGAAAGTTTAAGTCTCTATTCGTATTTGAAATGGCTATTGCACGCTCTTTGTATGAAAATAGTTTGATGATCGCATATGAGCAAAAAATAGTTGAGTGAGTTGAATTGATTTTAGGTGGGTGAAAAGTACTGAAACATTAGACTATCATCTAATGATTCAAATACTAGAAACTTGATGAGTGAGCTCAATCCAATCGTCTATTCATCCCAAAAACTTTATTATGAAATCGGTGAAGTGAAACGGGGTTCACATTATTAAGTGTTTCGAGTGAAAAAAAGTGTTTATCTTATTGGGCTATCATCCAATAAGCTAAAGACTTTAAATTCGATTAAACCGTCGGGCTATCATTCAACAATTTAACCGAATGTCACTCCACTATTTTTTGTCGTGGATAGAAGTTTTTTAGCTTATTATGCTATCATCCAACAATCTAAAAACTTCAAGTTTGTTTAAACCGTTAGGTTATCATCTAACAATTTAAACAAACCTCATCCAAGTTTTTTATGAAATTCATTTTTTGAAACAAATTCAATTAAGTTAATTTAATTTGAAACTATTTTATAATGCTTTGGTGTATGGACCAGGAGAAGTTTGAATTGGGTCATGATTAATCAAGTATATGGACTTAATTAATCTCGTGAGGATATGTGCTCCTATCCCCAACCATGAAACCCTTGTGCATGGACAATTGGTATATGGACCAATGTTTATTCGGGTTATGGTTAATCAAAGCAAACTAGGGCCTCGATTAACCTTGTGAGAATGACCATGCCCATTCCCAACTATGAGACCCTTAAAGAATTTGACATACGAGCCAAGAGATAAATGGTATCGATTGTATCAAGTCTGTAGAGTGTACAATTGTGAGTAATTCATACAAGCATTCAAGAGGTGAGTAAAATAATTTAGCACACAATACACGTCCAAATCCTTTAAATAATTCTTAGAATAACAATTTTATTTCGATAAAATTAATTAATAGTTTAATCAATAATATCGAATAAAATTATTTTAGACTAATAATTATTTAATACAAAACAAAGTTTACTTGCTTATGTAAAGTAGATTTAAAATAATTGAAAAGAGGTAAGGATTTAGAGATGGCCTGTTTTGAAGCTAGATTCGGAGGTGTAGATAACAAGAGAAATCACATCATGTAGGCTTGGGATGTTAGGTAAAACTTGGCGCATCAGATGAATGTTAGATAAAGATCGCTACATCACACGAGATACAAATGAAACCAATGCAGAGAAGCTTACATAGCTCAAGTATCGATTATTGGACATTGCACTTTATTAGATTAATTAAATTTAGAATAGATTCATGTAGGAATCAACTCTAAGAAGACAACCAATATATTTGTGTTCACGCGCATTCGAAAATCAAATCGAATTCAAAGTCCGAAATCGTAACACAATGATGATAATTATAATATAATCTTGAATTTATTTACAAATGAATATGGTAAAGTATAAAATCAAAAAGTAATATGTACATAATTATATATTTACATATACTAAATATAAGAATAAAATACTAAGCATTTTGTATTTACATTACTAAATATTAAATAAATATTAAATAGAATTCAATAACAAAATGCTATGAGCAAGTGTAGATGTGCTAATTGAAAGTGAATGCTTGAGAAATATTTGGATATCTTCATAAATAACAAAGTTGTTAGTAGCATAAGTGTGAGATAGAAATAAAATGAAATGAAATTGCAACAAGTCGAACATGGTTAGTAAGCAAAGGAATAGAATCAGATGAAATTAGCATGAATGTAACATGAACAATTTAACAATCAAGTAAATGTTTATTCAAAGATTTTAATTCACAAATGAAACTAAAAACCAAAGAAATTCATGCTATCATTCAAATAAAAAATCGGAACATAGAAAGTTGATTTCGAACAAGCTAACATCAAACAAATAGAAACTGGGCAGCCATGAAAATGAACGAATGAAAACTCAAAAATTCAACTTAAATCAAATGAACGCTACCGGACGAAACATTGTTATTGCAACCAAGATCTCATTGTTTGAATTCAAAGCACAAAGCAATCGAAACAACATCGACTATTCATTCGAATTGGTTCAAATCAACATACCATGAAATTAAATTCACAATCAAGAATAAATCAATTAAAACCAAATCTCGGGCAGCCACTACACCAACCTAATTAATAGTGCTCCATGAAATCAATTCAAATATGTTCAACACAAAAACGGGGATGCACTCAATGCGACAAACAACTTTACTCTTCGAATTCAACTCAAATTGAAACAAAACCGTAACAATGTTTTCTTTAGTTAGACATTCACAACACCATAATACTATCACCAATTCAATGAAAATGCAAATGGTCACAAATACAAAATAGCGTAAACAGCACAACCAAATCGACAATCAATATCTACAATTAAACTAGACAACACAATTACACATGATTTATCGTGTATTACCAATAGAATTCATCATAACTTTCACCCCATAAACATTACGACATCATCAAATCAGAAATTAAACAACTATTTTTCAGCATAATAGACATGACAAACAACACTTAACAACATGGAAGGCCAGATCTGTAATGCATCGAATCATGGTTTTTAAACATGCCACAACAGTTTTTAGCATAACTCAAACAATTTCCACAAAGATCATCATCAAATCAAAACCAGAATCACACACATATATTATGATAACAAGTCTCAATATCAGATTCGCACAAGTCCAAATAGATTGAGATTAGAAAGTTGTTGTACCCCAAAATTTACCCTCCTCTTTCTTGCATTATTTCCGGCTTATAATCCCATTGCATAAACATACATGTCATGTCATACATAACATTTTTCATGAGGAGTATCATGTTCACGGTATTTCGAATAGCACTAAAAAAGAGCTCATTTCTCAATAAAGTGGATTTCGGGTCGGCGCATTTTGGGCACTCCAGAAGGCGTATCTCCCATTTCCTTGGGTATTTTCTATTGATCTTCGACTGGAACTTTCCCCTCATGATTATCTACAACTTTCATTTGGAAGCCGAGAACGGATTTTGTGAGGAAGGCTCTCAAAGGAGTCATTTTCCCCGACATGTCAAGCTGATTTTAGTGCTGAACCGTGCGTTTTGGCTCACCAAAAAGGCTTTATTTTCTAGCTGGAAGCTCGGAATTGAGCGGGACCAATTTCTAATATTCCGTATCAAGGTCCCCTACGACTCTCATTTGCAACTCGAGAGCCAATTCTTCACCGGTCGGCACCAGGATTTTATTCTCTGAGTTTGATTTTTGAGCTGAACTGAGCAATTTTCATCTGATACGCGGAGTTCGAAAAATCATATCTCACTCGATTTTTATCGAAATGGGACTGGACCGGTGCCAAAATTTCACAAATCTTGTTAGCTTCAAATGTCCCAAAGATACGCATGTGCATATTCCTATCAGAAGATCCTCGTCTGAGGCGTTTTCTCCACAGAGCGCGAAAGAAATTCTGCACGTGTCAGTGGTCCAAAATTGATGCTGAAACTCCAAAATCTCTATTTCCTTGACCATTCATCGGATCAAGTCGGGATTTTGATTCGCTCAAGTAAAATTGCATTCCGGACACTTTTCGTTTACATTCCGACTCCGAATTCCGCACGGATTTGGCTGTTTTGGACTAATTACGAAAATTATCCGGATAATCATGATTAGCTTGTTGATTAAGGTTCCAAAGCTATAAGTAGATTTCCCTCTTCACAAATAAAAAAAAACACAATCATTTGCTTAATTTCCCACTACCATACACACTCCAATTCTCTCAAATTCCAAAAGCACAAAAACTCAAAAGTTCAAAAACTTCAACTTTCCCTCCAAGCAACCACCACAGGCCGCCACCGGACCTTCGTGCACCACCGGCTTCTCTCACAGAGCGCGCTAAGCGCGACCCCCGCTATAAGCGCGACCTGCGATTCTTGGTTTTTCTCCATCGCAGCTCCTTCTACGTCAATCTAGAGCATCCTCCCCTCCTTCTATTCACATTTGACATGGAAGGAATGGTTTAATCTCGGTTTTCTCCTCAAGTTCAAGATTCAAGAGTTCCTCTTCATCTTTCTTCAATTCTCCATTGAAATTCAAGCTTTTCTTCAAGGATTCAAGCCTAATTCTGAAGATTATCTACAATTCCTCATTGATTTGGTATTTTCTTTGAAGAGCACAAGGAATTCCTCTTCAATTTCACTCAAGCTTCAAGTGCTAGTAAGTGTTAGGTTCAAATAAGCACTTATTTTAAGCTGTTTTCTGATTTTCAGCTTTTCTTGAAATTGAATACTAAAATCACATGCAAATTCAATGTAGATTCTGATTCTAGGATTTGTATTCTTGAATTCCTTGATTTGAGTTGATTTTTGCCGCCTTGTTTGTGTCGGAGTTTGGATTTTGATCCATAGCATGCATATACACTTGTGCATTTGTTTCCCCCTTGCTCACAAGACATAAGCACATACATTTTACCTCATGTATTGCATGTTCATGCATCGGTGAGTGTTTAGCTTGATCGATTTCATTGATTCATGGTGATTTGAAGCATAACTTGCCTTCAACATGTAGATATCCAAGCATTTAGTGCATTGTTCATGGGCTTATTGCATGTGCACTCCATATGTTTGTGTTAATGCATAACCTAGGATTGAATGAAGACTCTCCTCTATATAGCATACCTTGCACTTGAGCATTAGGATTGTTATCGTAACTCGCATCCTTGGCATGTTCATGCATCCTTTACCTTGCACTTGAGCATTAGGATTGTTATCGTAACTCGCATCCTTGGCATATTCATGCATCCTTTACTTTGCACTTGAAGCATTAGGATTGTTATCGATTTGCATTCCTTGCATGTTCATTCATTACCTTGATAAGGACATTGGTTTTATCGTTCGATTTGCATTCCTTGCATGTTCATTCATTACTTTGACATGAACATTGGTTTTATCGTTCGATTTGCATTCCTTGCATGTTCATTCATCGGTTGCTATGAACATTGGTTTTATCGTTCAATTCGCATTCCTTGCATGTTCATGCATCACCTTGCTATGAACATTGGTTTTATCGCTCGATTCGCATTCCTTGCATGTTCATTCATTACTTTGATGTGAACTTTGGTTTTATCGATCCGATTTGCATTCCTTGCATGTTCATTCATTACCTTGCTATGAACATTGGTTTTATCGCTCGATTCGCATTCCATGCACGTTCATTTAGCTCTCATTCACTACTGGATTTTGGCCTGACGATACGGATCGAACCGATGCATGAAAACATCATAAACAGTTGGTTCGGATCGAAATATGATTTTTCTCCAGGTTGCAGGTCGCGCTTAGCGCGGTCCAAAGCGCGTTGAGCGCCAAATGTTCTGGAATTTTGGGTTACAGGTCGCGCTTAGCGCGGTATGTCGCGCTTAGCGTGGTCCTCTGGTTTATTTTCTCTGATTTTTTCGATTCTGATGATGAACAATAATCACCCTAGCTGTGCTTGGCTGCTGTTTGTACTCCATTCCACGCAGGGACACACGACGCATGCATATGCGACTCGTTTCTCCGATATTCGCACACTTTTCCATTATTTGCTTTTTGGGTCTAACTCCCTTCTTGCAGGTTTTGGTTGAGTTTGTACACCCATGTGTACATCATTTCTAGCTTGTTTTGTTTGCCTTATCCCGTTCTTGCAGGCATTGTCGCTTCGGATGCGTATCGACACGTATTCCGCTTATTTCAGTGCTTTGAGCGATTCTCACCGGTTTACTTTGATTGCATGGCAGCAGTACTTGAAGTATTCCGGAGTATTTCATTAGCTTGCGTTGCTCTTCGGATTCTATATCTGTTCGGTAGTTTCTACACTGTTTATCGCATTCTCTTACAGCTTTCCTAGATATCATGAGAAGTAGGGCTTTACAGCTTTCTTTTGCCATGAGAAGTAGGAATTGAGATGCATGATGGGGGTTCCGTAGCTGGAGCATGTTCAGGAACCCCTCTGGTTTATTTAAAGACCCGTTTAGGGCAATTCTATTTGTGATTTGTGTATATTCGCTTGTTTGTCTGTTTTTCCCCAGGAGCTCGTTTAGGATTGGTTCTTTAGCCTAGACATTAGGATCCCCATCCTTTGCATGTCAACATAGGTAGAGATTCCCTTGCATCCTAAACCGTAGGTCCGAACGTGCTTTGCTAGTTTCTTTTTGCATGTAATAAAACTAAAGCTTTTCCTTTTTTTTCTTTCAAACTCAAACACATAAAAATGGTTTAAACTCCTTTCTCAAGGTAAAAACAACCAACCAATACAAAATTTTTTCACCTTTGCGCGCTTCTTTTGCATTTGTGTTTAAAACCTTTTTCACAAGTAAAAAACACAAAACCCACCAAAACAAGTAAGCCTAACTACGGCGCTCTGACTTTCCCATTGCACGCGGGAATACGTAGGCATCTTGTCACGGGGCTCGATCGAGCAAATTTTGTAAATACTTCCTTCTTTTCCCCGTGGTTTCTTATTTTCCTCTTTTCTTTTGCATGCATGAGTAGCGATTAAGCATAGATATAACACACCCTTTAGCTAGAAATAGAAAGTGGATACCGTAGAGTACTACGGGCGTGTGGGGTGTTAATCCCTTCCCCTCGCGTAACTAACTCCCTTACCTAGATTCTCTCGATTTCACGGTTATAGGACCGCGATTTCTTCCCTCAGGTTTACTCGATGTTTTCCTTTCTCCCTCGTGGGATAAAAGACGTTCGATGGCGACTCTATTTGATACCTAGTTATCATGTCGGAGGTTCCGCCGGTGTTTTCAAAAGTGAAGTGGACTGACCTTATCGAATCGAAACTGTTAAAAGAGAAATAGTGGCAGGGTTGTACTGATGCAGAAGTAGACAATGCTGGTTAATCGACAAACTTTGAGAGCAGTTGTTGTTGCTACTGCTGTTGTTGATTCAAATTGATGGAGGAGATTACCAAGAAAGAGGTAGTTGTTTGAAGGGTGTAAGGACGAGCAGGTGAGAAGAGAGGGCTTAGTTGGATGAGGGTTATAGAGGCTGAGGTTTAAGGGGTGGCAGGAAGGAGTATGGCGCGGAGGGTGTTTGAGTAGTGGCGGAGGGAGTGTATGGAGATGACGGAGGAGTGTTGGATGAGGATGAAGGGAATGAGTGGGTGGTGGAAGGAGGGTGACGCTAGGTTTTAGGTTAAGGAGACAAAGATGTGGTGGGGGAAGGAGGTTTTTGATGGCAAGACGGAGGGAGGTACGGGATGGAGATGAACGGAGGGTATTGGTGATGGTTTGGATTGTGGGAGTGATAGAGGAAGGATATGGACGGAGGGAGTTATACGGAAGGGGCTATGGGTTTGGAAGGTGAGACGGAGGGAGTTAGATGGTGGTTATGAGGTAGATGAATGGTTCAGCGAGAGAGAAGGCGAGGGAGTATGAAGAAGAAAAGGAAATAGCTTCATCTTTTTGGAGATAAAAATTGGACACTTAAAATTGTCAAAAACGATATAAATTCGAACACTAAATTATCCGAAAAAATAAAATAAGTACATTAAAATAAACTACGGGTCGCAAAGATTAAAGAAAAAATATCAAAAAGATCAAAATCAAAATAAAATGATAATAAAGAATGCCCGACTTTAAAACACTTACGGTTAAAAATGAAACTAAAAAATGTATCGAAAAGTTAGAGAGAGCACATTTTCATGATCTACGCGACACGTAGATTCATAAAGCAGTGAGTTAATAGCGAAAACTTGAAATATTTTCCCGCTAATTTTCTGCACAGTGTCGAATCGCTTTTAACGGACTGTCTATAAAATTGAAATATCGATATCATCGACATATAATAAACTCAACATGATGCAATAAACAGGTAGACATATAAAAATGAATGAAGTGGAATATCGGGTATTTTACAACTATAAAACGATGCAAATATCGATTTAAATTGACTTTTGGTCAACTTAAATACGACTAATAATGAAGATGCGATGAGTGAATGATTGTTTAATGCTAATGACCTATTGGAAGCCTATGCAGATGAATGTGAAGCCTAAGCCAGATAAAATCGAGATAGGAGGTCAAATTTTGGGGTGCAACATTGAGCAACGTGCCAATAACACCTTCAAATACATTTTTTTTCTCAATATGCATAACATCAAGAAAATGTCTTACATACAAAGATTTCCAATATGGCAATTCAAAAAAAAATCGACCTCTTTTTCCACCCACCTTTGACAACTTTATATGCTAAAGGTTTGCCAAACTGTATACTAACATCTTTCACCTTTTCAAAAATTTGATCACCTGTCAATCCAGGTGGAGCTCTACGTTGTTCGGTATCTCCGTTGAACGCTTTTCTCCATCCACGATATTGATGTTTAGAATTTAAGAATCTACGACGGCCAAGAAAGACATTCTTCTGACAAAGTTTCAATCGCGTCGTATCGGTTCCATCTTCACAGACAGGACACACTTTTTCACCTTTAATGCTATACCCGGATAGATTTTCGTATGCTGGAAAATTGTTAATTGTGCCAAACAATATCGCCCTCAAATTGAAACTTTCTTTCCTATATCCATCATAAACCTCCACACCATTCTCCCACAAAATCTTCAAATCTTCGATTAAAGGTTTCAAGTATACGTGTATGTCATTCCCTGGTTGTTTAGGCCCAGAAATTAACATAGATAACATCATGTACTTACGCTTCATACATAGCCATGGAGGTAGGTTATAAATCATAAGAATCACAGGCCATGTGGAATGTGAGATACTTTGAAGATCATGCGGGTTCTTTCCATCAGTAGATAACGCCAAGTGAAGGTTTCTTGTTTCTCCTCCAAAATCAGGATAATCATTATCAATTTTCTTCCACTGTGGTGCATCTCCCAGATGTTAAAACTTTCCATCGATAATTCTTTCATCTACATGCCAAGTTAAGTGTCTTATATCGGTTTCACTACAAAACATGCGTCTAAATCTCAGAATAATAGGAAAATACCATAAGACTTTTATTGGAGGTAATTTTTTCTTATATCGAGATAAACCGCACTTAGGGCACTCATTCAACGATGCATATTCGTTTCGAAAAAAAATTCAATCATTTAGACAAGCATGTATCTTATCATAGCTAATGCCAATAGAGCACAAAATTTTTTTGGCCTCGTAGGTTCGATTAGGAAGAACATTATCCTCAGGAAGCATATCTCTCAAAAGGGCTAATAAATCTGTGAAACTTTTATCCGACCATCCATTACGCGCCTTTAAGTTGTACAACTTTAATACCGCAGACAATCTTGTGAATTTGGTGCAATCTTTATACAATGGTTTCTCTGCATCGCTTACCAACCTCTTAAACATTTTGGGACAATCCTGAAGATCTTCTTCAAGTTCTTCTGCAATATCTTTCACTCGATCACAATCATATGTATCCGTGACATTGTTGTATGAAGCATAGGTCGCACTACTTTTCACCTCGGGTTCAACATTCTCGCCACTTTTCTCACCATGAAATATCTAACACGTATAACTTCGATCAATTCCATGCATCGGTAAATGCGATTTCAATCCATCTGCATCAACCTGGCCCACATAACAACAACCCAAGCAAAGACATTTCATTCTAATGGGGTCTTCAGCGTGTTCAACAACAAACTTAACGAATTCTATTACCACATTCTCGTACTCTTTTGACAATCGATCGGCAAACATCCATTTTTTATCCATGGTTTTACTACTAAGTAAGCTAAACAAAAACACTAATTAGGGCACAAAATGGTATAACGCGTTTCTGTCAAAACGCAAAGTATATACGGAATGGATCCGGAGCTAGCAAACACAAACATATTCACGCAATTCTAGACAAATTCATCACAATACCAGTAATTTGAGGAAGAAATTTACTTCGGATTTACCGAACAACAACGTCGAGAAGTTGAAACGAGAAGATCGAACTCACGGAAACACAGGTAATGAGCGTTGTACATATAAAACAACATCCGGGATAAGTCATAACATATAAAACAAAATCCGAGACAAGTCATAACTTCTAAAACAATATCCGGGCAGCCACTTTCTCAACTAGTTATTACATATAAAATTTTGGTTATTATTAGTAAACAAAAATATTTCACATAATGGGGTGGACTACAAGCAACAAAACTTTTAGAAAAGTAAAAACTATTATTATATTAAAAATAATAATAATGATAAATAAATGCTCTCCTTGATTTCTAGCATATAATCGTTCCTCCAGATAATTATTCACTTCTTTTTTATACTTGAGAAGATATTGCAATGTTAACAAAATCTAAATAACATAAATCTTCTAATACAAAATTCCCAATATGATTGTAGGTTAGTAGTAATTTTATTGATCACATGAGACATAAGTTCATGTATGTTTACTCCACAGACCCTTACCAAAATATAATAGCATAAGAACTTTCATGCATATTCAATAGTTTTTATACTTTGACTATTACAAATAATCAATAATAGGTTTTATGCTCCACAATATTCTTTTCACTTATATTTCAACATTGATTCTTTAACTAATTCAATTTAATATTTTATTGTTTCTTTTATACTAATAAGGTTTTGTTTTGTGTTATTTCCTCGTATAAAAGAGGTGTTATCTATCTGTTCTTTACTTTTTCTTATTCTAAACTTTTACTTATTTTTTCATATGGAAAATCTAAGGACAACTAACAACATTTATGTTTCAGTTTTTTTCACGGGACAAAAGGAGTAAACGAAAGGAGTTCATGTATGTTTACTCCATGGACAAGTAACTTAATAAAATCAAAGCAATTAAAGTCAACAATTTGCTAAAAGACTTACAGTTTAGTAGGAGAGGAGTTTTTCTTGTAGTATAAGTATTATGAATATATCCAAGTAACTAAAATTGGAATAACTCCCAGCAAGAAAGACACGTGAATACATAATAAACAGAGCCCCATAATAAACACGCGGAACATTTGTAATGTAAAACTCACATTTGTGCCATTCTTTTTCTATCGTTTATCAACATTATAGAGGAAACGAATAAAAAACCAAGATAGGATTAAGTAGAAACAACTTACATAATGGTTTATAATACTTGCAACGTTTCCTTTATTTGTTGCATCTATTACAAATTCTTTACTTTTCTTGAACAACTACATAGAGTGATTCATTCTTTTCAGTTTCAACAATATTGGTATATTAAGAACAATGGTATATCTCAAAAACAGTGAATATATTAAAAAATAGAGGTCATGAATCTCTACTAATTTGCAAAGAGTGATTCATAAACCCTAAATCATCATCCACATTCAAAATAACATTTAAAATCAAACAAAACAAACCAATTTATTTCAACAGGGGTGAAATCAAACTTACAGTCGTGGAGAGAAGAGACGAGACGAGAGCAGAGACGAGATGTGAGCAGTTGTGAGGTTGTTTTGAGTTGAGTGCAGAGACAAGAGGGTGCCGGTGAAAATGGTGAGAATGGAGAGGTCGAAATGGAGAACAAAGAGAGGTGCGGAGGTTGTCGCAGAGGATGAACGGTGAGAGGTGATGAAGGTCGCAGAGGATGAATGGTGAGAATGAAGAGGTCAAAATGGAGAACAACGCTGTTGCAGAGAGACGGTGCAGAGGTTTTGTAGAGAAAGAAGATGAAGAGCGTAAAAGAGAGAATGAATGAAAACAAGGATTGTTTTATTTTAAAAAAAAAAGGCCTTAGACATCGCTTTTGAAACGCCTAAAGGGGCCTTAAAAGCTTTTGATTAAGGAGGGCCCTATAGCGGCTTAATAATTCAGACAGCTTTTAAAAAGCGCTTTCTAAGGGGGGGGGGGGGTACTTTAGCATCGCTTTTCCAAAGCGCTACCTAAGGCCCTCCCTTAGGCAATAACCTTAGCGCTTTTAAAAGCGTTTCTAGAGGCTTTTCAAAGCGTTGTCTAAGACACCCCTTAAAAAGCGCTTTCTAAAAACGCTGTCTAAGGCCCCCCTTAGGCAGCGCTTTTTTTGTATTTTCCGTACATTTTCGTGTTTTTTTTTTACTTTAAGCAACGCTTTCTAGAAAAAGTGTTGCCTAAAATGCGTTGTCCAAACTAGTTTTTGGCATAGTGTCTTGATATGTTATTGTGTCACTCTTGTAATTTTTTTAAGATGGTTGCTATTCTTACAATAAAAATTAACATCGTATGCTTATACCTCTTGAAATACAACAATACCATGTGATTCTTTGTATTATAAAAAGTATAGAAAATTTATTTAATATAATAAAATAATAAAATAGTATCAAAATACAGTGTAAGTTGTAATCTTCAGTGTAGAAATATCATTTTTTTTTTAATTGGCTTGCGAGCCCTATCCTCTTTCTGAGGCAATAACGATTATGAGAATTTCAACTTGGTCTCTTAGATCACTACAACGTTTTTATCCTATAACAATGCCTAAATTTTGAAGATAAAAATATTGTTCTCAGTGCGTTTCGATAACTTATATATATATATATTTTGTAAATTTTTTGCAAAAGCAAAAAACCTTTCTTTTAAAGGACAAAGAGAGCGGCTCCTATTTGCAATGGTTTGGAACCGTTCACATTTAATTTATAATTATTTTAAAAAAATAATTATTACTTGACACTGTTCTCAAATGTTATATCAAAACCCATTTTACTGTAACAAATGTCTCTGGCTGGAATCGAACGCGGTCACCCTATCATTTAACATTTCTTTATTAAATTGTTTTTACACAACCCTAAATTTTGATCGTTCCCAATTTCATTAAGCGCTCGTTCTAAAACATTCTGAAATTTCATCCAGCGCCACTCTGTTAGTGAATGCAACTTAGTATTAACCCAAAAATATTAATTTCTTTTTCTATTTTTTTTTGTCTTTCATTATATTGCTCTTGATCATCATGACTTCAATCTCTATTCCTGATTCTGTGTTTTTGTTTTCACTGAAACAACTATTGTTATTTGAGTTGTTATGCTATATATTTTCCATTAAAATTAAATATTGTAATATTCCAGTAGTAATTATATATGACAGATGCTTCTTGGTTTAGTTGTGAAATGATAACTGCATTGTAATTGGTCTAAATGATTGTTTTTTAATAAGTATGACCCCACGTAACATCTTTTTCTAGTCTTATCAATCTTAGAATGACTACCATCTAAATTGGTGCAAATGATTGTTTTTTTATAAGTTTGACCCCACGTAAGATGCTCTCTGTCTTTTATGTACTATCCATTATTAATTGTTCTTGTTAATCATTACAAGACAAGTTCATGTTTGGCATGTCAAAAATCAAGGGTAAATGGCGTACAGGAATGTGGTTACTAGTTTTCAATGTTTTACTTTCACATAGAACTCATCTGAAAACACATGCAAACTTCTGTTTAGATAATGTTAGATATTTTGTCTGAGAAGAATTATTAAATAAAATTTATCTTCACAAGAATGTTTCTAGGTGAATCCTGAATATTATTTTAAGTCTCTGCCAAAAATATATGAATATATATAAAGCATGCTATTAATATGTACATATATTCTGCTTATTATTCAAGATGTTCAACTGATATATTTTTCTTAGGCGTTAATTGCTTATTAGGGAATGGGGAGGGGTGTTACCTTTAGAGTATTACAATATGGGCGCAGTAAAAATGGAGCATACTCTAGTTTCCTTGGTTTTTCATGCTAGTTGATCTGATCTTGATTTTCCAGACAGAATTGTTGGTTTTCTAGATAAGGAACTTGCTGCTAGTGGCTTTAGTAGAATAAGTCTGAACATCATGGCTTAAAGATGAGAAGTTATTCAGAGGGTATGTTTTTTTTCTTAGTTAAAATGCGTTGAGTGTGACACATTTATCTTATTTTTCATTTTGCCTCAAAGCTCTTCAAATCTATCTGCAGTTTATCGAAGTTAAGGTGGAAAATGTAATACAGATTCTGATAGTTTATGTTCTTCTGATATTTTCTTTGCATAATAATCTTATTAAAATACTAACGTTTGTCGTCTTGGTGGTCACGGGAGTATTTGTTCTTAGTATCTTTTCTTATATTTTACTTTTTGTTTAAGTTTCTTTTTGTGAGGTTATGGACATACCTTGTTGGCTGTTTATCTTGCTTTATTTTGGTTTCTACTCTTGTAACTTTATGTGTTATTTGATCTTTATCTATATAGTGTCGGTATGAGAACAAGAGTTAAAAAAGTATTGGCACTTAATGAGCAAAGTATGGTCAATGGTTTAATATGGTGTACGGCTAGTCTCTCGGAGAGGATGCCATATAATAAATATCTCCTACCTATGGCATATATACACCACACGTTTAGAGATAGATAATATCAAACCACTATGCATATAAGACCGACTAAGAGTTTGTGAAACCACACCATTTCATTTCGTAACATGGCTTCTGCAATAGCAATAGCAATATTTTCTCTCCTTCTCTTCACATTCACATATCTTTTATTCAAACTTTTCTTACATCCAAAACAAAAATCCATAAATCATAAAATGCCACCAGGTCCACCAACCTTACCGATAATCGGTAACCTCCTCGTATTAGGCACCCTTCCTCATCGAAAACTCCAATCACTTTCCAAAAAATATGGTCCTATCATGTCCTTACAACTTGGTCAAGTCCCAGCTGTTATCATTTCATCTTCAAAATCAGCAGAATTATTCCTCAAAACTCATGACTTAGTTTTTGCAAGCCGACCAAAGATTCAAGCATCTGAGCTCGTGTCTTATGGTTCCAAAGGGGTGGCTTTCTCTGAGTATGGTCCTTATTGGCGTAGTGTAAGGAAACTTTGCACTTTGAAACTTCTTAGTGCTTCCAAAGTTGGGACGTTTGCTCCTATTAGGAAAGATGAGTTGTGTGGATTGGTTAAATCATTGGAGAAAGCTGCTTTGGTGGGTGAGGTTGTGAATGTTAGTGGTGTTGTAGAGAATCTTATTGAAGATATTACGTTTAAGATGATATTGGGTAGAAGTAAGTATGAGCAATTTGACTCGAAGAGTCTTGTTGCAGAAACAATGAATTTATTTGGAGCTTTTAATCTGGCTGATTATATTCCTTGGTTAGGAGTATTTGATCTTCAGGTACGTACTTCTTCCCAATCAGATGGGTATATGTTTGTATGTGTTAGAAAAAAGATAAAATAATTAGAAAACAATCTAAAGAAACAAAATCCTATAAACTGGTGTAGTTGTCATATCTAGTGTTAGAATAATATTATTTATTTCCTACTTTAATAATAAAGTCATTGAATTTTTTAAAATGTAATGTTTTTTTTTAATTTTTCATTTGTTTTTATTCCTTTGTAAAGTTTGGTAAAAACATTTATTTAATTATCGTTATTATATATTTAATTAACTCTTTTGTTAGGGATTAAAACGAGGTGTCATGAAAATCAGTAAAACAATGGATGATATGTTAGAGATGATAATAGCTGAACATGAAGAAACTACTAATATAGACAAAACTGGTGGTGAAGACTTTGTAGATATACTTCTTTCAATTATCCACCAAACCACTGATCATGAGAGTGACCAAGATCATGTCATCGATCGAACTAACATCAAGGCTATTTTAATCGACATGATCGTGGCAGCAATGGATACATCCGCTACATCAATTGAGTGGACTTTATCTGAACTATTAAGACATCCAAGAGTGATGAAAATACTTCAAAATGAGATACAAGATGAAGTAGGAAATAAGAAAATTGTTGAAGAGAATGATTTGAAGAAGTTGATTTACTTAGATATAGTGATTGATGAAGCCTTAAGACTTCATCCTGTTGCAACCTTACTACTCCCTCGTGAATCTAGAGAGAGCATAATAGTTGATGGTTATTTCATAGAGAAAAAGACACGAGTTATAGTAAATGCATGGGCAATTGGAAGAGATCCTAATGTTTGGTCTGAAAATGTTGAAGAATTCTATCCGGAGAGATTTAATGATAAGAAAATGAATTATCATGGACATGATTTTGAATCAATACCATTTGGTTCTGGCCGTAGACGTTGTCCTGGAATTCAAATGGGTTTAATTACTATTAAGTTGATTGTAGCTCAATTGGTGCATTGTTTTAATTGGGAACTTCCACATGATATAAGTCCTTCCAATTTGAACATGGAGGAAAAATTTGGACTCACATCACCAAGGGCTCAACATTTACATGCGATACCGCATTATCGTTTGGTTAATGTGAAAAAAGGCTAAATCTAAGGATATTCAACAATTTAATTATTTAATTTTTAATAAATATGATAAATATAGTTGGTCTATTATTTATGATCGCGAATAAAAAAGCTAATGTATAATGCTTTATTTTTATATTTATTTATATATATTGAATGTAGTGCATCAAATTATCTTGCGAGACTTCAACTCTTATCTTGTGACATTTCAATTTATTTTTTGCCACATCATCTATTTTTTATATGGTATCTCTTAAAATTCATTTTTAATTTTTTAAGGTTAAAATATATTATTACTCTCTATAAAAATTTATGGGTTCGAATTTACAATAAAAAATCATTATACTTATTTATTAACTTTTTTTATTTCAAAAAACGTTATAATAATTTACTCAAAATAAACTTAATATTATTATTTTATTATTAGACAGATATAATTAACTTTTAATAAAATCTCCTCAAATCATTTTTCAACGTACAACTAATTTACTCATATGTATTATTTTCACACTTTATAGAGTACTATTCACATTTATCTTAAAATAATTTCTTAATTATAAAAATGAAAGAAATATATTTCTATATAATAATTCTAATATAATTTCTGAATCTTTTAATTTTTTTAAAAAAATGAGATGGTGATTATTTACATATATTTTTAATAAATAGTACTATTATATAAAGATGGTATTGAATTTAACGTTTAATTTTAAAGTTATATTGCAAAAATCATATTTATTATTTTTTTGCATATTGATAAATAGTTTGGAGTTTAACTCTTTACAATAATTCATCCATATTTAAAAAATATTTAAAATAAAGAGATTCTTGATCATTTTTAATTAAATATACTAACAACACAATAATTACTCCAACCAAATATATTTTTAAATTTTCGAAAATAAAAGAGATGCTCGGATGCACACACTTTGAATTAATTTTTTTCCTCGAAATCATAGCAACAAAAACTTTAAGAAATATTTTTAATGTTAAAGTATATATTTCATAATTTTTCATAATTAAATTACTTTTAATCGATCTAGAATTATATCAGAGAATATCACACTCTTACCAAATCTATATATTCCATCTCTATATTTTTCATATAACAATAATTTATTAATTATAAAAAATGGAAGAAAAAATATTTTGATACAATTATTTACTTAGTTTCTCTAAAATAATTTTAGAATCTTTTCATTTTAAAAAACATAAATGAGATAGTACTTCTTCGTCATATATTTTATAATAAATAGTACTATCATTTAAAGATGGTATTGGACTTAATGTCTAATTTTAAAATCACATTGTAAAAATTCAAATATAATACAATACATATATTCTTTTCTTATATTTTGTTAAATTATTTCGGGTTCAACCCTTTATAATAATTCATTCTTATTTTAAATAATATTTAAAAGAAAAAAATTTGGATCATTTTTAACTAAATATCCTAACAACACAATAATAATTTGAACTAAATATATTTAAAATTTTAAAAATAAAAGAGATACTTAGATCCACACAATTTAAATTAAATTTTGTTTTCTTCAAATCGTACAACAAAGCAACACTAAAAAAAAAAATTATGTCTCGATTATAATTCATAATAAATTATTATAATATACATTTGTAGCCCATATTTACTAAATATTTTTTTGGCGAAATACCCTTCTTGGTCCCTTACCTATACCCCTAGGTTCAGTTTGGTTCCTTAATTTTTTTGTTGTCAAATTGATCCTTCAAGTTTTTAATAGGTGCATATGAGTCCCTTTCGTCAACTCTGTTAGTTAAAATCTGTTAAAAGCCTATGTGAGTGACAGTGACGGAGTTAGCGCGAAAACACTGACGCTAAAAGTTTTTTTTCTAGAATTTTCAATTTTCTTCTTCTTCTTCCCCAAATTTTTTAAACCCAACAAAAAATTATCTCAATTTCTCAGAAACTCCTTCAACAAACATCCAAAAAAATCATATTAGAACCTTACTTTATCATAACCTCCTTCATAATTATAGACCAAACGATACCCATACACTCAAATCCTTAAACCTCAACAACAGAGCATCAACAACTCAACAAAATAACTCATAAAAGCTTTCATTCAACTAGTACACACAATAACCAAAGGCACAAATCCATACACTCAGTACCGCAGAGAAAGAGAAGAAGTAGAATGAGCGAAAAAACCAAGGAAGAAGAAAAGTACCTGAATCGAGATTCAGCGATTGGTATCTTCCATTTTTCTACGATTTGATAATGTTGTAATCGTGTTATTTTTTCGATTTGTTGATGCTTGTACCTGTAATACATTAATAAGAGAAATTGGGTTTTGGGGTGTTGAGGTATCGGTTGATGCGTTCTCTGTTTGTTGATTTCTATCTCCATGGTCTTGTTCTTGTTCTTTTGGCGTGAGAGAAACAACGTGTTAAGATGAGAGATAGGAAGCGTTAGATAGAGAGATATATGAAGATGAAGAGATAAATAGAGGTTTAGAATAGAAACTGTAGCGTAAATAGGAGAAGAAGAATGTTGTTTCTTCGGTGATTGTAGATTTGTGGTTAAATGTTGTTTGGTTAGTGAAGATAATAAGGAGCCATGGATTTGAAAAGGAGGTTTTACTTGCAGGTAATGTTTGACAAGTTTTTAGTGGTTGAAAAAATGGTGAATGAAGTTAAAGATGAGATGACACTGAAAGAAGTTTCTGGAAAATTGAGATAATTTTTTGTTTTAGGGTTTTGAGTTTAAAAAACTTGGGGAAAAGGATGAACAAAATTGAAAATTTCAGAAAAAAAATTTAGCGTCAGTATTTTCGACGATAACTCCATCACTGTCACTGCCACGTAGACTTTTAACAGATTTTGAATAACAGAGTTGACGGAAGGGCCTCATATGCATCTATTAAAAAGTTGAAGGATCAATTTGGCACGAAAAAAAATTAAGGGACCAAACTGAACCTAGGGATATAGTTAAGGGACCAAAAAGGATATTTCGCCTAATTTTTTTTACCATAATTAAAACTCGATACAAAATAAATAAAAGCTAATAAACAATCGCGCAGGTCTAAATCTAGTTATAAATATTAATAGTTAACCTTTGAGTATTAAATTATTATTGAATAATATATTATAATATTTATTGTGAGCAATATATAGAAACTTAAGAGGGAGGGTGAATCGGGATTGTCAGATGGTTTTTGAAATTAAGTGTTTATTTCTAAAAATTTATTTACTAAGAAGCGAGTTTGTGAATGATAACACTGAAACGCATTACGTATTTGACTCGGATTGCACGTGATAATTATAGTTTTATTGTCCTTTTCTCGCTTTATGTTTTCTTTCATTTACAAATGCCCATCTAATTCAGAGCCAAGAATTCAAGATTTTCAGCTATTTATGCACATGGTGTTCACCTTGGCGGCTGCCGTAGAGGGTGCCATGACGTGTCAAGGTTTCAACCGGGAGTCAACTGCCTTCAACCCACATTTTTTGACCTCGTTTTTCCCGCCCAAGAAGGAGTTGATGGACATCTCCATAATTCCTTAATTTTCTTTTTTTTCTATGAATAGGAGTTTTCTGTTTAGTTTTCCTTCATCCAACTTAGTCTGCAACACTAAGCCTAAATTATACATCTGTAAAAGCGATAATTCATCACATCGAGGGGTTATCTCAACATAGTGGTGATTAGGTTGTAGTATTGTCTTTTAGTTCAAGTTATTTACCTTTTTCCAGTTCTTGTACTAGATTCAAGACTCCGATTTGGAGCATGTTTATGTAAAAGTCTTTTGCATTACTTTACTTATTCTCTCGCACTGGCACTACTTTATTTATTTCATCTGCCTTTACTTGCTTGTTTATTTCCTACACTTTTATTTAATTTTCAACAAAAGTCTTTATTGCAAATTACGTTTAACATGTTTAATTTAACTTCCATGTCTAGCTAAATTTCCAAAGGTTAGAATGTGAGGATCAAGGTCAAGACGACTTTCCTATTGCATCTATATAAAAGATAAACTTGGTTGGGTAAGATCGAAAGCCGTCTAACTCTTAAAAGATAAACTTGGTTAGTTTCAACCAATCAAAGAAGAGCGTAAACTCTTTGCTCGGTTGATTAGGAATTTTTAAAGCTTTTAGAAAGCTGATTTTGAAACTATTTTCGGGTGCATTTGTGGGTTTGAAATCTAGTTCTTGAGAAAAAGTCAGGAACCTCTTTTAGTAAAACATTCCAAGTTAAAATCACTTTTCAACTGATTCAAGAAGTCACATTTCTTAAAAAATAGGTTTATTACTTTAACGCTTTGAGCACCTCCTATATATGACAATAAAAGGCTTTAATTAAAGAGTAAACTCGGTTCTGATTATGCGAAAGTGACAATTCCTGTTAAATTGATTCTTTTAAAAAGTAGAAAATATTGACCGATAAGTGAATCGTTTAGAAGCAATTGGGAATAGTCTGATAGTTCATATATGTCTTAAATTGACTAAAACACAATCCAGTTCAATTTACCGTAAATTGGCCTATTTCGGGTCGTTCCGTAAAAACTCACAATTTCGAAAAACTAACTTCACCACTACGTTCTACACGTCAAACTTAGCTAGCACGTCAATTTTCGTTGAATTCAGAGCAACTTGCTACCTCGTCGAATTTACCGAAATCGAAAAATTGGAACATAATCGGGTACTAAATTTAATCGACTATCTTATCCCCTAATTATATTTTATGCATACCAAATGTTACTAGGTGGAATTGGATTTTTAGAGAGAAACAGAATGTATTTGCAAAGGAAAATTATGCAGGTAGCTATTTGATAGAAAACAGAAAAACCAATTTACAGAAACTGGAAAACAGAGAAAAATTCGGTTTCCCTTCTCCTTAACAGGGATGCACGTCCCATTATCCTTAACAAAGAGGAGGCGGGTGCCTCATAGGGGGACGGTCGCCCCACTAGTGGAGGTGGGCGCCTCCCCCTCTTTGCTCTTTCCATCCGTCATCTTCCAATTTTCCTGCGTTTTGTGTTGTTTCATATAGTTTCTATATTTTTCTGTTTTCTGGTTTTACTGATAGCTTTTCATTTCCATTTTCATTTCTATTTCCATTCTATAATCCAAACACTACAACACTAATAACAACACCCATAATCTCTACAACAAATCCAACTCTTCTAAACATTTCATCAATCACTCAACAAAACCCTATAAATGAACTATCAATTTTTTCCAAATCCAAACTAAATCCACCAAACCCTAACTATAAGAAATGGAAATCAAACCCCTTACCTAGCAAGCTTTGAGTGTTCTTGATGATTCCTCAAGCCAAGTCTTGCCCTTCTTCTTGCTCTCTTCTTCTTCCTCAACCAAAACCCTAGCTTTTCTCCAAACTTCTAAACTTGTGTTTTGGTGTTGTGTTAGGAAATGGATGGAGGAAGTGTTTTTATATGACATATGTCTTACTAGCCAAACTTAAGTAAATTGCTCACATACCTCTCTTCTATTCTTAATATACTAAATATATCATCTAATTATATCATTAACTGAATTTATTAATAAAATTTTGTGGAATTAAATATCGGTCTGAATAATATTTTACCGAACCGAACAGAGCGTCGCCAAATATATTATTAGATATACCGATTAATATAATTATTTCCGTCGCCAAAACATTCGTCAAACGATAATTCAAAAATATTAATATAATATAATATTAAATAAAAATGGGCGTTACAACTCTCCCCCACTTAAAAAGTTTCGTCCTCGAAATTACCTGACTCGAAAAGCTCGGGATATGAATCCCGCATCTTACTTTCTAACTCCCACGTCACGCTTTCACCAGCTGCTCCAATCCAAAAAACTTTGACCAAAGAAATATCTTTGCCACGAAGGGACTTCATCTCACGATCCTCAATCCTCAAAGGCATCGTTTCCACCGTAATATTTTCCCGAACTTAAACATCATCCATCTCAATCACATGCGAAGGATCCGAAACATACTTCCGAAGTTGTGACACATGAAAAACATCGTGCAAATTCGAAAGATTTGGCGGTAACACCACCCGATAAGCCACTTTTCCCACTTTACTAGAAATTTGGTAATGACCAATAAAGCGAGGAGTTAGCTTCTTCGACTTCAATGCTCTCCCAACGCCGGTTGTAGGAGTAACCCTCAAAAACACATGATCACCCTCTTGGAATTCCAAGTCTTTCCTCCTTTTATCATGATAACTCTTTTGTCGAATTTGGGAAATTCTCATCTTTTCTCTAATCAATTTCACCGCCTCAGTAGTTTCTCTAACCAATTCGGGTCCAAGCACTACACTTTCACCCGACTCGTGCCAACACAAAGGAGTTCTACATCTCCGACCATACAACGCCTCAAACAGTGCCATTCCAATACTAGCATGAAAACTGTTATTGTAAGTAAACTCAATCAAAGGAAGATATGTATCCCATGAACCACTGTGTTCAAGAATACAAGCTCATAACAAGTCTTCCAACGATTGAATCGTCCTTTACGTCTGACCATCAGTCTGAGGATGATAAGCCGAACTCAACCTCAACTTAGAACCCAAAGCCTCTTGCAAGCTTTTCCAAAATTCAGAAGTGAACCTCGGATCTCTATTCGAAACAATACACAAAGGAATACCATGTAATCTAACAATCACATGCGTATAAATCTCCGCCAACTTCGATACGGGATAAGTGATGTTAATAGGAATAAAGTGAGTCGACTTTGTAAGCCTATCAACAATCACCCAAATCACATCGTGTCCTCTTGGTGTATTCGGTAACCCCGTTACAAAATCCATAGAAATGCTATCCCATTTCCATTCCGGAATCTCCAACAGTTGCATCAACCCTGCAGGTTTTTGATGCTCCACTTTAGACTTCTGACAAGTCAAACAAGCATAAACAAACTGAGCCACCTCTCTTTTCATGCCTGACCACCAAAATAGTTTCCTTAAATCTTGGTACATTTTGGTCGCTCCGGGGATGAATACTCAAATTACTTCTATGACTTTCTTCCAAGATCATTCTCTTTAAATCAACATCATCGGGAATACAAATCCTATCTCGGAATCTCAAAACACCCTGAGCATCCAACTTGAAATCTTCACTTTCAGTTTGTCCAATACTAACCAACAAATCAACAAGTTTCACATCAAGCTTCTGAGCTTCTCTAATGCTATCAAGGAAATCATTATTGATCTTAAACATTCCCAATATAAAACTCTTCGGCGTCACTTCTATCACAAGACTCATATCTCTAAATTGTTCAATCATTTCCAACTCCTTCACCATTAAAAGTGACATATGCAAAGTCTTTCGACTTAAAGCATCGGCCACCACATTCGCTTTACCAGGATGGTAATTCAATCCGAAATCATAATCTTTCAACAACTCAAGCCACCGTCTTTGCCTCATATTAAGCTCTTTTTGATCAAACAAATATTTCAAGCTTTTATGGTCACTAAATACTTCAAATCTAGAACCATAAAGATAATTCCTCCAAATATTAAGCACAAAAACAACCGCCGCAAGTTCCAAATCGTGGGTAGGATAGTTCTTCTCATGAATCTTCAATTTCCTCGAAGCATAAGCAACCACCATGCCATTTTGCATAAGCACACCACCTAAACCCATCTTCGAAGCATCACAATAAACAACAAACGGTTCTTCAGGATTAGGTAGAATCAAGATCGGCGCCGTTGTTAACCTTTTCTTCAATTCGACAAAACTTTCTTCACACTTGACATCCCACACAAAAGCAGCTCCCTTACAAGTTAACTTTGTCAAAGGAAATGCCAACTTAGAAAAACCTTCAATGAACCTCCTGTAGTAACCAACCAAACCTAAGAAACTTCTAATCTCAGTAATAGACTTAGGAGTTTCCCATCTTAACACAACATCAACTTTAGAAGGATCAACTGCAATGCCATCACCAAAAATGACATGCCCTAAAAAGCTCACCTCACCTAACCAGAACTCGCACTTTGACAACTTAGCATAAAGCTTCTTCCTTGAACTTCTAACACAATGCGCAAATGCTCTACGTGCTCTTCCTCCGATTTAGAATAAACCAGAATATCATCAATAAAAACAACCACGAAACTATCCAAGTAAGGATGGAAAATACGATTCATGTACTCCATGAATACTCCCGGTGCATTAGTGACACCGAAAGGCATCACCGAATACTCATAATGTCCATACCTCGTCCTGAAAGCAGTTTTCTGAACATCTTCTTCTTTCACCCTTATTTGATGGTAACCCGATCTTAAATCAATCTTGCTAAACATGCGAGCACCAACCAATCAGTCCATCAAATCATCAATCCTAGGAAGTGGATACCTATTCTTGATAGTTACCTTATTTAACTGGCGATAATCAATATCAAGCCTCATACTACCATCTTTCTTCTTTACCAATAACACAGGAGCTCCCCACGGTGACACACTTGGTCTAACAAACTTCTTCTCAAGCAAATCTTCTAATTGGCTCTTCAATTCTGCTAACTCCGATGCGAACATCCTGTATGGCGCCATAGAGATAGGTCTGGTACCAGGGACAAGATCCACAGAAAATTCAACTTCTCTTTCTGGAGGTGCACTAGGAATCTCATCAAGAAACACTTCGGGAAAGTCGCACACCACCGGAAAGTTTGCAATAACAGATTGACTCTCCACAGAAAGAGTCGCCATCAACAAGAAAACCGATGCTTCATTTTTCATGAACTCCTTCAATTGTTTCGTCGACATCAACATAGTTTGATTTCTTCCACTAAGGAAGAAAACCTCACCGTGTTGTCATAGCAATTGATATGGACATAGTTAGCTTTCAACCAATCCATACCCAGAACCACGTCCAACCCAACAAGCGGTAAACAAATAAGATCCACCACGAAGTCTCTATCAAAGATTGATAAAGGGCAATTTGTACACACAAAAGAAGTAGTAACCGTTCCCTTAGCCGGAACTTCCACCACCATATCTTTATCTAGAGATGATAAAGTGAGACCCAATCTCTTTACACAATCAGCGGCAATAAAACAATGAGTAGCACCAGTATCAATAATAGTAATAAGGGGAATGCTATTAATGAAACTAGTACCTCAAACAAGACCATCTTCGTTTGCCATTGGAGCACCCGACAAAGCAAACACCTTCCCCGCTCCTTGAGTCTTCTTAGGCTTCTTACATTGAGGGCTAATGTGGCATCCCTCGCCACAATTAAAGCAGACTACATCCTTATGCTTGCAATCACGAGTCACATGACCCACTTCACCACATCGGAAACATCTCACCTCATTCTCCTTAGCCCTCACATCACTCCTACAAACGTTACTTTTGTGGCCAGGTTTTCCTCACTTGTAACAAACAATACTAGCAGGAGCATCTCCCCCATTAGTCCTTCGCCCTTGAAACGCTTTCTGTTTCCCCTTACCAGTTGGAATGTCATAAGGTTTCCCACGGCTCTGCTGGCCCTTGTTCCTCTTATCAGACATAATCTTATAGTGTGCAGTACTATCTTCCTCGAAGATTCTACAACTATCAATCAAATCCGCAAAGACAAGGATTTTCTGATAACCAATCGCTTTCTTAATCTCAGGACGCAAGCCATTCTCAAATTTAATGCACTTAGAAAATTCAGCACCCTCACCATCAAAGTGAGGATAGAACTTAGCCAGCTTGGTGAACTTCGCAGCATAATCAATGATAGACATACTGCCTTGTTTCAGTGCAAGGACCTCAATCTCCTTCTTTCCCCGAACATCCTCCGGGTAATACTTCCTCAAGAACTCCCTACGGAAAACTTCCTATGTTACTTCCTCACCAGCAACTTCCAGCTTCTGACGGGTGGCAACCCACCAATCATCAGCCTCCTCACTTAACTTATGAGTACCATAACGGACTTTCTGCGGAAGAGTGCAATCCATCACACGGAAGATTCTTTCAATCTCCTTCAACCAGGTTAGAGCACCTTCGGGATCATACTTTCCTTGGAAAGTAGGGGGATTCTCTCTTTGGAAGGTCGCCAAACTACGAGACCCAGCGTTCTCGTCAGCATTCGGCGGGTGTTGGAAACCCTGAGCCATTGCCTGCATAGCAGCAGTAAGAGCCTCGTCATTCCTACCAACGTTTCTACCAGCATTCCTTCCAGCCATAACAACTTCTTCTCACAAAAAAACAAGAATTAGAATCAACAAATAACAATACTTGATTGTTAGACAACAACAAACTCAACAACTTGTCCGCACAGACCGATCTGCTCTGATACCACTAATGTAACACCCCAATTCTACCCCGCGTAATTATATAATAAAATCAGAGTTTCAAAAGTTCATTTAACAAAACTGAGGCATCACATCTTCGCATTTCCAACAATTAGCATTATAATGCACATCAAAAGTCGGATATACCGATTCATACATAATTCATCATATATACATATGAATATTCACAGCACAGCGGATATGTTTGCAAAACATACATAACATCATGTTGTCATCAATACATAAGGTTATAACATAATAAGATAGTATACACAAACTATCCTATCAAAATAATGACGTCTCCCAAATCCCGAGTGTTACTACGATCAGAGCGGAACGACACAAAATAAAGTGACTCGAGCTAATCCTCCTCATCCTCGGGGATCACCTGCACGTTACCAATATATGGGCAACGGCGAAACAAGTAAAGGGGTGAGATACTCCAAAACATATAATTAAAAGCATGATAGAATATATAGATAGTTTTGGAATTACAATTGATATAAGTTAAATAAAGTATGCCGACATGTATTAAAAGTTTAGATACTTCAAATTAGCATTAGTGTATAAATTAACACTTTAACTCCATCACATAATCATTATACTCACATCAACACAAAATATCATGTACCATTGCAATTCAATCATCATTCATCAATTAAAGACTCAATGTTAAACAACTCGAACATAAACATAACCGACTCCATGAGACACGACTATGTTATGCATGTGGTACCCGTCGCTTTGTCCATAAATAGGAACACTTGGCATAAAGCCCATCGTCGCTTGGCATAAAAGCCATCGTTGCTTGGCATAAAAGCCCTCGTCGCTTATGCAACGTATGTGACTCAATAAATAAAGACCACACAATCAACACATCATCATCGCTCATCACAATTGACATAAAGTTCACATCGCCATATTTATTCACATCAAATAAACATGTCATCGCATCGCATAAACAACAAGTATTCATAATTAAATACACCGTCGCAAACATCATTATCAATTAATCCACTAATTACAAAAACGGAAAAATAGCTAAAAACACCAATAACCGTCGTGAAAGCCATTCTTGATTACCGGCATAAATTATAAACATCAACATCGGAATCGGATAGTTCATATATGTCTTAAATTGACTAAAACACAATCCGGTTCAATTTACCGTAAATTGGCCTATTTCGGGTCGTTCCGTTAAAACTCAAAATTTCGAAAAACTAACTTTACCACTACGTTCTACACGTCAAACTTAGCTAGCACGTCAATTTTCATTGAATTCGGAGCAACTTGCTCCGTCGTCGAATTTACCGAAATCGGAAAATCGGAACATAATCGGGTCCTAAATTTAATCGGCTATCTTATCCCCTAATTATATTTTATGGATACCAAATGTTACTAGGTGGATTGGATTTTTAGAGAGAAACAAAATGTATTTGCAAAGGAAAATTATGCAGGTAGCTATTTGACAGAAAACAGAAAAACCAATTTACAGAAACTGGAAAACAGAGAAAAATTTGGTTTCCCTTCTCCTTAACAGGGACGCACGTCCCATTATCCTTAACAAAGAGGAGGCGGGTGCCTCATAGGGGGACGGTCGCCCCACTAGTGGAGGTGGGCGCCTCCCCCTCTTTGCTCTTTCCATCCGTCTTCTTCCAATTTTCCTGCGTTTTGTGTTGTTTCATACAGTTTCTATATTTTTTTGTTTTCTGGTTTTACTGATAGCTTTTCATTTCCATTTTCATTTCTATTTTCATTCTATAATCCAAACACTACAACACTAATAACAACACCCATAATCTCTACAACAAATCCAACTCTTCTAAACATTTCATCAATCACTCAACAAAACCCTATAAACCAACTATCAATTTTTCCCAAATCCTAACTAAATCCACCAAACCCTAACTATAAGAAATGGAAATCAAACCCCTTACCTATCAAGCTTTGAGTGTTCTTGATGATTCCTCAAGCCAAGCTTTGCCCTTCTTCTTGCTCTCTTCTTTTTCCACAACCAAAACCCTAACTTTTCTCCAAACTTCTAAACTTGTGTTTTGGTGTTGTGTTAGGAAATGGATGGAGGAAGTATTTTTATATGACATATGTCTTACTAGCCAAACTTAAGTAAATTGCTCACATACCCCTCTTCTATTCTTAATATACTAAATATATCATAAACTCAATTTATTAATAAAATTCCGGGGAATTAAATATCGGTCCGAATAATATTTTACCGAACCGAACCGAACGTCGCCAAATATATTATTAGATATACCGATTAATATAATTATTTCCGTCGCCAAAACATTCGTCAAACGATAATTCAAAAATATTAATATAATATAATATTAATTAAAAACGGGCGTTACAAATTGCATTCGAGCATGTCTTTTTATCTGTAATCATTTATTTTCTCTACATACGCTCAACAACTGATTTGATCTGCCTTAGATAAACATCGTGATGATAGACTAAGATAGTTTGACACTTGGTCTATGTGGATTCAATATTCTCTTATATTACTCTGACTCAATTCGTACACTTGCGAAACAACGCATCAAGTTTTTGACGTCGTTGTCGGGGACCAATTTTGAAAAATTTTGTATCCTGTTGTTACACCGTCTAGACTAAGGATTTATTAGCCGGTAAATGCGAAGAACTCACAGTATAGGAAGTTTAGTAGATACAATAGAGGAACCTGAATGCTACGCTCGTGCGCGCCTCTTACTCCAAAGAGTCATGAGAGCTATGGCCGAAGAACGTGACTGGAGACCACTCAAAGATTTCACCCAACCATCTAACGAAGAACCTAGTTCTAGTATAGTAAACCCAACCATTCCCGCTAATAACTTTGAACTGAAACCCTCTCTACTTTAGATAATGCAACAAAACCAAATCGCTGGTCTCGCAACAAAGAACCCAAACCAACATTTAAAAGTTTTTATTCAAATAGTCGATACTTTCAAAACCAATGGTGTTACGCCTGAGGGAATACACTTAAGATTATTTCCTTTTTCCCTCAGAGACATAGAACGTTCCTGGTTAGATTCACTTCCAGCCAACTCAATAACAACTTTGGAAGACCTTAGAAGAGTATTCCTTGCTAGCTATTTTCCCCAAAGTAAGACCGCATTCCTTCGAAACCAGATCACCAGATTTACACAAAATCAAGGAGAATCACTTTTTGAAGCTTGGGAGAGATATAAAGAACTTTTGAGAGCTTGTCCACACCATGTCCTAGAACAATAGTTAATCATTCATACCTTCTACAAAAAGGCTTAAATAGTCTTTTGGTCCCTGTAAGTTTGCATGTTTTTTATTTTCGTCCTTATAATTTATTTTTCTTGGAAATGATCTTTGAATGCTAAAATCCTTTTGATTTTATTCTCTAACATCAAAATCTGCAGGAAAATCTGCATGTGTTCTGCGAATTTTCCTGCGGATTTTGGTCTTAAGGACTAAAACCAAAATGATTTTAACATTCAGGGATCATTTCCAAGAAAAATAAATTACAAGGACGAAAATAAAAAATACGTTAATTTACAAGGACCAAAAGACTATTAAGTAAAAAATATTATCAGATGACTTTGAAAGTGTTCCGATTTATATATTTTTGGTTGTTCCGAGAGTTTTCTAAAATGTGAAAAAAATTGAAAAATTTCAATTATGAACTATTTAGATTACGGTATTTCAATACTAATTTTCTTCGTGTAGAGTTATGGGCATAATTATAGGGGTTTTTGGTAAAATTTTCTTCAAGTAATAACAGTTAGGCCTTATGCCCTTAGTCCATTTTGTTTTTCTTAGACTTTAACACCGCCATTTTACTTTCACCACCTCACCCAACGCCCATTTGTCTTAATCAATGGGCCTTTTCCCTTCAGCAATCACTTTCTTTTTTTTAAACACCACACCTTTTTAAATTCCTTTATTTTTTTTTTTAAATTAATTAATTTTATCAATTAAACTTTGACTTGTTTTGATTTTTAATTAATTTGATTAAATAATTTGTTAGACGGAGACGCGTATCTAGAGGGGGTGAATAGACGCCCAAAAATTATTCTAGACAAATCTAAAATTTAAAATTGTTTTGAAAGAGTTTTACACGGAAGTAATTTTCTAGATAAGTCGTCTAAATGAACTTCTTGGAAACTCGAATATGAAAATCAATTAATTGGTAATCTATAGAATGCTAATTGATAATTGATTAATTCAAACTCAATACAATAAGCCACTTATTTATCATTTGAATAAGATCACTTTGCAATATTGATTCCATGGCCAATTATTCAAAGAACTAACTTTATCATTTTATCAAACACTTGATGTATAAGTAAATTTTCAGAATATTTCTTTGAATGGTGTTGATATACAAAACCACTTATAACCAAAAGTGATTATAAGGTATATCCACACCTAATTCAAAATCAAAGAGAAAAATTCTTACAATTCAATTGCTAGTATAATGTTATTTATTAAACTGATTGATAAAAAATCAAAGCAAGTAAAAGCGAAAAAGTAAAGGACACGAAGAATTTGTCTACACAGTTCGCCACTGTCGTCCTCACACGTGGGTACGTATGCGCCTAATTCCAATGGTTAATTAATCTTCCTATGTCAACAAAGACTTCAATAATTTCAGAAGGGCATGTAAATATGTTGATTTGATTGAGACATTTCTTCAAGCTATAGCATGTTGTATAATCATTCTTCAAGGTCTCAAACAAATCAGCATCGAAGATTTTTGCTTTGACCTTCTGGAGAAGTTTATCAAAATTAGAAATATTGGAACTTCCACTAGATGTCGTCAAAGGGATAAAATAGCTTTTATCCAAACCAGGACCTCTTATGTTCATAATTGCCTTAACATACTCCAGTGGGTTGTTCTTCTTCGAAGCATCCAACTCCTCTTGGGAAAGTTGTGGTTGAGTATTGCTATCATCTAGCTGATTAGAAGATTTGATGTTATTTCTTGATTCGACATGAGCACATGTCTCTTCTTCAGATATCATCAGAGACGTTCTTCTTCATCAAGAAAATCTTCATTAGGTTTTTCTCACTTTGGAGAGGAATCATTGGGCTATCATCACCTTCTTCTTTGAGAGACTTCCTTTTGGTGGCAGTTTGATGTTCCTCATGATCATGATTAGATAGTGGCGGAGAATATTTATTGGGTTGTGCAACAGAATCAAGTTGGTTCACATTAGTAGAGGAACCTTTGTTTGAATCAAAGTTGGTGGACAAAGGATGATATGAAGTAGTACCACTGCTAGGTGGAACTTTATACTCAATTAGTGATTTGGTGGAAGTTGGTTAAGCATCCTGCAAAAAGTAGAAAAAAAGAATATTGAAAAAGTGATTGTTTAAGAGGATAAGTTGGGAATCGTACATTCAGTATTTCTACTCTAGGACTTGATTTATCACTCTCAATCTTTTCCAGGGCAATGTTGCAATATGGTTGAGATCTGTATGCCTTTTATTTGTGAAAGCGGTAGTGTTTTGCTATAGTAGTCTTTGGTGGCTGAGAAGAGGCTATATCTAAAGTTGGTGTTTTTTTTCTTATTTTCTTGGGATTTGAAGGAGTGGGGGACGTGTCTTCATCATCTAAAGTTATACATTAGTTGTTGCCTTCGGTTTTTCTGCAGTTGGAACAACTCTTTTTGACAAAGTTGTTGTTTGCTTGGGTGTCTTCGTCGACCCTATTATGGAAGTAAGTTTTTCCTTCTTCATTTGTTTTTTTTCAACAACTAGAAGAACATTTTGAAATAATATATGTTAGCTATAAAAATGAAAAGAAGAAATGAAATTGAAATATTCGAAGGATACTTTGGTTTCACACTTTCACATTCTGGAGTGAGCATTATGACATGTTCTAAATTATAGTGAAGGAAGCCATTGAAATTGTCCAATGTGTGCTTAGTCGCAACCAATAATCAATAGGTTTTTAGATTTTTGTTTCAAAAAATTAAGATAATTCCCACAGACGAACAAGTCTGGATAAGGAGGATAAAATGCCAGGCCGAAAACAGCGCTGGGCAATTTTGGTGGTTCAAGCTTAAATGCTAGGTTATACTTATCCTTAGATTTGACAGAATCAGGAATATTTAAATGAGGAAGCATTTTTTAAATTTCTCTTTTAAAGTTGTCGCTGAGGTATATATGGTTCGATTAAGATTAGTTGGGTCATAGACAGTTTCAAAGTACTTTTGGAACGCCTAAATCTATTTTATGTGAGTCTTCATACATTTCTTAACGTGATCATGTACATAGGATAAAAATTGTTGTCAAATGTTGGTGGAGGAGAATAACATCCAACACATTTCCAGAATAATACTCCTTTCATTAAGAGTCAAATTCTTTATGTGTAGTAGAAATATGGTTGGAAATGGATTAAGGTAAATTCAACAAAGGGGGCATAATGAGCCATTCTAGTGTCTCGATCAAGAAGTGAAAAGTTTATTCTTTGAATGCAAAGAGCCTTTTTCTTTTTGAACAGAGGTTCAAGAATCGGTTGGCAAAGCCCAAATTATCGAGAAACACAATTGGGTTGATAGGAAAGTAGTGTGATGTGGCTTTTGACAGGCATGAGTCTCGTAACAATTGACCTTGGAAACATAAAGGGTTTCTAAGTATCCAGGTTTTCAGTGTTTCGAGTGGATAAAATATCGGAAATATACTTCGTAAACTATGCAGGGCCATGGGTTCTTTTGGCAAAGGGAGCCATGAAGGGAGTCAAGTTATGACGTTTGGTAAACATCATGGCATATGTAAGTTCCTCATTTTTAAGGGGTGGCTTAATTTTGTAAAACAAATAATAGTAGAAATAATGTATTGAACAATAGGACACTTAACTTGTTGCAATCCTATTGTAATGCCTAAACATGTTGTGTTGAAGTTTTTCAACATCTGGAACAACATGTCAAGTGAGATGCCGAGACATCAGACATCACGTTACTGACTTTTAAGTTTGTTACAGTTTTGGTTTTAAATTGTGCAGAATATTCTGGGAATATTATGCATCATATGTGGCGTGTTTGTAAAGGCATTTGTGGAGGTCCAGAAGCTAAGGAGAAAAATCAGCAAGGACCTTGATTGTAGCAGAAGTTATCTGCATATTTGTTTTTCTGCAAAAGTTTGTTACTACATTTTGTTACAGCTTCAAGATGTTGTTAAAAGGCGCAAATCCAGTAGGGAGAAGGTTATAAATAAGCAGTTTGTAACCTAGTTTTAGGAAGCTAGCCGGTTTTAGTAAGATGTAATCTTTTGGTTTAGCCATGTAAGTGAACCACCCGGATTGTGAAATGGTCAGTGGTTTGTACCTCGAAGCCTGTAGGCAATATGATTGTTTTACTCACTTAGAAGCTATGAAGCAATGAGCGCAGCTGTGTTCTTGGAGGAAGCTGTGAAGCAACTCCAAGGTGTCTCCTAAGTTAGAAGCTATAGGCTTTAAGACTTAGTCAGTTTGTGATAGAAGTGTGACTTCTATGTTTTGTGTTTGAAGAGTTGATGGGTATCAAGTTGTTGATATAGTGGATGGAATGTTGACTGCAAGACATCATTGCGATGATTGAAAGTGGAATGAGGATATTCCATAACTAGGGAGGACCTAGGTAGAAGGGTCATTGGGTAGGGATTAAGTGAAGGGTGTAAACGAGTAGGTTTAACTCTGAATTAGTACTACTGATAATGGACTTCATTCCTAGCTTGGTATGCCTCTAGATGTAGGTTGGTTTGAACCGAACTGGGTGAACAATACTTTGTGTTCTTTTGTTTCCTGCACTGTATAATTCTGCCTTGTTTGTGTTAGTTTTGATGTAAGACCAGATGTCAAGACATCCTTATGTGACATCTGGGACTGCTGCACCAAAATTTTAATTGGTATCAGAGCTGGCATCCTGTATGTTTCTGGATGAGATCCTAGGGAGGATACTTTCTGGTTGTGAACAAGGTAGAAGATTGTTTGAATAAGGCGTGTTCATATTGTATGGTCCTTTGAAGTGGAGGATGAACCTATTTATGGAAGACTAGACCAACCTGACCAGGACTGTTGTACCTTCTTGATGAAACAAGATAATGAAGCTAGAACAAATAGAATTTAAAGAATTCATGCAGGAGTGAAGAACTTGGATTAAATTGTTCAACTTATATTTAGCTCAGTGAAGAAAATTGTCTAAACCTTCATGTGGGAGTGAAGATATTGATAAGGTAACTCTTGTGCTTATGTGTTTCCTTCTGGTCATGGTATTGGTTATGTCTAGTCTATTGCTTGGTGAAAAGCAAGTGTATTGTAGGGTTGATTTATTTTTTAATCCTTAGCTGTCATGCTTACGTTTGAATTATGGAGTAAGTATTGTGTAAATTCTGTTGAAGTATTGCTATATTCCGCTGCATAGCTTCTGATACAACCCTTAAAGGGCAAGAAGAATTCAAGGGTTATTTTTATTCAACAGAATATTTGGCAGATATTTTCTTTTAAATATATTAAAAGTGTCAAAGATACTTGAGATATTCCTCAAGTCTACTCATAAAGACATTTATTGATAGAGTTAATGAGTATTAATTGATCAATGATCCTCATGCACATCTGCATATTGTTTGAAGACCTTGAAGTTTGTCAAGGATGATGTGTTCCAAGGAGATGGAATTGATGGGATGTTAGAACATTATCTCAACAGGTATGCAGCTACTAGTTGAAGAACATATGTCCTGGGTGCTAAGCAAATGTAGTGTAAGTACATATTTTTGGAACCTGCTCTTGATCTGGAAGAGGAGACATTTGCTTTGTATTAGTTGATCAAGACACGATCAACAAGTTATCTACTCCAAATGTCAGTTTATTTTTTACCTAAGCTTATAGGATTATGGAAGTTGAGCTCAATGCAAGTAAAATGACTCATAAAGGTAAATTCTACAGTCCCTTTATTTGAAATCAAGATGAACCTATATCTGGAATATCCTTATGATCAAAGGAACCAGAAGTATGGAATTCTATCATGACCATAAAACAAATTTTATTTGAAGAAGAGTAATGTGATCCAACATCATTAGTTGATACTCCTAATTGTTGTTGAGACTTCCCTTATTATACTATCATGAAAGATGCTGTGGAAGGGTATTTGTCTTTGAAGAATCAAGGGAAACCGACTCAACTAAGAAGTCTGTACACTGCTCTGTATGATGCCTAAGTAAGTCTGTTCCAAAAACCAAGTAGAGGGAATCTCCTCTTTAGGAACAGACAATGGAATCCATCATCTCAAAGTCAAAATAAAAGTCTGAAGAGAAGATTATTGAGATGTTGCTTATGTTATCCCCTGATTATGTTATTTGTCTGATCATGGAGCTTGATCAGTTGGTAGTAGTTATGATTCCTATGCCCCCCAAGTGTTATGGATGATTTATTATGGATGTTACCCCCAAAACCATAATGTCATATCAGATGTTGTAATATCATCTAAGTGTCTTCAGCCTTGAATGTTTGAATTGTTGCTTGGAAATAAGTTTAAAGTGTGAAGATGAGATTAGTCAATATTATATAGTGTGAGTAGATAACCCTAACTGAACAACTGATAACTACTTTGACGGGAGACTAAGTACATATTAGTATAAAGCTTGAATGCAAACTACATATACTCTTTCAGGATCCGAGTGTTTGTCTGATGTAGTCATGGTATATTATGAACTGAATGACAATATTAAGTTCATTTTATTCTTCATAATTTTATGATGTGTGGCAACTTTAACTGGTGATTATTTGAAGAGCCGATTCAATGTCAAGAGATGAATTCAGAATTAGAAGAGATGAAGTATGTGATGAATATAATTTTCTACATGGGGATGAAACATCACAACTATTGAAGACACCAGAGATTGAAGAAGGCAGATAAGGTTTAGACTTATCTTTTGAAGATGTATATTTGGTTATACACACGGTTAACTATGTGGTTTCTTCTGTTACAAGTTACAGAGTGTGGCAATCTGAATCTTGTGTAGCAAGTAAACTAAGGATTCCAAATTTGGAAATTATGGCAAATTCCAAATAAAGAAGACTTCTAATATTATGAGGACCAACACCAAAGATGTTCTTATGTTGTGTAACTCAGGGGGGGTAACAGTATTATGGAAAGCTTCATCTTGGAAGTTAAGTGCTGATATTAAGGGGGAGAAACTGTCTATAAAGGGAACAACTGTCTATATAAGGAGCATATGTTAATTGTTAATTGTGGTTATAAAGAATGCAAATAAGTTGTGTGCTTCAAAATGTTGATGATTATGTGTGCAAAGGAAGAGGATATGTCTTGTATTGGAGATGTTTATAATGGGTGTTCTTCTGTAAATATCCTCTCTAATATCTAAACATCTATTCTTTTTTATGCTGATATGTATATCAAGCTACTATTGAGGGGGAGAGATTTTTCTTTAGTAGACGTAACGGGGGACATATATACTGCTATGTGCTGAAGTGACATAAAGTCTTGAAGAAGCAGTGTTATTGTAATCTCAGAACCATGGCATATGAGTTCTGTGTAAATGTCCCAAAAGATGTTGGAACATCGTATTTGGTACTGTGAATCTCTTTTATTCAAGTTCTACTGTCAATTTGTGATAGCTCTATCAATTGTGAAGAATAAAGAGATGTAGAAGATGTAGTATGCTCATCCAATGCATGACTACAAATAAAATTTAGACTTCACAATCTATCAACAATCATAAGTGAAACACATAAACAGAAGAAATAATTATCTACTAAGTATCAAGAAGAAAACTCTTCTGTTAAAATAGTCTGAATATGAATGAATTTTAACTAATTTAATTCAGACTAAAAAGAGCATGACTTGTTCAATATTTAAAAATTCATAGAAATATGTGGACACTTAGATATCATAAAGCCAAAATAATTCACTCCTGTGAAGGAATATGGTCAAAGTTATAAGGCATGATATCTCGGAAAGAGGCAGTCCAGATTACTGGAAGAAGAGGTGGCAATCACATGCAACTGCATGAGGTAACTTGTTCCTTTATTGGAACTAACCCCTCTCATTAGAAACTACCCAACTCCAATAAAGGTTTTTAGAGTTAGTTTGGACGGTACACCTTGTCTTTAATGCAGAATTTTCGTCACCTGACCAAGGACTAAAATTCCTGAGCTTCATCTGTGCTATTTATAGAGGACCCCTTAACCTCTATTTTTCAGAAAGAAAGTAAAAACCACACCATAATGAAGTTTATTCGAGTTTGGGTGTCATGTACATGGATCTGGTTCTGTATTGGCTCCCAATGTACAATATTTACTAAAAAGGGGGAGAGAAAATGTATCTGTATTTGTGTCAAACTTGCATAGATGTTGAAACAGATGCTAAAACATGAAATAGTGAAAGTATATCTAAGTCACAATATTCAAAAGAAGATTAAGTTCCAGCCTGAAAGGATATTATTTGTGACTTGTGATCTAAGTTTTATTTCTCCTTCGTGAGACATCTCTCGGGCGATAGTATATCCCAAAATCCAACATCGAGTCTCTCCACTCTCTACCATAATAGCCCCATGTTAGTGCAAGGTAGGAGAGAAGATGCAAATGGGATTTTTGACATAGCCTGGAAATCAAAATCTGAAGATGTGTGCAGAAGACAAAAGATGTTTCTGCTGGAGAAGATGTTAATTGTTAATTGTAAATTATTGCTGCTAATGCAATGTAATGTTTTATTATATATTTGTTTTAGTCAAAATTTGCCAAAGGGGGAGATTGTAAGTTCCTCATTTTTAAGGGTTGACTTAATTTTATTGTAAATTATTGCTGCTAATGCAATGTAATGTTTTATTATATATTTTTTTTAGTCAAAATTTGCCAAAGGGGGAGATTGTAAGTTCCTCATTTTTAAGGGTTGGCTTAATTTTGTAAAGCAAATAATAGTAGCAAAAATGTATTAAATAATAGGACACTTAACTTGTTTTAATCCTATCGTAATGCCTAAACATGTCGTGTTGAAGTTTTTCAACATTTGGAACAACATTTCATGTGAGATGTCGAGACATCAGACATCATGCTACTGATCCGTTAAGTTTGTTATAGGTATGATTTTAAATTGTACAGAATATTCTGGGAATATTATGCATCATATGTAGCGTGTTTGTAAAGGCATTTGTGGAGGTCCAGAAGCTAAGGAGAAAAATCAGCAAGGAACTTGATTATAGCAACAGTTATCTGTGTATTTGTTTAGGAAGCTAGTCGGTTTTAGTAAGATGTAATCTTTAGGGTTATCCATGTAAGTGAACCACCCAGATTGTGGGATGGTCACTGATTTGTACCTCTAAGCCTGTAGGCAAGAGGATTGCTTTACTCACTCAGAAGCTGTGAAGCAATGAGTGCAGTTGTGTTCTTGGAGGAAGCTGTGAAGCAACTCCAAGGTGTGTCCTATGTTAGAATCTATAGGCTTTAAGACTTAGTCAGTTTGTGATAGAAGTGTGACTTCTACTTTTTGTGTTTGAAGAGGTTATATGTATCACGTTGTTGATGCAGTGGCTGGGATGTTGACTGCAAGACATCATTGCGATGATTGGAAGTGGAATGGGGATATTCCATATCTAGGGAGGACCTAGGTAGAAGGATCATTGGGTAGGGATTAAGTGAAGGGTGTAAATGGGTATGTTTAACTATGAATTAGTACTACTGATAGTGGACTTCATTCCTGGTTTGGTATGCCTCTAGATGTAGGTTGGTTTAAACCGAACTGGGTGAACAATTCTGTGTGTTATTTTGTTTCCTGCACTGTATAATTTTGCCTTGTCTGTGTTAGTTTTAATTTCAGACCAGATATCAAGACATCCTTATGTGACATCTAGGACTACTGCACCAGAGCTTCAACATATTTAGTCAAACACTCATCTAAGTCATTTTTGTCATCGTTGGGTGTCAGTCGAACTAATCTGGTTCCTTCGATAATACGATTTTGGATCTCAGAATCTATTTCATTCACTGCTTTGGAAGTTGAAAGTGAGGGTTCGAGCATGGCATTGATCCATAATTGTAGAAGCTAATATGGGTCAACCAACAAACGATTGGTGCCTACTTGATACCCTTTCAAAGACGTCGTTGCTTCTCATAAGCATTCATATGATCCATCCAAAATTAATTCACTAAGGCATATCTTTCGACCTGAGTAGAGTTGTCTGGATAGGGTTAAAAATCTCTTGGCAACATGGTGGAATTTACTGTAGAAAATACATCTAGATAACCACAGAGCAAGGAAATCTATGTGTTCGACATCTGTTACTTCACTACCTTCAGTATGACAATGATCAATATTGTTCATGCATAAATTTCCCAGCCGAGAAGTAAGACCGGAGGGGGGTTTGCAGACATCCGGGATGGATCTCGGACTGAGATGTGAGGCCCTTATCCGGCATGATCCTCGGAATTGCGATAGGAGAACGGGTCAGCCCCGGGAAGGATCCTATAGTCGGTAACCGGTGAGCTCCTCGGCGAAACCCCGAGGTCGGACTGGCTTCCGTTACGCTACTTATGGAACAGTTATGGACGTTACGAATCATTAAGTAGCGGTTTCAAGTATTAATGGACGGTTACATAATTATGTTCATTAGTTATAGCTATGCTATAAAAGAGGCCTCAGGGCCATAAGAAGAGGATCATTCTCTCATTACCTCTCTTAGCCACACGCTCAAGAGGGGTCATCTACTTTATCTCTAAGGGCTCCCAACTGCGGGGTAAGCTAGACCCATAGCTTGGAGGCCATTCATCCTTGTATGAGCCTCTGAATCCCTTAAGATCCTACATGAGGTTTTTCCTGCAAGAACATTGGCGCCCACCGTGGGGCCTCGGTAAAACTTTCCTAGGCCACACAATACCTTTTAAAAATAATCACTTTTTACTAGGTGATACATGCTAAAACCATGGTCTTACCATAGTCCTTGTTTCCATTTAGCTAAAACAGACACTTTACATTTGAGATAAGGCTGTTGTTGGTTAAAAGTAAGAAAAATGAAGTGCCGGGTGGTACTATTACACGCTGAACAAAAGTCAGCGTTGCCGCGACAGGTGGTGTGATTGCTATCAACCCGGAAAGGAAGGACATTCGTGGGATCACATTTTCATCTACATCACGCCATCCTCGCCGGGTTACATTACCCTCCAGATTACAACAATCCATGGCTATATAGCAGGCTCGGGATGTCCGATTTGGTCAGACATGGCTACATGGAAGAAGTTGAATCCGATCCGGGTATAATTGCATGTTTGGTCTGAGTGCAAATCGGAGGCTGATAATTTACGGGTGGCGAACAATGTATCCGTCACACCCGAACAGGTAGAACTGCATGTCGGATCCGGTCAAATCTGGATTCATCTGATGGAGACCGGTTGAAGAATCAAATATATCTTCGATAAAGAGGCTACTTGCTATGTCGGCATTTCATTCACGACGGCCCTGATTTCTGGTGAAAATATCTTGATTGAGGCGACGCTGGGGGTGGTTACAAGCCGGTGACCTGAATAATCAACAGATAAGTGATTCCTCATAAATGTCTATGCGGTTTATTGTCATTCAATGCTTGACCCGACAAAGGACTCGGTTCCTCTTAAATTATCTTGAAAACTCGATCCGTTACGATATCGTTATAACTTGTCACGACAGTTACGAATTAATGCTCACAGTGTTAATTTCTTGTTGGTTGTTTAATGTGGAAGGTGAATAGCAGGTTGGAGGGGAATATCGGCAATGAGAGAAGCTCTCAGTTATAGAGAAGCTGACAATTATAGATGATGAGGATGATTCAGTGAGACATCATGTTGTCAGCACCAACTTCAGAGCTGAATAGCTATAGCAAACCAGCACCTGAATGAATGACATCTCGTGGGAGAGGACTCCAGTACAACAGTAATTCCACCATGAACAAATAGGAGTTCAACACGCGATACGTCGACTCCACCATTAAAAGATAAGTAACGCACATCAGGTTTAAGAGCTTAGCATTAACGGGTCGGCAAATGTTATGTGATTATGCTCTTATTACTAATTATTGCTCCCATTGGCAATGACGAATCCAAAATTCATCTGACTTGTCTATGTGTTACACCTTATTTGATTGAATTGTGTTGTCTCTTTGAATCAATTAGTTGTTAACTGGATGCTGCAAGCCTAGAATGAGTTGGAAGATTGTGACTTCAGCACCTCAATATAAGAGTGACTAGCTGCGCACACAGATGGTAGAAGGATAACGGAAGCAAGGGAGAAGGCTGACAGAAGATGTAGGTATTGGCTTCTAAAGTTTTGGCTGTTATAGCCACCACAAGAAGTGGATAGCAGTGGTTGTCCAAACACAGACTCGTAGCTTCGACTTCTATGTCGTCAGGATAGGATGGTTAGCGAAATGTGTGCATGATATCGGTAGAGACCATGTTAACGATGTCTTCTGCAAAGTTCTTGATGATCAAAATATTGATCACCTCTGGATTCAGTGAAGGTTTATTTAGAATGATGACATGCTTGGAAATGGACCTACTTGGCAATTGACAACCGTTATACCCAGATAAGTATCACCTTTCATTTATTTGAATCAATTCCAAGCAGTGTGTATTAATTCATCATTTTAATGAATGTTATTGGACCATTATGACCTGGATAATGACTTTTATACTGCTATAAAAGTTACACTGCAGAGGCTATAGAACAAATTCTTTTGTAGGTCAATAAAAGAGTTGGGATATGGTCGAAGATTGGCTACACAGCCAGATGGTAGAGCCTCACATGCAAACACAATACCGCATCACTCACAATATCGTGTCATTTGCGAAAAAGATAAGTAGCTTACTCATGATGCTTATGAATTAATAGAATTGCAATTTATTTATGAACTGGAGTTCGTGATGAACCGTATTCGGATATCCTACATCTCTAATGGCTTGCTATCACTATGTGTTTTGTTGTAAGCTTTGGCCTATGCGTCATTCTAATCATCGAAGCAGGTTTTGCAATTAGAGCTGGCAAACAGGTTAGATAGCATGTCAAAGGAGCTCGGCAAATCCATTAGAAACGCAAGTGACCAGCCATGGAAATAATCATGGTGCAACTGTCACTGTTAATGGGTATGACGTCTAGAGTCGGCGAGACACATGTTGATACAAAGCCACCGCATCGACATGACACCTGCACCGGCGATGTTACCGAGACAAGTATTACAGTATGCCGAGATACAATAGTGATAGCACTGGAGGCCAATGTCGACAACCAAAGAGGTGAAAATTTAGAAGAGAAAAACACTTGTATCTATGTTGCATACATCAAACAAAATTGCTGGAGGATGAGTGTTTGACTATATGCAATCGTGAAGAACATGTGTAAAATGGCAACTGTCTTCACTACTTCCCGTGTTCATAGAACGGAAAGTCTACATCAAAGCCCGCCATCAGAAAGATAAGTTATCTGATTTTGAATTGAGCTTGTTATAATTCTGTCGGATCTTTATTTGTGAAGTATATGTATATGCGATAATGTGCTATCTAATATGTAATCCGGTACGCGAATACCTGTTATTAGATTTCGCTTAAGTTGGGGACTTAGTTACCTATATTTCTGATTAAACCATTGAACTTTCACCATGGACATGTTAGACACGAGTATTATTTTAAAGAAGGCATGCTACCATTAGTGAACTTATGAATATGGGTTAAATAATTTAAATCAACCATGAGTTAAAATATATTTCGTTGGATTGATTCACAATATTATTATGACTATTCAAATATTTTCCAGGGACTTGCTGTGACATGCATTTTAAGAGGACGTGGTCACTTATTGGCTTAGGGGTGCGGTATGTATTGTCATGACGGTGAGATCGGCTGCTAAAGTGGCCGCCTATGATCAACATGGTTTAAATGGTTTAAATATGGATATTGCACTTGGACTACCACATATTTAATGATGTTCCCACTGTTACTTACACATTTTTGCAAATTTTGTATAAATGGTACCACTTGATTTGTTTAACTAACGTACTCACAGAGTTTAGAGAAGTGAACCACAATGTTATCGGCTTCATTTGCAGCCTTTAGTCATTATTTATGGATACATCCATGTGCTACCCTTGTCACAATGAATTGTTCGCATATGAAGTGACAAAGGGGAGGATATGTCACGCCATAACAAAAGACAAACAATCAAAATTATGTTTGGAAGGACGGGTTTGTCAAAGCAGGATCTCCGATAGACATCGCGTAGCAAAAATATTCCTTAGCCGGGATGACTCTGAGGTAAAGCATTTCATCTTGTTCTAAACAAAGCCTCATGCTTGAAGGGTCATACGTAAACATCTCGGATAGGCATAGGGGGGCGGTTGCGAGTTAGTGACAGTGAGCGAAAAACAAGTGTATACTTTGTGCGGGACAATATTGGTATGGCGAGTTGTAAGTGTCATCCTTATCCCCTACGTGGGCGGGAGGCATTCTATTTCTTAGTATCAAAATAAGGGGGGATCTGAAAAATATGTAGAAAATAAAACAAAGTACCTAGCTTGAGTACTCGAGGAGCAAAAAACGACAAAACTGAGTCCTCCTTGATGGTTTGGTGTCAAAGCGCTTCACCTTGTTCCAACAAAGACTTGCGCTTGGGGGGCTCATATAACCATCCCGATCAAGAATGGTAGAAGAGAAGACAAACGAAAAACCTGGTAGATAGTTACAAATTTGTCAAAGTTAAAAATTGTGTAAAAAACCACCGTTGTATAAGATGTCGTCTTGATCTCCTGTGTGGGGGAAGAGGCATCTTGGAATTAATTATAGTTTGTAAAAACTAAATAGGATGTAACGGATAAAAGTGCTCCGCACCTCAAGACTCGGATATGACGGGAATCAAAGGCTAGGTACGTACTGCTGAGCTCGGTCTCGGATCGTCTCTCAGTCACGGTAAAACCCTATTCCGAAAAGGCTCTGTTCCTACGTGGAACAACCCTCTGGTCAACCTCGGTAGAGGCTCTGAACCCCCTGGTCAACCTCGGAAGAGGCTCTGAACCCCCTGGTCAACCTCGGAAGAGGCTCTGAACCCTCTGGTCAACCTCGGAAGAGGCTCTGAACCCCCTGGTCAACCTCGGTAGAGGCTCTGAACCCCCTGGTCAACCTCGGTAGAGGCTCTGAACCCTCTGGTCAACCTCGGTTGGGCTCTGAATCCGTCTCGGATCATCCCTATAGAGGCTCTGAACCTCAAAGGCTATGTTCCTACTCGGAACAACCTCCTGGTCACCCTCGCCTGGACTATGATTCCGTCTCGAATCAACTCCTAGTGGAGGTTACACCTATAATTTCCGACAAGTCACGGAGCTCTGGTCCTATCTCGGATCAACTCCTAGTGGCGTTGAAGCCTCAGGTGAGCTACCAAGAGCTCTGATTCCGTCTCGGATTAACTCTTAATGGCATTGAAACCTCGGGATTCGTCACACAGAGCTATGGTCCTATCTCGGATCAATTTAGTGGCGTTGAACCTCTAAATTCAGCCAACCCGCAGGGGGGCTCTGTATCTAACGCGTTAAAGCGGTAAAAAACTGAAGTGGTGTCATGAACAGTTGTTATGTGCTTGGAAAAGCCAGTATAGCCTGCTTGATGCATCATGTGACTCGGGGGCTGGTCTAGTTAAGCTAAGTCTTACTACCAATAGCCCGACAAAGTTCTGAGTCCAGCTCGGACTAAGAACGAGCGTTATGTTTGGGTTAAACTGGAGTATCGATTCAGCGACGAGGATAGGAATACATTGTGAACAAATTGTTACGTACTCGTCCAAGCCATCAGGGTAGTTGTTTGCTACACCCTATGGCTTGGGGGCTAGTAGCATAACATAAAATCGTTCACGAGCAACCTTAAAAGCTCTGTCTGTACCAGACATATAAGGCGAAGGACCTTAATTGGATTCCGTCAAAACATTTTCACCAAAGCCTTGACTCAGGATACTCGGGGGCTAGTCTGTCTATATATTTTACTGCTTCGAGCCGAGGTGTGAGGTCGAAAGGAATTTTTTATCCCGGCCATGCGTCCTGGGATCCTGCCCGGACTAAAAATGAGTGTTACGCTGGAGTGTCGATTCCAGCGACGTGCGTTACATTAAAAAACCTCCAAAGCGAAGAATGGTAAACCACTGTGTGCAAATTCACACTAAGGCACAAGTTGGTATTGGAGGTCCGGCCTGGGTCAAAGTTTATGATTTTATTAAAATCGAGCATAAGGCTTCAAGGTCTAGAAACCATATGCTCGGGGGGCTTATGTTCATGCATAAATTTCCCAGCCGAGAAGTAAGACCGGAGGGGGGTTTGCAGACATCCGGGATGGATCTCGGACTGAGATGTGAGGCCCTTATCCGGCATGATCCTCGGAATTGCGATAGGAGAACGGGTCAGCCCCGGGAAGGATCCTATAGTCGGTAACCGGTGAGCTCCTCGGCGAAACCCCGAGGTTGGACTGGCTTCCGTTACGCTACTTATGGAACAGTTATGGACGTTACGAATCATTAAGTAGCGGTTTCAAGTATTAATGGACGGTTACATAATTATTTTCATTAGTGATGGCTATGCTATAAAAGAGGCCTCAGGGCCATAAGAAGAGGATCATTCTCTCATTACCTCTCTTAGCCACACGCTCAAGAGGGGTCATCTACTTTATCTCTAAGGGCTCCCAACTGCGGGGTAAGCTAGACCCATAGCTTGGAGGCCATTCATCCTTGTATGAGTCTCTGAATCCCTTAAGATCCTACATGAGGTTTTTCCTGCAAGAACAAATATAATTAGTGAAGTCAACATGTTCAACTTTGAAGCCAATGGTGTTTTCACATTGCTCATAGGGGTTGTAAGATTCTCCAGTGGGTCGAAGCCTAGTGATTTCCACACCATCGAATAAAGTGAGAGTAACAATTCAAAAAGGAAGGTGAAAGGTGTTATAGGTGTTATCCCAGAAGTATAGAGATGTCATCAACATGTTTGTAGTAGCTAGGTCTAACTTTTGACAATTGGATTAAGTCAAAGCTACCCATGTCCTTCCAGACTTGGGATTTCTTTTGTTCGACCATAGCTAACCATTTGAGGTACTACTTACTATCTTTTGTCGGGCAAGATCTAAAAGGCCTAAAAGAATCAATCATATATTTCAAGTGAAAGGATCTCTCTATGGTTGCAGAATCTGAAGAAGATCATTCTTAGTAAGTTCCTACATTGGATTCTTTAGGGTTATTACTAGCCTTTTCACCTATATTATTTTGGGACCTACTTTTAATAGATATGGGACTGGATCCATGATATGTAGGGAAAAATACTTCAAATTTTCCAAATCATTGGCATGAACCAAAAGGACCATATACCATAGGGTTTTATCAGCAAGAGTAAAAGGGATGGTTAATTGAGAGGCATAAATTGCCTGTTTTTCTATAGAAAGTATGGGTGTTTGCGCAAACTCTTGATTTCCAGCCAAGATGGGTTTAGATGCTTGACTAATAGGTTTTGAAGCAACATTTTTGATGTTCTTCATGTCCTTGCTAATATTGATGTTCTTCTTTGAAGGAGCCATTGATGAAGAAACTTGAATATTGTTGTTGATTTGAAGGAAGAATAGGAAAAATAGTTTTACACAAATTATTAGAGAGAGAAAAACCACTAAAAAGTGGGGAAATTGATTTTGAGGTTGAAGAAAGTATTTATAAAGGAGAAGATTTCAGTTTTTCATTTTTGAAATGAGAAGTAGTGGGATGCATGTTGGAATTTCCTAAGAGGAGTAAGTGGTTACTTTTTGGGGAGGCATATTTTGTACCTACATTCGTATGGTAATGATGAAACTACACAAGCGCACATATCAATGGGACGTTTGAGCAAAGTGGTCATTATGAACATGACGTCATAGCAGTGATGGTAACCATGGACCATTGGATGTGTCGAAATTGAAAGATTATTAAACAATTGTCCAATTCTTCAAGTGTTTCGAAATCCATAATTTTTTTTTGGGTGGGGGTGGGGGTAATTTGTTAGTTGGAAATTTCGCCACGCTGAAATAAAGGATAAGAAGTTGAAGATATGGGATTGGTTCCATGATATGCAGGGAAAAATACTTCAAATTTTCCAAATCATTGGCATGAACCAAAAGGACCATATACCATAGGGTTTTATCAGCAAGAGTAAAAGGGATGGTTAATTGAGAGGCATAAATTGCCTGTTTTTCTATAGAAAGTATGGGTGTTTGCGCAAACTCTTGATTTCCAGCCAAGATGGGTTTAGATGCATGACTAATAGGTTTGGAAGCAACATCTTTGATGTTCTTCACGTCCTTGCTAGTTTTGATGTTCTTCTTTGTAGGAGCCATTGATGAAGAAACTTGAAGATTGTTATTGATTTGAAGGAAGAATAGGAAAAGAGTTTTTCATAAATTATCAGAGAGAGAAAAATCACTAAAAAGTGGGAAAAGTGTTTTTGAGGTTGAAGAAAGTATTTATAAAGGAAAATATTTCAGTTTTTCATTTTTGAAATAAGAAGTAGTGGGACGCATGTTGAAATTTCCTAAGAGGAGTAAGTGGTTACTTTTTGGGGAGCCACATTTTGTACCTACATTAGTATGGTAATGATGAAACTGCACAAGCGCACGTCTCGATGGGACGTTTGAGCAAAGTGGTCATTATGAACATTATGTCATAGCAGTGATGGTAACCATGGACCATTCGTTGTGTCGAAATTTAAAGATTATTAAAAAATTGTCCAATTCTTCAAATGTTTTGAAATCCATAATTTTGGGGGGCAATTTGTTAGTTGGAAATTTCGCCAAGCTGAAATAAAGGATCAGAAGTTGAGAAATGTACGTATTGAAACACCATTTTATATTAAAAGTATTTTGCATTTAAATCAAGGTATTTACTTATTATTTAACTTTCAGTCGAATTACCTTATATTTTTAGCTGTTTACTTTAAAGTTCTTCACTTTTATCCTTAAAGCCTTTTTATATTTATCTTCGAATCTTTGCATTTAGTTTCCTTTTCGACATTGCAATCTTTTTTAAACACAGGACAAACGTTTAGATACACAAAAAGACACATGTCCTAGGATAAATCTAGTTGATCTTGTGAGTAACCAAACATTAGAAATTTGTTTGGGAAGACTAGCGGTTGTTTACCAAATTCCATGGTAAATAATTGTTTACAAGGCCTAATAACAAGCGCTATAAAGGAAAGCACATGGAGCAAGTACGACCGCACTCAAGCTTAGAGCACATAATTCTGACCTCCTTACAACTTTCCATCGTCATATATATCTTATCGGATGTTGGTATACATAAGATTCTAGATCAAGCAAAAACATTTCTTACCATGCTTTATATATAATGCTTTGCATATGTCGAGATTCAGGTATTCTACTCATTTTCGTATTTGGATTACTTCTTATTCATTCGCTTACATGATAATATTATAGATTCACCCTACTCATCCGTTCTGAAAAATATTTCACCACACCTAATTCATATTTCACTCTATCATCAACTATGAGTATGGATTCTCTCTAGTTATTTTACAGTCCAATGAAATCCAAACCATTTGAAATATATATTTCAAACATAATATAACATGTATTTTTGGCTTTTAAGGGTTGAGATTTACATCGGGGTTAAATAAGTCTAGGGTCTCTATAAATATGTGACTCTGCAATTTTGGTCCCTCTAAAATTTTTCTTCGAATAATGGGCCTCGCAAAATTTTCCATCAATAATTTTAGTTCATGCGATCAAATTTCATTAACGGAAGCTGACGTGGAATTCACATATGAAAATGTTTGAAATTGCCAGGGTTTTAAACCTCCTCTAAACTAACCCAGAAAAAAACAAAAAAATTGGTTATGAACTTTTCTCAAACACCTCGCAAGCAAGTTATGGTATCAGTTTATTAAGATCTGTTTCTGAATATTCCTCCCAATAAACCGAATTGGGACATGCGCAGAGACATCTAAAAGAAACTTGATAAGCATGAAAAGCAAACTCAGAAGGCTCTCTATCAACTTATGTGTAATTGTATGAATGATATCACTCTTTTTCCTTCATTTAAGTTAACATGTTCTCTTTTTTTACTATTCACCCTCACTGTTTGATACATTTGTAATAAATGATGGATTAGGTAATGGGTATTTTAATTGGTCGGAAGAAAGAAAGTAGAAAGTGTAGGGATATGATATTTGTCTATTTTGCTAGATAGAGTAACTCCACCACCCATGTTGGTTGTAGTTAAAAATTCAAGCATTGAATGTAATGAACGGATCAAAATAGTTGGAATTTGGAACAAGATTAGGTCTTGAATCTGATTTACTTAAGTCAAAATATGATCCATCATTTTAGATTTTTTTATTTCAATGAATGCTTGAGGTATTGATTACTAAATGCTTGTGTTTCTCTAGTGTTCGAGTGTGTTTCAGAGTATATCGGAGAAATTTCAAATATATATTATTCTTCAATAGATTTTTGAATATTCATTTAGTCTTTTGAGTTCTTATAACTGTCTCTCCATTTCTATCTTGTCATATAGACTATTGATCTTATGATATCTCTATTTCATCATGTTGTGATGGTGAAGATTAATCGGGTGAATCTCAAATATGTTTTCAATCTCCACCTTATGTACAATCAGTGAATGAAATAGATAGCAGACAAGTAATTTCTTTGCAAATGGAAGTAATTGCTTGTAAGGTGTTTGAGAAAATTTTAGAATCAATTTTTTATGAGTTAATTTATAAGAAGTTTAAAATCCCCACAATTTCAAACTTTTTTTCAGATGTGACGTGCCACGCTAGTTTCTGTTAATGAAAGTTGACGGTGGCAACCAAAATTATAGATGAAAGAGTTTGCGATGACCATTATTCAAAAAAAAGTTTTAAAAAGACGAAAATTATTAAATTACATATTTATAAGGACTAAAAACGTATTTAATCCTATTAATTGAGATAAATTTAATAAAAATTTCACTAGAGACAATTCATTCACATTAATTATTTGTACTTGCTGAAAAGAATAATCCCTTTACACTCTAACTTGAAGTTGGAAGTGACAGATAGCTAATTGACTTTTTCTATCTATGAGATCTTAAATTTGGACGGTGATGACGATAGAGAGAAAGTTCAAATTTGCAACAAATAACAAAGCATGGCTCATTTTTCACCTTCAAAATAGTTTTGAAAGATCATTATTGTTGTAATAAAAAAATGTTATGATGAAAGGTGTGGGAGAAATAATACTACTAGTTGTGTTTTTCATAGACGTGTCAATATTTATTGCTTCATTTAATAATTGTCAATAACTTTGGCGTATTGTTTGAAGAAATAATAAACATATTGGGAAGATAAGGTGAGGACAAGCAAGGTTGGTCAAGTTGTCGTGTTTTAAAAAGGCCTATAGTAGAGATGGAATCTTTTGTTTATCCTTTTGAGTTTTAACTTTAAACCATAAAATCCACAAACACATCACTAGTTTAGAGGTAACAATCCATTCATATTAGAGACATGTCTTCTGCAACAATAACATTACTAGCTTTCCTTTTCTTCACTTTCATATACTTTTTATTCACATTATTTTCAAATCCAAAACACAAAAACATTAACCACAAAAAGCCACCAGGTCCACCAACTCTACCAATAATAGGAAACCTTCACATATTAGGCAAACTTCCACATCGAAAACTTCAATCACTCTCCAAAAAATATGGTCCAATCATGTCCTTACAACTTGGTCAAGTCCCAGCTGTTATCATTTCATCTTCAAAAACTGCAGAATTATTTCTCAAAACTCACGACTTAGTTTTTGCAAACCGACCAAAGATTCAAGGATCTGAAATTTTCTCTTACGGATCTAAAGGGTTGGCTTTTTCTGAGTATGGTCCTTATTGGCGTAGTATGAGAAGATTTTGCACTTTGAATCTTCTTAGTGCCTCCAAAGTTGAGATGTTTGCTCCTATTAGAAAAAATGAGTTGAGTGTTTTGATTAAATCTTTGGAGAAAGCTGCTTTAGGGGGTGAGGTTGTGAATGTTAGTGAGCTCGTAGAGAATGTGATAGAGGATATTGTGTATAAGATGGTGTTGGGTAGGTGTAGGTATGATGAGGAACTTGATTTGAAGGAGTTGGTTCGACAAGCAACTGCTTTGGTTGGAGCTTTTAATCTGGCTGATTATGTTCCTTGGCTCGGCACCTTTGATATTCAAGTATGTATTTCTCCAAAAATAATATGATAGTGTAAATTTAGCACTTTTATTAGGGTGTTCATGAAGTGGTTTTTCTCAATTTTGAGGCAAAAATTCAACTTAATTCAAAGATAAATTTATTCAAGGTTTTTTTAGTATTTAATGATTGGTTAAAAATATATGAGTTGATCTAATTCAATATCATCCCTTTTAAAATGTAGTATATTTTTTTTATTAAAATTATAAAAATATTAATAAATAATATGTTTGGTATGTTGTTTATGGTTTTGAAAAATATTACCACTTAAAAATTATCGGATTGAGTTGCATACTAGGTCATTGACTCTCTTTGAAAATGTTTCGTGGTACTGTCTATAATTATGCAAATTAGTTAATCAATCACACCGTCTCTAGGATAAAACAACTCAGTCCTATCATATTTGATTACTACTTGTACAATATATAATCAATTTAGAAACACACAATCTGATGGTACAAAGTATTAAAGAGTAATTCAATATTCAGAAGTTGTTGTTAATCAGAAGCAGATGCTTCTGATGTTCTAATGTTCTGGTGTTGATCAGAAGCAGTAGAGCTTCTAAGGTTGATTAGCTAGAAGTTGTTGTTAGTCAGAAGCAGAAGCTTCTGAGGTTGTGTCCAAAAGTATGTTTAACTTCTTGGTTCTTTAGCGTAGCTGTTATGTTTAGTTTTAAGGGTACTTTAGTATTTCCTAGTTTGTACTATTTGCTTAGTTATTAAGTTTACCTTTATTAGGGCCTATGTGGCAATTTTTCCCTTGTATAAATAGACTAGTAGTAGATGTCATTTATAACAACAATCCTTATTTCTTTCACTCTTTTGGTAGCCGTCATTCTCTTATTATTCTCCCATTATTCCTACCATCTTTAATTCTTGTGCACCAACAAATTGGTATCTAGAGCTCCGGTTCCATTCATAGGGAAACACGAGTGAAACGTGAGGCGTTGTGTGATTATTTTTGGTTCTTGAATTCGTGTTGAATCTTGAACAAGAATCACATTTTTTCCTCTGATTTTTGGATTGGGAAACACTGTGTGAGTGAAGATCTGAGTGTACTGTACAAGGTTGAAGATGAACGGAAACGACAACATGAGCACCAAATTTCTAATTTTTGATGGCAATAACTAGAACAGATGGATGATTCAGATGCGCGTGTTATTTGAGGCTCAAGATGTTTTGGAGTTTGTTACTGATGGGTATATTCAGGTTGCAGAAGATGCGATAGAAGAAGAGAGAGGCGCAGAGAAACAAGAGGAAGAAAGATCAGAAGGCGTTGTTCTTCATCCATTAGTGTGTGGATGTGAACGTGTTTGAGAAAATTGCTGATTCGATGACGTCAAAGGAGGAGTGGGACACACTGGTCAGATGTTACGGTGGTGACGCATCAGTGAAGAAGGTGAAGGTTCAGTCTTTGAGAAAGCAATATGAGAAACTCATCATGAAGAACAATGAGAAGGTTTCAGAGTATATCTCTAGAGTGATTCTGATCACTAATGAGATGAAGGCTTGTGGAGAAACCCTTTCTGAACAAGCAATCATTGAGAAAGTATTGAGGTCACTTACTCCTCAATTTGATTATATTGTTGTAGCAATAGAACATTCTAAAGATCTGGAAACCATGAGAATAGAAGAGCTGCAAAGTAGTCTAGAAGCGCATGAGTTGCGTCTGACTGAAAGAACTTCTGAGAGGGAAGTTATGCAGTCTCTGAAGGCTTCTTTTGTCAAGAAGGACCAGAAGCTGAAAAAACATGGTAGGTCTCAGAAGTCAGAAGTCTTATATTTTGATGAAAAGAGACATCAGAAGGGAAAGGAGAAGTATGACAAGAGAATGGTTCAATGTTACTGTTGTAAGCAGTTTGACCACTTTGCTAGAGATTGTTGGTCAAACAAAGAAGAAGCAAAAATAGCCAGAGGTGATTCAGATGATGAACTTGTGCTATTGATGGCTTATGAATCTGACGAGGAACCTGTCAGATTGTCATTTTCTGATTCTGAAGGGGATAAAGATGAATATGAATATTCTGATTCTGAAGGAGTGTTTCTTTATGAGTCATAGTCAAAAAATGACATTGAAGATTCTGAAGATGAGTCAGAATCTGAGGGTTCGGAAGAAGAGTCAGAGTTAGAAGATGACTCTGAAGCTGAAGACAAGTTAGAATCCGAAGGTGATTTTGAGTTAGAAGGAGAATCAGAAGACGAGTCAGAACCTGAAAGAGATTCACCTTCTGAAGATGAATCAGAACCTAAAAGTTCTGAAGAAGAGTTAGAGTCTGAAGATGAAGAATCTTCTGGTGACTCTAAAGATGAGTCAAATAGTGAATCTGATTCTGATCAAGATTTTGATGATGATCCAAAATTTGGTGGCAATCATGTTTCTAGAAGAAAAAAATGAAGATGTTGGTTATGGAGGACAAGCTTCTGGAGATGATCATGCTTTTGGTGATAATCATGACTCTAAAGGTGAACCTTCTGAAGGAGGAGCTTATAAAGGTAGTCCAGCCTCTGGTGGTGGTCATGATTTTGAAGGAGGAACTTTTGAAGATGATGGTTCTGGACAAGGTCCAGAAGTTAACAAAGGTGGAACTTCTGGCGGAAGTAAAACTTCTGAAGAAAGTCCAGAAGGAGACACGGTTCCAGAATTAGGAGGAGATTCTGAACAAGTGGGTATTGAAGAAGTTCTCAAGAAGAAAGTGTGGATGAAGTCCATTGTAAAATAACTTGAGGCTTTAGAAGGAAAGAAGACTTGTAAGTTAACTGAGCTTCCAAGGGAGAAGAAAACCATCAGCGTCATATGTGTTTTCAAGGAGAAATCTGCATTTCTGAATGGAGTTGCACACTGTAGCAACTAAAAGAAACTTCCAGATGTTCTGATAAAGGATGTCAAGAGTGAACACCTTATCCGTTTGAGGGATGAAATTGGTGTTGTAGATTTTGGCTAGCTGAATATGAATTAAGGGATGATATTGAAGAGTAATTCAATATTTAGAAGTTGTTGTTAATCAGAAGCAGATGCTTCTGATGTCCTGATGTTCTGGTGTTGATCAGAAGCAGTAGAGCTTTTGAGGTTGATTAGCTAGAAGTTGTTGTTAGTCAGAAGTAGAAGCTTCTGAGGTTATGTCCAGAAGTATGTTTAACTTTTGGGTTCTTTAGCGTAGCTGTTAAGTTTAGTTTTAAGGGTACTTTAGTATTTCTTAGTTTGTATTGTTTGCTTAGTTGTTAAGTTTACCTTTATTAGGGCCTATGTGGCAATTTTTCCCTTGTATAAATAAACCAGTAGTAGATGTCATTTATAACAACAATCTTATTTCTTTCACTCTTTTGGTAGCCGTCATTCTCTTATTATTCTCCCATTATTCCTATCATCTTTAATTCTTTTGCACCAACACAAAGAGTATTCGAATATGGTATAAATAACACTCGTAATATTTGATATATCGTTCATCCGTAATAATTTCTTAACTAATAGAAATTTCAATAATTTTTCAAAGAAAGTTAAATAATGGTCATTTTCTAAAGAGAACATAAAAATTATACTTGATACTTGTAAACTCAAACAAGGAGAAATTAACATGATTCTCTAAAGAGAATTCAAGAAAATACTCATAAAATTCAACAAGTAGAAAAAAAGGAAAAAAAAAATTGCGCTTCGATAATTTGAAAGTCGTAGAATTATAAGTGTGGGGTAAGAAAAACTAAAAATAAATTTTTTGTGAGTTTCAGAATGAATCAATAAATTTTCTAATATAATAAAGTGAGCTAGCTAAGATATCTTGCATAAGCAATGCAAGACTAAATTTTTTTCAGCTAACACAATGCGAGACTTAAATAATATTTTCAAATTCATCTCTCTATTGTAAGATTGACATGTTCCAACAATCATATTTAAGTGTTATGGTAAATACGATAAAGAGGGATTAACCTATTTAGTTAAAAGATAAAATCCCTAGCATCATCCATCATGAACTCTGGAGATTGGGCCAACACTTTGTTTTGTTTTGCACAATTCAGCATTTTCAAATGGATCAAATTTACAACATCAACCCTCTTGTAAAATCAAAGTTTATAATTGATTAACGTTCACGGAAATATTATTGTGTATAAGTGTGAGTTGTTAATCTCACATTGATTAGAAAAATAGAGGTTGACCATTTTATAAGTGAGATGACTCATACACCTATCACTTTAATGTTTTAAGTGGATATGAACTATCTCCTTCACTTATATATTGTTCTTTATCCAATGTGTGCGCTCTATAGTAGTATTTATAACAAATCTTTATTTAAAAATTGAATCATGTCTAATATATTTCCTCAATCACTTAAATATTTATTTTAACAATTTTATTCTCAATTTAAGTTCATTGAAAATATTCATTTAGTGATTGATGTTATTTATTTAACTCATTTTCAGGGAATAACAAGATCTTGCAAGAAAGTTAGTACATCAATTGATAAGGTACTAGAGGTGATAATAACAGAACATGAACAGGATACTAATATATACAAAACTCATATTGAAGATTTCACACACATACTTCTTTCAACTGTACACCAAACTATTGATCAGGAGAGTGAACAAAATGATGTCTTTCATCGATCTAACATCAAGGCTATTTTACTCGACATGTTAGTGGCAACAATCGATACATCATCTGCTTCAATTGAGTGGACTCTATCCGAACTTTTCAGGAATCCAAGAGTCATGAAAATCTTGCAAGATGAAATACAAAATGAAGTAGGAAATAAAAGAATGGTCGAAGAGAAAGATTTGAAGAAGTTGAACTATTTAGATATGGTGGTTGATGAAACCTTAAGACTTCATCCAGGTGGACCCTTATTAGTCCCTCGTGAATCTAGAGAGAGCATAACAATTGATGGTTATTTTATAAAGGAAAAAACTCGCGTTATAGTAAATGCATGGGCAATAGGAAGAGATCCTAATGTTTGGTCTGAAAATGTTGAAGAATTCTATCCGGAGAGATTTATTGATAAGAAAATGAATTATCATGGACAAGAATTTGAATCAATACCATTTGGTTCGGGTCGTAGGCGTTGTCCTGGGATTCAATTGGGTTTAACTACTATTAAACTTGTTATAGCACAATTGGTGCATTGTTTTAATTGGGAACTTCCACATGATATAAGTCCTTCCAATTTGAACATGGAGGAAAAATTTGGACTCACCGCACCAAGAGCTCAACATTTGCACGCAATACCGAGATATCGTTGGGATGATGTCGAGCTTGAATAAGTCTAAGAATAGACTGTATTTGTATTCAACAAGATTACTAGTTATGAAGATGCAATATTGAAGGTTTATTAATGATGTTACTATAAAATAAGTTATTGAATATTGATTGTGTGAATGTGTTAATGACCAATTTCTAGAGTATAAAAGTTGGAATCTATGTGTAAGCTTTAATTTTGGAGTTTTTTTCTTTTTAATCTTGAAGGGTTGTTTTTATTTTATTTAATTGTGACTCTTTTAATATTGAAAAATTTCCAGCCCCAAAACATGTAGGAAAGGCCATGTTTTAATATAGGGATATATAACCATGACATCCTTGAAAACCAATTTCTCTTTTACTATTCTCGATAACCCCATAATTCCTAGAAGTTATCTTACTTATTTCTATGACATCATAATATAATTCTCATACTTTATAAAATTATGTTCACCTCTTTAGGAAATTGTTCACCTCTTTAGGAAATTTTGGTACTGCATTCTTAGAAACATAGTTTTTTTTATTTATAAACAATGAAATTTATATATCAATAAGAATACAAGGGGTACTCGCTCAAAATTACAACTTTACACTTAAGAAAATCTATTGGCCAATGGCTTCATAAAGTATAGTTGCTGGTAGTCCTAGCCAGAATTCCTATCACATTTCATAGTCACGAGAGTAATTTTGTCCTATGCACAACCTCTCTAACTTGGAAAGACGATGTATTAAATTGGATGTCATTCCTCATACTTCAAATAGCCCAACTTGTGGCCAAAGAAATTAACAGTCTCTTACGCCTAATCACCACTGCTTCCAACACGCCCCAAAAAAATAAATAAATGATCCACGACACCCATTAAATTCTTCAACACCACCCCAACCAATTTGCTATCTCTCGCCAAACCCTCCTGAAACAAATGCAATTTACCAACAATCGATCCAGAGACTCTATTTCTAACAAAAAAAACACATACCTTATCGTTATCCACGATTATGATTCCTCTTTTTGATAACTGTTCTTTAGTTTCAATACGATTATTTATGCATCTCAAGCCAAAAACCAGAATTTTCAATGGAATCCTTGTCTTCCATAAAACATCCAATGCATTTAATTTCTCCTCACTATATGACTGAAAATTCCTGTTGCCATTAACCACTGCGTAACTCGAACTGACAAAATACATACCATTCGCGCTTTTGAACCACAGGCAATTGTCCGCCACCCCCTCACCGGCCTAATCCCCTTCAAAATGTCCTCCAATTTTGAAACTTGGCTTGCTACCACTAGCGTAACACTTGCAAGGTTAACGGCTAACATCCAAACCCAAGAACCTCCATCGAAACTTCCCATTTGTTGGATAGAAACCTGTTGATTATTAGACAAACCAAACATAATCGAAAATACCTCTTTTAGTGGATCACCGCCACACCAATTATTGTGCCAAAACCTTGTGGAATACCCTGAATCTAACTTACACGCAACCCCACTGCTAAATGAATCCACACACCCACCATCGGACTCAATGTACACTATATCCCGCCACCATAAAGGAGAGTTCTTAACTGAAACTTTTGAGACTCCCTCAAGAACCGCTTCCTCCAAAAAATCACACCTTGATACAAGAACCGGCCTACACAATGCCTCCATATCAACCAAAAACCTTAATCGCCATTTACTAAGTAATGATTTATTGACCGCTTCCACGTTACGAATGCCCAGACCCCCCTTGAAACAACCGACCGAAAATCATCTGATATCAAAAATATCAATGACATCGCCATCGAACGTTTTTTACCCCGCCGAAATGGAAAGTTAAACATCGAGTAACCTTGAAAGGGAGAAATCACAGTCTTGAAACCGAGAGATCGGATAAGGAAGTCTATTACGTGAGCGGAAGGTATTAGCACCCCACATGCATGTAGTACTCTACGGTTTTCAGTTATATATCTATCTAATGGGTGTAAAGTCTATTTGTATATGAGGGATAATGCATGAAAAAGAAATAAAAATAAAGAAACACGGGGAAAAGAAGGAAATTTTTACAAAGTTTGCTCGATCAGAGCCCCATGGCCAAATGCCTACGTATTTCCTCGTGCAATAGAAAAGTCAGAGCACCGAAGTTCGGCTCACATATTTTAGTTGGTTTGTGTTTTTTAGTTAAGAAAGCAAAACAACAAACAAGGAAAAACATCGACAATGACGACAAAACATCCACAAAGATGACACAACATCCACAATGATGGCGAAACATCAAAAATGACGGTAAAACATCACATAAGACAACAAAATATCATGCAAGACGACAATACATAATGTGCGATGACAAAACATCAGATATCATGGTAAATAACATGTGAGACGACAAAACATCACATGCGATGACAAAACATCAGATATCATGGTAAATCACATGTGAGACGACAAAACATCATGTACGACGACAAAACATCATGTACGACGACAAAACATCATATAACATGGTAGGACATCAAATACGGTAACAAAACATTATATAGCAGGGTAAGACATCAAATACGACGACAAAACATCATATAACATGGTAAGATAACATACGATGACAAAACATCAAATACAGGGGAAATCAACATGCGATGCAACAAAACATCAACATGCAAGACGACAAAACATCAAGTACATGGTAAAATGACATACGAGACGACAAAACATCAGATATGGCGACAAAACATCATATAACGTGGTAAAATAACAGATATGATGACAATACATTAGATAACATATGACCAAAAGTTCATGACAGATAACAAAACATCAACGTGTGACAAATGACTCATAACAGATGACAAAACATCAACATCATATTAGATAAGATGACAAAACATCAAAATAGATGACGAAACATCGACCTAACAAGGTTTAAAACAGAAGACGCACAAACAATTAAGATTGGTTTGTATCTTTTACTTTGGAAAATGGTTTCGTACTGTTAGAGTATCTTAATGCACTTGACAAAACGAGATTTTATTTTAAAGGATGCAAAAGGAGAAACGTAAAAATTCTAAGGGGGACTAACCTATTTCTAAACCTAATGTTATCATACAACATTGATCCTAACGTTAGTATCAGGGGAAACCTAAAAGCTCATACAAATCTAATAAACCTGTGGGGAATAAGCACAAAGTAAACAACCAATCAAAGCGCGAGGAGTATCCACATCCCTCGAGTAGCACACACATCTACCAAGGTTCCATGAAACCGAGGTAGAAAAGGGGGACCTGACCACAATAATGTAGTATCCGGCAAGAACGATATACCTAACTCAGATAGAAATCAGAGTAGGGTGGGGGATCAAGCCATATACAAGAGTAGCGAGTTACTCCTTGCAACCAAGCTCTCACACTATGGGAAATAATGGTGCCATAACCGTGGTATCAATCACCAGGTTTGATGCAGAAAGTACTGGGGGAAATAATAAATGGTGTGTGCGTACACCAAGCATCAACGTCTTTCAACGTGAGCTAGACAAAGCATGGGGGTTCGACTGCAAAATCCTTTTCCACTTGGACTCATTCGGATCTTGGGAACATGTACAGAGCTCGGAACTTCCAAAAGGTGTGCATAGGAACGACACAGACGAGGGATTGTGGGGGTTGATTGCTAACCCATATATCTTCAAACAACTAGCATCATTAAATAAGATAAGTCAGAAAATGTGTCGTCAGATATAAACAGCAAAACCTCAGTGAAAATAAATCATCGGTGGTGTCTAGAAGACACAACCAGATGAACATCCTACAAGACAATAATTGACAGAGGATGGGCATACAATAATTCTAATATAATAGTCGTGTCTCACAAATAATGTGGAACACGAAGCAAGCAAGTCATGATTGACTGCTCTTTCAAAGTACCTTGCACACTTAGCAGACAAGTTAGCAATAACAAGATAGAGTGATGAAACACTAAAGTACAAATGGCAATACATCAATATGATAATGAATGATGGAAACACATCACAAAAGATATCATAATAGATAACCATAGATAAAAACATATCACAAATCATGGAAATCTCACAATGAAGCTTAAATAAGTAATAGCAAGGTCAGACATTTAACCCAAAGTATCAGAAGAGCATCACAAGAGAATTCATCATGAAACTATTAGGATTCTGACCTATAAATGTTATAGACATAAAAGAAACATCTAACAATTAAGGCAATATTCATTGTCGGACAAGAAACATGTTACAAGCACCAAAACAGTCAAACTAGTTAGTCAGGGGGATGGTGTAGTGAAATGGACTCAAGTGAATGGTCAATCATGAATAGGTTAATTGTGTCATGTGGAGTTAGGTCATAAGTAACATAATATATTATAGTTTACAATGAACTCAATAAAATATTACCAAGAAAGTATACACACAAAACTAGTTCAGACACTAAACAAGATCTAGACCTAAAAGCATATGGAAGGCAATTTCTATGAGATTTAAGACATGGGTGAAATGATAAGAGGTTTATGAGATGGCATGGTATATAAGTAAGTATCTAAAATTTTAATAACTTACTCATTTAATACAAGTAGACCCATAGAAGATTCACAAACAAATCTCTACAAGAGTGCACAAACATATAACCAATTATGTATGGTGAAGTGAGTGCAAGTGTGCCCATGAGTGATCATGTATTAAGGTGTCACATGTGAGTAAGATCAGAGACAAGACATGGAGATAATACTCACACAAACCATGATCAAACATTAAACAATAATATCGAAATCCACACCAAAGTTAACTAGAGAAGAAGTCAAAATCCTACCCTAATTCTAACCCTAAGAGGTTAGTGGAACAAAATATGGAAAAGATGAACATTAGAAAATGTTAGGAACCTATAGTACATCTAATGCTAGTAGCTTATCACTTAAATAGCTCATACTCAAAGGTGTCTCCAACACAAGAGAAGGATCATTCACCAAAGCACACAAAATTATGGCTTAGAATTAAGACATGTGTGACTTGTGTCATAAGTTTAACTCAATATAGAATTCATGAGAAACCAACGTAGAAGATGACACTTCAATACCCAAAGCAATTCACCTAATTGATAGTCAACATCACAAGAGATGGGTAAACAATTGTCTAAAATCAATGATGGATTATATAAATCAAGTGTGAAGATATAATTTGATACTTATATGTACTAGGGAAGTGGCATCTCCCTACTAAAAGCATCTATCATGAACTTAAAAGAACTCTAATCAATGCTATCAAACTAACATGTTAAAGGGTCATGACAACATATCACAAATTTATTCTCTAATGCACAAAAGCATAGGTGATCAAACTATGTTGCAATTTGGATTCTTGGATGTTATAGGAGTGAAACCAACAACAAGATACCTCAAGGAGACATGGATCACAAGATCACGATCAAAATCCAAATAGAATGAAAATAAAGACCATCAAAATGGTCGATCTAGCTTCCAAGATGAAACCAAAATGAAATGACAATGATGTGTCACTCAAGGGTTCATGGGAGCATAAAGATCATAAAAATATATAGGAGTATGATACAAGATTCAAACCTCAAGAATAATTGGACATAAAAGTCGTCAAGCATACACAGACACTAACTAGGTCAAAACTAGTGGATTGTTTCTCCTTCCTTGTAACCATGTTGAATAGACAATGAAATGTCATCCAAGGTTCAAAGTAGCATTGTATCATAGCAAAACAAACTTGAAAGATCAGAATTATAATAAATTAGAATTAAAATAGCTTCACATGAGGCACTAAAGGTGGTGCACAAAAGCTACCTTCTAAACCATGATCATAAGCAATCATCAAACAATATTGACAAAATATAAGCAAGTCATAAGAGTTTGAAAGGTTCAAAAATGAACTCAAGTATATAACAAACAATGAGGATGATAAGAAGAAAAGGCATATATCCCTCATGGATTGCACAAGTGCATTCCCTATATCTTTAGTCCAAACAGACATCAATGCATACATGGAAAAGATGATTGATTTAAAGATAGTAACATAATTTGTAAAATTGAAAAACAAAATGATATAGGGTCCTCAAGACATCCATAAGTTATTGTGGCGGTAGAGCAGTAAGCAAAGAGTTGGTATTATTTTTACCGGGTGATATATACCGGTTAGGTTATATCATATTGTGTCCATAGAGATTGGTTATCGATTCGTCGTTCGATAATTCTACCGTTAATGAGTTTGGGATTAAAGAAGATGAAAATAAAAGACAAAAAGTAAATGAACAAGAACTATAAAGGATAGACAGCTTGTCCGGAACGAATGTAAACTACCCGTCACAGACTTAAATCTACCACCCAGTTATACTCGGCCTACGATACTCGTCCGTGTCATTACATACCTTCTCACAACCTAAGCTATTTCTAACCCAAATTGAGAATCCTCCCAAATCACCTCAATATCCATTTTTGGCATACCTCGACAACCAGAAGTCAACTCCGTCACCTCCATACCCATCTCTAGCATACTTCACCAACGCATAGGCATTAAGATCAAATACTCTATAGTGAATGTCAGCTCTAAACCCATTTCTAGCATTCAGAAACTAACAGATAATCATCCTAGGAAAGAATCTAAGCAATCTATCTCTAACAAAGCTCAAATCCCTAACATAGAGTAAAAACCTAAGACAATCACCAACACAGATTCGTAAAGCAAATTTTATACAACGCCAAGGGCGACAAATATACATGAGCAAGAGTAGATATACATACAAAAACCATCAAAAGAGATTACAAAGAGAAGAGAAGAAAAGGATCCAAACATTTCTTGGTTTGTCAACACCAATCGACGAGGGATTCGACTCCGGATCATCCAAATGCAAGCTCCAATGTTGTTTTCTAAGCTAATCTATCAAAAAAATGATGTTGATGGTGTTGGGACTCAAAAATACCCAACCCATAACCCAAAAATGTGTTTTTAGTCTCTTTTAAAGATTTCTGAAATCGCAGGGCGCGCTAAGCCTGGTATTTTACGCCGCTCGCACCGTCTCCGAAAAAATCAGCATCTTGTTTTTGCCATATCTTGAGAACCGTAACTCGGAATTGCGCCCGGTTTGAAGCGTTGGAAAGCTTATTCAATGCTCTATCTAAACATGAATAAATATCAATCAAATTAATGATTTGAAATATTTGAAAAACTCAGTATTTGCTTTATGTGTTCTCTTTTATTGCTCAAAATCATGTGTTTGAAGTCGTGTCTTCGACACTTTATTACTCAACGCTCCAATTATGAACGAATACCTATAAAAGAGATGAAAAACGATCAAATGATACAATATTTACACAAACACTCAAATATTCTATTATGTACACATTTATACAAAAAAATAGACGATTTATTCAAAGAATATCAACAAAAGAACCAATAAGTGTCACTAAACATATATACAAAATAACTAAATTTCGGCACTTATCATAAGTCAGAAACAAAAAGCTTAGGACAAGGTTAGCAAAGTTTATGCTACAAACAAAATCAAATAAGTTAGTCTAACCTAGCAAAGTCCATAATTAGAAACCCTAATTAGACTAAAAGGGGAACAATATTAAATCTAACCCTAAAATTAAACAAAAATAATTCTAAGACCCTAGGACATTATATTATCCTAATCTGAACAAAACTTGACTTGAATGTCAAAGAAAATTAGTCAAACAAACGTAACTTCTAACCTAAGCAACTAATGTTGACCAAAGCTTGATAAATCAATCAAAAATAAGAAAATGACCTATAAAAACTAAACAAAATTATTTTAAGATAACTAAGTCTTATAAAATTCAGAAACCAACAACTTAGGTCCTTGAATGTTTGAAAAAGATTGAAAACAAAATTCATCTTTCAAAACTAGTTGAGACAAAACTCAAACTAGAACCAAAAAAATAATCCAATTATTCATTCAAATCTCTCAATTTAATTAATTATTATATAATATAATAAATAATAATTAATAAATAACTATTAAAATTTAGGATGTTACAACGCGTGTGCATGGCCAACATGAAGCCAGGTTTTGACATGAATTCAAATGATCATAACTTGCTCAATAACATATAGAAACCAATGGAATCAAGTTTGAGTGAAAAATTTGAAGAACTCCTGAATAAACCCAAAACCCTAGTTTTGCACCTTGTGTTAGGAAACTGATGAACAAGCTTCAAAACCCTAATTCATCTGGGTATTTTGAGCAATTCTTTGAACAAAGATGTCTCAAATGATAATAAGAAAAGAAATCGGCTTAGGCAAGCTTTAACCTCCACAATGGGCCAAAACCCTAATTTCATCAGAAGAATGACTCAGATGAATTCCTCTTCAAACTTTGCAAAACTTCAGCTCTTGAGGAATCAATGAGACAAGTGAGATGTCTTGAGCTATAATAAACCTTTGTGACTTGAAAGATCCAAATATGTGTTAAAATGAGACTCTCCTTGCATAAATAGTCAATACAATCAACTTCCAGAGCTTATGGAAGACTTGAGAACCAAAGAACTTTGATCCTATCACAATGTATGAATGCAATGCAATGCAATATGATGTTTATGATGAAACATAAGCCTAAAACAAGAGGGTAAATTTTTGGGTGCAACAGCTTCCCCTATTTAATCTTATTAAACTTGATAAGCGAGAACATGTGGAAACCTTCGAGCGTTCAAAGTGGAAGTGGATTGAATACAAAAAGAACCCAAAAATTTACACTCTTGAGAAGAAGAGTGCAACTTTCCAAAAAGGAGCCACTGGGAGTTGGAATTAGAGAATACCAAAGTAAAATTGGTTCTAAAGAGAAGCCAAATAACATTGTACTCTAACAAAATGAGCATCTAATGAAAATTAGCCAGCCAAAGACAGGCGACAAGACGAAGCTGTAGCACAGATTTTACATAGATAAGGTGAAACTCAAACCAAGGAGAATAGACAAAACTAACTCCAGAAAGAATGCATCAAGACAAAACCGGATCACAAAGGGGTGAGGTGAAACTCATACCAAAGAGAGTAGGCAATACGAAACTCTGAAAAAGTATGTGAGGCAAGGTGGCTAGAGTGCGTGATTCTAGGAGCACTTGCAAGTCTCAACCACGGGTAATCAGTAAATAAAATTGATACGAACCCAAAGAGGTATAAAAGATGAAATTTTGGTGATAGCAGATTCAGGATGTTGTGACATCTGATCTGACATGATAAAAACAGACAAGGGTAAAACATATACAGTTAACAGTGCACGAAACAAAAGAATACACATAATTGTTTACCCAGTTCGGTTCTAACCAACCTACATCTGGGGGCATACCAAGCCAGGAGTGAAGTCCATTATTAGTAGTCTTAATTCAGACTTAATCTTCCCTGTTTACACTCCTCACTTAAACCCTACCCAATTTCCCTTCTACCTAAGTTACCTCCCTTAGATATGAGAACCTATACTCACTTCCAATCACCTCAGTGATGTCTAGCAATCACATACCAACAACTGCATCAACGGCTAGGCTCCTACAACACATAACAGTTTGAAGATACCTCACTCCAAACACAAAACAGTCAAACTTGTGACACAAATAAACTTGGAATTACTTCACAGTTTCTTCCAAGGACACAACTGCACTCATTGCTTCATAGCTTTTGAGTGAGTAAAATAAACCTCTTGCCTACAGGCTTCGAGGAACAAATCAGTGACCATCCCACAATCCGGGTGTTTCACTTACATGGCTAACCCTAAAGACTACATATTTCTAAAACCGACTAGGTTACAACTGCTTATTTATTACACTTAAACCTAGGACATCACACAAACTATTACACTTAAACCTATTGAAGAAGAAGTCTACATGAGTCAACCACCAGGTTTTGAATCTACCAACAAATCTCTTGTCTGCTAATTAAATAGAGCAGGCTCCCAGGTCCTGGTATGAGAAGCTGCACAAGACACTCTTTCAGTTTGGGTTTGTGGCAAGTAAATGTGATCATTCCTTGTTTGTGTACAATCATCAAGGAGTCACTTTGTATGTCTTGGTATATGTGGATGATATACTTGTCATAGGTTCTTCTGCTCCATTAGTTCACAAAGTTATATCCAAGCTTCACAATGAATTTGTCCTGAAGAAACTTGGCAGGCCAGAATACTTTCTTGGCCTTAAAGTAAAATATCAGCACAATGGCACGATGGTTCTAACTCAAACTAAATATATAAGGGATCTGCTTAGTAGAGTAAACATGGAATAAGAAAATGGTGTAGTTGTTCCTATGCTCAGCAGTTGTAAACCTAGCAGGTTTGGCACGGATAAAATGCAAGATCCTTCAATTTACAGATCACTTGTTGGAGCCCTGCAGTATATCACGTTGACACAACCAGATATTGCTTACTGTGTGAACAAAGCTTGTCAGTTCATGGCTAACCCCTTAAATAGCCATTGGAGCATGGTTAAACGCATACTCAGATATCTCAGTGGATCTGCTACGCATGGTTTGCTTATGTCACCTGCTATTGCTACTCAAGCATTGTCAGTAAGAGCCTATAGTGATTCAGATTGGGCGAGCGATCCAGACGACAGAAGGTCAACATATGGCATGTGCATATTTGTTGGACCCAACTTGATCTCGTGGAGCTCCAAGAAACAAACTCTTGTAGCTCGCTCGAGTGCTGAAGCAAAGTACAGGGCATTGGCACATACTACAACATAGTTACTCTGGCTGCAATCACTATTCGCTGAGTTACAGGTGAAATGCTTCCCTCCAACTCTGTTTTGTGACAACCTTAGTGCTGTCTTACTGAGTCATAATCATGTGTTTCAAGCTCGCACTAAACACATTGAGTTGGATATACATTTTGTTCGGGAGAGAGTTGTGGCAAATAAACTTCGAATTCAACATGTACCAGCTTCTGCACAACTGGCTGACATGCTCACTAAGCCTCTCTTCAGCTCTGTGTTCAAAGATCTCAAGAGAAAACTCAAAGTTGTTGTTGTTCCAGCTTGCAAGGTCACTGTAGAGTCCATGGGTCCACACTGATCTTGAGGGGGAGTATTAGTGTATTTGGTTCTACTCACATAATTGGGCTTAGTGGTTTATTGTATAATGGGTTTGTGAGTCATTGAGCTACAATCTCTTTTCATTCTTAGTAAGTCATCTTATCCATAGAGTTATATATATATATATATATATATATATATATATATATATATATATATATATATATATATATATATATATATATATATATATATATATATATATATATATATATATATATATATAGGTGGCTATGAGAGAGAGTAAGTGTATGATGTAAAACTCCTCTTTGTAACAGAACTTCTGAATCATTTCTTCCAGAACTTCTGAAAACTTTGTTATTATTTCTTTAATATCATTCTTTCTATTGAGAATACAAACTAGTCATGAATCTAACACTTCAAATGATTCTCTTCTATCATCCTCATACACTTTATTTCATTTTGTATCTCATCTTGAAGATTTTTCATCACTCTTGGATTCCTTAAAAGTTCAGATAACGCCCACTCAATCACGGTAGCCGATGTATCAATTCCAGCTACAATCAAGTCTAGTAATGTTGCCTTGATGTTAGTACGATTGATAACATTATTTTGTTCATTTTCTAAATCCATAGTTTGATGCATAGTTGAAAGAAGCATGTCTACAAAATCTTCTTCATGATGAGAGGTGTCTACATTAATAGCTTGCTCATGGTCGGTTACTATCACCTCCAACACTTCATCTAGTTCTTTACTTGTTTTCTTGCAAGCTCGCGTAATACCCTTTTGTTTCAGAAGAGAAATGTTAGTAACTTATAAGCAAAAAGTTAAATTAGTAATGTCAATTTGTAATTGAATATTTCATCAAAAATGAAGAACCATGTAAGAAACTAGAAAACACACCTGAAAACTTTTTTTTGGAGGTTTAAATATTTTTGTCACTGGAAAAAAATTTTTTCACACAATATCGTGTACACTATTCACACAAATACGTGAATAATATTTTATATTAATTTCATTTTTTTATATATTTTTCTCTAAAATTGTTTTGATTAATAAAATATTATAATTTTTTTAGTATAAATCAGAGTTTGATTAATATATTTTTTTAAAATTAAAATAATAATTTTATGTAACTCTGATTAATATTATGAATAAAGTTGATTAATACATTTCATAACTTTATTAATTTATTCTTAAACATAAAAAATAATAAATAGTAAAATAAAATTTGTTGATAAATTATAAAAGTTTGTTATTATATTAATAAGTTATTGTCAAATATGACTAATTGAATGTATTTTATTAATTAATGAAATATTAAAATTAATTAATAAATTATAAAGAAAATAATTAACTAATAAAATATATTTTTGTTGTTAATACAATTATAAAGTTGGTTAATGACATAATATAATATTTGTGTTATAAAAGATTTTTTAAAATTATTTCTTTTTTTTTTATTTAGCTATATACTTTTCTAAGTTAAACACACTTGTTATAATTTAGCAAAGCTGTTAATTTAGCTATGAAATCATGTTAGAAAATGTATTTGTTTTCAACTCCATTTTGACTTTAGTTCTATACTATAGTCTGCAAATTATATTAATTTAAATCTCTAAAATATAGCCAAAAAAACAAATTAGAACATAAAACTAAAATATACTATAAAGAGTCCTATAAAATCAAGGATAGACGATTAGATAAATGCAAGTTCGAATTCATAACATTTTATTGAGTTAGAAAAATCGTTTACTCACATATACCTGAAGATCAAAATATCCCATCCAAGTAACATAATCAGCTAGGTTGAAAGCTCCAAATAAAGTCAGTGTTTGTTTAACAATCCTCTTCAAGTCAAACTGTTGATACTTATTCCTACCCAATATCATCTTATACACCATATCTTCAACCAAAGTCTCTACAACATCACTAACATTCACAACCTGACCCACCAAAGCAGCTTTCTCTAAAGATTTAACCACAACACCCAACTCATATTTTCTAATAGGAGCAAACATCTCAACTTTAGAAGCACTAAGAAGTTTCAAAGTGCAAAGTTTTCTACGCTACGCCAATAAGGACCATACTCAGAAAAAGACAACCCTACAGAATCGTAAGAGAAGATCTTAGATGCTTGAATCTTTGGTCGCATTGCAAAAACTAAGTCATGTGTTATGAGAAATGATTCTGCTGTTTTTGAAGATGAAATGATAATAGCCGGGACTTGACCAAGTTGTAAGGACATGATTGGACCATATTTTTTGGAGAGTGAATGAAGTTTTCGGTGAGGAAGTGTGCCTAATATGTGAAGGTTTCCGATTATTGGTAGTTTCGGTGGACCAGGTGGTTTCTTATGATTTAAGGTATTTTGTTTTGGATGCAAGAAAAGTTTGAACAAAAGGAATGTGAAAGTGAAGAGAAGGAAAGAGAGTATAGTTGCAGAAGACATGTTTACAAATGAATGGTTTTGGTTTGGGTGAAGTAACAAGGTTAAGGACTTAAAGAACTCCAAGTTGATCTCATCTCTAAATTAGCGGGAAGTACAATTATTGAGATATTTATCACGGTCCCCTTTTTTGACAGAGCAGTACTACACCATATGCGTGGTTGTGTTGCCTTTGTTATGTTATCAACAAGTACAACAAATGATAAACACGTGAATTTGATCACTTCCTTGATAATTTTGTAATCCTTATCAAATACAATTGTGCTGTTGATTCCACTAGAAATCACTTCACTTCCATTCCATATTCATCATTTCAGGAAAACACTCAATTGACTCTTCATCATAAAATCATGTTAAAGCACGGATACACCATTTTATGTAAAGTACCGGTACGCGTATGGTATGCACCCAGTACGTACTAAAACCGTATCAATTATTATTTTTTAGTTTTTATGTTTTATTGTTATTTAAATAATATAATTCATTTATTATTTTTAAAATTATAATTTTTTTAAAATTATTTTAACGTCACTGTACTTTAATTTTTCTAAAAATATTGTACTCCGTACCGGTATCCATATTGGGTCGTACTCGTAACTATGCACCGCAGATTACATCCAAGTCATTAGATACCTCAAAATTCTTTTTGTGCATTGCCATTCCTCAAGTGTGGGTGAACTCATGTATTAGCTAAATTTCTTAATAGAGAATGCTATCTGACGTCTTGTGTGAGTCAAGTCTTGTAATGCTCAACAAGCCTATTTCTAGTAACTTACTTTTCTTACATAGTTTCACATTTAAGGTTGAGTACTTAATATTTTTTTTATGCATGCATAAATTAAATTATTTGATTACAGTCAACACAATATAGTTTTAGTCAATTAATTAGAGGTTTGAATTAAGAAACACATGAAAATATTCAAATCTTACCAAGTCTAGACTCAAATAAACACTTCATTTTTGTTAAAATAAGTTTTTGAAATTGTGATTTGAATTAGGGAATTGGCTAACTCAAATCAAATTGAATGTGAAAAATAAAGATTTGTTTATGTGAGTTTGATTTGATGGTCTAACTCGAATCAAACATTATTCTGAAAAATACAATTTTGTTTTTATGAGTTTGATTTGAATCACAATAAAGCATGGTGGGAATCATAGAGGTTTGATTTGAGTCATGAAGAGGTTTGACTCGAGTCAAATTATGGCAACTAATTTTTAATTTTGATTTTGTAATCTTGATTCGAATCATAGATTTGGATGACTCGTATCATATAAAGCTTGATTCAAATCATGGGAGCAGTTTTTCTTAATTCTTGAATCTTAACTCAAATCATTCACTATTTTGACTCGACTCATACTATTTTCTGTTGACTTTAATTAATATCGTATTTTTATGTCTTATCTCTAGCACATATATAAATCTTTTTTCCAAATCTCTCATATAAAATTTAAAACTCACAACATACATTTTCTCTCAAATTATTTTCTAAGTATTTTGAGTTTATTTTTACTTTACAACAGAAATCCTTTTTCTTCTTCAACCTCTTGCATTTTCCATTGATTAAGTTCCCATCTTATGGTATGAGATCTATGTGAGGAGGTTCATTTTTTATTAACGTTTGTAAAGATTTGTTGAAGATTTTAAGGGGTTGGCATCATTGGGTGGCATTAAGGCTGGGATGATTGACAACCCAGCAAGAAATAAAAAGAGGTTCTTCTGTCCAAGACTACTCAATGATATAATTATAAGGGTATACTGCTTTTGGTAAAAATTTCGTAAATAAGTTAAGATATGTGTTAGATTGAGATCCTAAAACACTTTTACTTTTGATTGACATGGAAACCTATAATATTAAATTTCTTGCTCAATTGAAAAGATGTTGACTCACTTTACACGTCTCATGTAAATTGATTTTTAGTCAATTGAGATGTTAATTGATTAAGTATTTTTATTTATTTTTCATTTTGTCTTTGTGATTAAGTGGGTATTAAGATCATTCTAAAAAACATATATTTTGTTCAAAATTTCTACAATGTCGATCGACTTTTATTGAACTCTAATTTTTAAACCGATCTTTTTGGATAAGATTTATATAATCCCTCTCATTTCTATACCATTAGAATCCATATCCCCCCAACAAAGTAAAAAAAAAACTCCAATGGGAGTATTTCAAGCTTTGCGTCAGCGTGGCCATCCATTAGAAAAATAAATGAGGTTGGAGTTGACCAGTTTGGACTACCATGCAATTGCAATGCAACTGTCGTTCATAATAAAGCTGAGAGTTTTTGATTGAGAATCGTTGTCAATTATAACCAGTATCGTGGGTAGTCGCGGGAAAAGCTACGTGGGCAATTAAAATCTTGATGGTATCGAATAAATTGCTTGGATCAAAAATTTGTTGGGTATTACAAACAAATTGTTAATGAAAAGAAAAGTGGGACATTGGCGAAAGATATATTGGTCACTGCATATGCTTTTTTTCCTCAGGATGAAGGTACACCATTCAATCTTGAGTACGCATGGCGATTGTTAAAAGATTAACCAAAATGGATGGGAGCATCTACTAAAAATTATTCAAAAAGAAAAAGAATTCTTCTAGTGGGTAACATGCATCATAGTCTAACTCCGCGACACCTTCAAGTTATGAGTATAACTCATCATCATAAATGTATCGTCCAATGGAACAACAAGCAGCAAAAAGGAAGAGTAAGGTAAAGAAAAATGCATATGAATCACCTTTTAATGTTAGTAAAGATACATGGAATAAAAGAGTAGCAACAATGGAAAGACTAACTCAATGTAAGAAGGATGAGGTGGAGTTTAAGGTAATACAATTACTCACGAAAGACACTTCTACGATGAATGATAGTCAACGGAATGTTCATGAAAAATATTATAATAAGTTGAAAGAGAAATATGGACTTTAGTCATGATGAAAAGTTGTATAACTTGTTATGTATCAACACTGATGAAGATCTACTAAATTCAATGCTCGAGAAGGAACAACAATCTGGAAGTTCTTCTAGGCCAAATAGAATAACAGTGATAGATCGAAATCGTGAAAAATGGCAGAATCGATTATTCAATGACTACTTCTCGAAAAATTCAGTATACATATATGTTCAATTCCAAAGAAGGTTCATAATGCATAGGCAAATGTTTATTCGAATTGTAGCCGCCCATAAATCATGATGAATATTTCCAAATTAGGGTCGATGCAACTAGTAAAATGGGTCTTTCACCATTGCAGAAATGCACATCTACTATTTATATGTTTGCATATGGGTCTCCCGCTAACAATGTAGATGAATATGTTCGAATCAGTGAAAGCACTTCAGTTGAGTGCTTAGAAAGATTCCTTTGGGCGTGAATGTTGTATTTGGGAAAGAGTATTTGACAAAGCCACGGGTGTTAAACATCTTTTACAAATGAGAGAGTCATGTGGCTTTCTAGGTATATTGGGTTCAATTGATTGTATGCGTTGGAAATGAAAAAATTGTCATGTTGCATGGAAAGGACAATTCTATCGAGGTGATAATGGTAAGCCCGCAATCATGCTTGAAATAGTGGCATCACAAGACTTATAGATTTGACATGCATTTTTTGGTATTGCAGGTTCAAACAATGACATTAATGTGCAAAACCAATTCAATATGTTTAATCATATTTTGGAAGAACATGATTCCCCTATGAAATATACAATCAATGGAGAATCATACAATATGGGGTATTATTTAGTAGATGGTATATATCCTGAGTGGGCTACATTTGTCAAGATCATTTCAATGTCGTAGGAAGAAAAGAGAAAATTATTTTCTCAACATCAAGAATCAACTAGAAAGGATGTGGAGCAGACATTTGGAGTGCTCCAATCTTGATTTGCAATTATATGTGGCCCAGCACGTGCCAGGTGTTGTACGTATTTTTTGAACAATTATTTTTAATTATCGTTTTCCACAGGAATTAATGTGATATTAGCGTTGTTCAATAGTTAAAGCGTATTTTAAGATTTGGTAACAAAAGGGTTTTGTTTTCTAACTATAAAAATCATAAATTTCAATCAAATAAATTTAGTATTCTTTCCAAAAGAGAGTTTTTGGATCAAAGAGAGTTTTAGTTGATTTTCAATTGGTAAAGGCATGTCAAGATTAGTTTCATTAACCTAATTTCATATAAATTCAATTAACCAAACGGATGAACTAGTTGATGATCGATATAATTACGTATCCTCTCAATATTGTTGATTTCCAACCAATATTGTGAGTTTTATCATGTTAATCTTTAGATGATGTCTCACTCTAACTATTGACATGATAATCTTTAAGTTCAATACAAGTAAATACTAACTCACAAATCTATATCTAGCATTTGTTCCTTAGTATAAGAATATCTTAGGTCAACTTTGAAGCATATTTCTCAATCATGATCCAAAGCATAAAAAAAATAGTAAAACAAAGATATTCAATATATATATATATATATATATATATATATATATATATATATATATATATATATATATATATATATATATATATATATATATATATATATATATATATATATATATATCATCAATCAAGTTCATACACCAAGAGATTAAAATAAATACATAAAAGTTAGGTTAACTACCTCTAATCTTGACACAAAGAAATTTAGCTACCCATTCTCATAATAGCTTGACTTGCAAGAAATGGAGTGATCATGATGAACATGGATGAAAAATAAAGAAGCAAAGATTCAAGTGATTCTTCCAAGAATTTGAGTTACAATGGAGAAAATAGCTTGCTTCTATGCCCTAAATCTGATTTTGGATGTAAAGGTAGAGTTGTTGAAGAAAATATCTAAGCATGGTACTTATAGAAGTGACCATGACAAGTATCCGCGCTCAGCGCCCTCAGCAAATAAGAAATCCATGTTCAGTGGCTCACGCTCAACGGCCTCAGAATTCCAAATCTGTTATGCCTTAACAGTAACAGGCAAAGCGCACTGCAATTTGCGCTTAGCGGCCTTGTCTGTTCAAAACTTCAAAAGTGGCTCATTTGGCTAGTCCAACTTGATCCAAGCATGCCCAAACTTCAATGCTTCAAGAATCCATTTCAACAACCTACAAAATGAACATAAAACTTGGTAAACTGAGTTATTTACGACAACTACTTAAAAACATATTTATATCAAATTAACAACTAAAATACTACTAATTCACAAAGAATATAATAAAGGATCTACAAAAATATCTACATTTTGGTCCTTAACAACTCTCTCCAACTTACATTTTAAGTAATTTTGAATCTCAATTGTTTTATTTAATTTGTATAAATACTCTCAATATTGTAATGTGTAAAATTAAAGAAAAAATATCTTCTCACTTCCAATTATTCTCACACTTCAATTTTTTATTTTATTTTTTCACTCAATCTTTTTCACTGATTTAAAATCTCTATTGATCAAATTGAGTGTTCTAACAAATATGTATATGTAAGTGGAGATTATTCCTAGAACTTTTTTGTTTAGGTCTTGTGAATGAGAAAATTATCTATAAATAGTAATGGAGAGAAAGTTGACGTGTATATATCATTAGAAGAAGGTGATCATTATCATAAATATAAAAATAAAATTTGACTGCATTATCTTTTTAATTATTACAACAACCTATACATAATGAAGCACATAAAAAATAAGCTTTTATTCCAATAGCACTTAACAATTAAGTTAAAATACAATCAACTTTCGCTATTAGCATATATAAAGAACCAACAATACTAATTAATTAATTGTAAAACAACTTAAAACTTCTTTCCCATGATGAAATTCAACTGTCCTTCTTAAAACTATTCAAATTTATCATCATTTGCCAAACGATAACTTGGTATTGCGTACAGGTGATGAGCTCTAGGTATAGTGAGACCAAATTTCTCCTCCATGTTCAAATTGGATGGAGTAATATTATGAGGAAGTTTCCAATTAAAACAATGCACCAATTGAGCTATCGCAAATTTTACCGTAATCAATCCCAAATGAATCCCAGGACAACGTCTCCGACCAGAACCAAATGGTATACATTCAAACTCTTGTCCATGAAAATTCATTTTCTTGTCAATAAATCTTTCAGGGTAAAACTCTTCTGCATTTTGTGACCAAACATCATGATCTCTTCCTATCGCCCATGCATTTACTATAACTCGTGTTTTTTCTTTTATAAAATAACCATCAATTGTTATACTCTCTCTACATTCACGAGGGACTAATAAAGGTCCAACCGGATATAGTCTTAATATCTCATCAACAACCATATCCAAGTAACTTAACTTCTTCAAATCATTCTCTTCAACCATTCTCCTATCTCCTACTTCATTTTGTATTTCATCTTGAAGATTTTTCATGACTCTTGGATTCCTTAAAAGCTCAGATAACACCCACTCAATTACGGTAGCGGATGTATCAATTCCTGCTAGAATCATGTCTAGTAAAACTGCCTTGATGTTAGTACGATTGGTGACAGGATTTTGTTCATTTTCTACATCTATAGTTTGATGCATAGATGAGAGAAGCGTGTCTACAAAGTCTTCTTCATGATGAGGTTTGTCTACATTACTAGCCTTTTCATGGTCTGTTATTATCACCTCCAGCAATTCATCAAGTTCTCTACTTGTTTTCTTGCAAGCTCGTGTTATTCCCTTTTGATTTTCAAGAGAAATGTTTGTAAATTGTTAGAAAAAAAAAAATAAGAATCATGTAAAAATCAACAAGTTCTAAAAGAATATAAAAGTTTAATACACATACATACCTGAAGATCCAAAGGGCCAACCCAAGGAATAAAATCAGCTAGGTTAAAAGCTCCAAATAAAAGCATTGCTTGTTTAACCAGCCTCTTTAGGTCAAATTGTTCATACTTACCTCTACCCAATATCATCTTATACATAATATCTTCAATAAGATTTTCCACAGCCTCACTAACGTTCACAACCTCACCAACCAAAGCAGCTTTCTTCAATGATTTAACCAAACCAAACAACTCATCTTTCCTAATAGGAGCAAACGTCTCAACTTTGGAAGCACTAAGAAGTTTCAAAGTGCAAAGTTTCTTCATACTACGCCAGTAAGGACCATATTCAGTAAACCCTACCCCTTTTGAACTGTAAGACATGAGTTTAGAAGCTTGAATATTTGGTCGGTTTGCGAAAACTATGTCGTGTGTTTTGAGGAATAATTCTGCTGTTTTTGAAGATGAAATGATAACAGCTGGGACTTGACCTAGTTGTAAGGACATGATAGGACCATACTTTTTGGAGAGTGATTGAAGTGCTCGATGTGGAAGTTTGCCTAACATGTGAAGGTTTCCGATTATAGGTAGTGTTGGTGGACCTGGTGGCTTCTTGTGTTTTGGTTTTGGATGAAAGAAAACTTTGAATAAAAGATATGTGAATGTGAAAGTGAAGAAAAGGAAAGAAAGTATTGTAGAAGAAGACATATTTAGAAATGAATGATTTTGGTTTGGTTTGGGTGAAATAACAAGGTTAAAAAGAACTTTGAAGAACTCCAAGTCGATCTCATCTCTAAACTAGTGATTTTGACATAGCAGTACGACACCATATGAGTGGCTATGTATATTTTTTCTATCCATTTATCTCGTATCCAATGTATTAAAGGATACGAGTACCACACCATAATAATACCAAGAGATCCACGGGATCATGTTCATGTTAGGTAGAAAGTGATAAATCTTGTCGACCTCCTTTAAAAAAATTTAATAAAGACAAAATGTCTTAAAGAAGTATGTTTCATAAGAAAAATGTACTTTTAGTTAATTCAAAAATCTATATATTCATATCTATTAAATCTAATGCTTTAAACAATACTAGATTATGACCCGCGCATTAAGCCGTATAGATTAATTTTTATTTTTGAAATTAACTTTTTTAATAAATATTAATATATTTTAAAAAAATGTATAATTTATCTATTTATTGTTTAATATTTTACTATGAGTTGTACATAATAATGCTATACATTATTCAAAATTAAGTGAACGTTTTACATAAAATAAAAAATATTTGTTTAAAATATGAAAGTGATACATAGTATTTTATATTTTAAATTTTTATATAAAACATTTTAATTGTAATTAATAAAAAAATAATTAGTAAATTATATTTAAAAAATAAACTCAATCTATTTTTTAAACACTTACATATTTTCATGAGTTCATAAAATAATATTTGTGAAAACTTTTATAGGGAATTATTTTAAAATATTATAAAAAAATAAATATGGATACTACATAATTATTTTATTGATAAAAATACATATAGAAAAATAAATTATTTTTATTGATAAAAGTTATTAATAAATTATAAGATATTTATTTATTTCTATTTAACAATCACTTATTAATAATAATTAAATTATATATGTAATTAATGATTAAATTTTATGTTTGGTTTTTATGTTTATTTTAAATATTCTGAATAAGTTACTTTTAAAATTAACAAAATTAATCGATTGTTCCTCAATGCCATATTGTTCTTATTTTTTTAATTTATAATAATGATAAATTAAATGGTTAGTAAGATATTATATAGAGAAAAATATATACTCTTATAATTGGAAGTTTAGGAAATAATTATTAAGTTGGTTTGAAATAAAACATGAGAAAACAACAAACAAATGGGATGATATTATACATATTTCTATATGAGGAAGGAAGATAGTGTATTAATATTACAATAGTTAAATATTTTAAAAATTATTATAATTAAAATATTTTTGTTGATAAAAGTTATTAATAAATTATAGATAATTTATTTTTATTTATCACTCATTTACTAATAAAAAATCAATGTTATTTTTAATTAATAATTTAATTTTATGTTTGTCTATTTTATCTACTTTAAATATTCTGAATAAGTTATTTATTAGTTTAAAAAATTTATTTATTACTCTTCAATGCCATTTTGTTATTAGATTTTAATTGGTATAACGATAAATTAAATGGTTATGATAAATATGTCTTAAAAATTAATCTTTCAACTGTTAGTAATTGAAAAATCAATAGAGAGACGATGCATTAATTATATTTAACCCTTGTTTATTAATAGTAATTAGATATTATTTTTAATTAATAATTTAATTTTATGTTTGTCTGTTTTGTTTTGTCTATTTATAGTATTCTGAAAAAATTATTTGTTGAATTAATTTTTTTTTAATTTGTTATTGTTTAATGCCATATTATTATTGGTTTTAATCCAGGATAATGATAAATAAAGGGGTATGATAAATAGGTTAAAAAAATAATTAAATGATTAGTAATTGGAAAATAAATAGAGGCAATGATTTAAATGTCTTAGAAATCAATTGAATGTAAAAATAAATAAAATATTTGCAAGAATATTTAATTATGTGTTACAAATTCTTCTATCAATTAAATCACCAAAATTGATAAAAATTACCACATATATAAGAATATTTAATTATGTGTTACAAATTCTTCTATCAATTAAATCACCAAAATTGATAAAAATTACCACATATATGTTGTCTTTATCAATATTCAAGACTCTTTATATTATATTTTCATCTTTCTAAAAAGTCCAAGAACACTTCAAAATGTTGAAAATTGAGAAATATACAACTTATGCAAGTTTGAGAAATTTGAAGAAGTGCATGAAAAGAAATGCTAAGCAAATTCAATTTTTTTTCCAATGATGTGTATGGTCAGAAGAACCGTGACAAGGTGATCGCCATCAATCTGTGGGGGCATTCGTGATCCCAAATCTCACACCAGTGTGAAGCAACTCGATTTTCAAAAATCCTTTCGAACTCTCGAAAACAGTGAAATCGCCACCTAATTTTATTTGTTCCAAAAAGGAACGGGGAAATATAGATAAAACCCCAAAGAAACGGATAAGACGGTCTACGACCAAAAAGTGGAATCGGGAGTCGGTTATGTAAGAGGAAGGTATTAGCACCTCTTACATCCATCGTACTCGATGGGACCCGTTTAGTTCTAAGTGTGTGTGTGTGTATATTCGTTAATCTCTAAGTTATAAAGAAACAGAATTGTTTATTATTATTTTGAGTTTGGCACGGTTTCGGAACCGTGTGCCTACATATTCCCTTGTGCAATGGGAAAGTCAAAACTTTGTAGTTCCTCTTAAAAGGGGTTTAAAATTGGTTGCATTGATTTTATCTGAAAAATCGTGCGCTTAGACGTTTCAAATGCTTTGAACTAGGCCTTGTTTTGTTTGTTTGAAAAGCTTAAGTCCTCGTTCGCATTAGAAACGACGATTGCACCCTCTTTATCTGAAAAGAGTTTTAATGATCGCATATGAGTGACAAAAGGAGTTTGAGTGAGTTGAGTTGTTTTTATGTGGGAGACAAGTATTGGACCATAAGCGTTCAACGGCTAACGTCCCAATTACTTGGATGAGTGGACAGAAACATCCGAATCATCTTTTTCTACCCAAAGCTTTTGTTAAGAAAAGGTGAGGTGAAACATGGTTCACGTTTGATTAATTCAATTAAGACACCAAACATACGGTCGAGGGTCGATACTGGACTGACTACCATATGTTTGGGAGGAGGGAGAAGTAGAGTATTTATGAAATTGTTTAGAAAAGCAACTCGACATTGGATCGAGGTTTAGAACTTTAAATTATGAAAGCAGTCTGATGCGCGTGCTGAGAGAAAATGGAAGCGGGTTATGATTAATCAAGTATATGGACCCGATTAACCTCGTGAAGATAGGTGCTCCTATCCCCAACCATGAGACCCTAGTGCATGGTAATTGGTGTAGACCAATGTTATTTTCGGGTTATGATCGATTAAAGCAACAAGGGCTTTAACCAATCTCGTGAGGATGGCCATGCCCACCCCCAACCATGAGACCCTTTAAGAAATCGGCGTATGAGCCAATCAGGATGAAGTCGAATTGATTTTAATTTCCGTTGTGTGCACCGTGTACATTGGTGAATAAATACTGAACGAGTAAATAAACAGACAAAAATACCGTACAATACAATCGGAAATTTAAATAATTATTAGAGATGATTTTTTCTGTTTGATGAAAAATCGGCTAATAGTTTAATCGATAAATCATCAAACAAAAACTATCAGATCCAACAATTATTTATTACATCGCAACAAGAATATTATTTACGAAATAAATTAATTGAAATAGAAAGTTCAGAAATAGCCTGGAATGCCGTGTTTCTGGACGGTGTGGAAAGAAAATCATCTGAACTCGAATACTCCGCAAAATTCATCGTATTGCTGGCGATTCAGGTGCGTCAGATCTTTCTTCTTTGAAAAGTATCCCAATGGCCCAAATGACATATTATCATATAATTTTTTGCCAACTTTCTATTTAACATGCTTTTCTCTTATGAATTAAAATAAGATGAAGAAAAAAGTAAAGAAAAGAAAATTTGTTTAACAAAGGTGGTGACACTTGTCACCATCAGACACACCCACATAAAAACAAATAAACAAAAATATATTTATTATTTTATTTATTATTATTTATTATTATTTTTTAAAAGAAAAGAAGAAAAGAAAAATGGAAAAAGAAAAGTACAGACATCATCGTCCATCTCCTTCTCTCTCTCGCGTCGCTCTCTCTCGCGATCTCTCTCTCTCTCTGCGCGTCTCTCTGATCGTGAACTCTCTCTCTCTTCAGCGTCTCTCTCGGCCGATCTCTCTCTCATCTCTCTGTTACTGCATGTTTATATTTCGATATTGCTTGCTTTGATTGTTGTGATTTTACATGGATAAATTTGCGAAACGGAAAAGGGCTTGAACCTCCACACGCGATTAGGTTAACGACCTTGGAGACGCAATGGCGAAGCGGCGACTTTGTCTTTGTTCTTGCACTTTCTTCTTTTTCGTCGTAAATATTTTAAAAGTGAATGATCTGAAGTTTGGTCCGGAAAATGATGATTTATTGCTTTGTTTGTCTATATTTTGGTATTTTGTGTCTTTGTGTTTTGGATTTTGGTGATGGTTAGGAGCAGATACTACACTGGTTTGGGTGGTTGGGGTTAGGAGATATCGCACTTGTGGGTTTTGATTAATGTTATGTTTTGAACTTACGCCTCTACCTCTTTCTCCTTTGTTTTGTTTAAAAGATATTATATTTCTCTTTTAGTGTTCTTTTTACGAACCAGTATGGCCTTGAAGAATCACACTTGAGTCCTTTTCTTCTGCTTTGTTGCCTTTTATTTGAGATATTATCTTGCTCTTAGCATGTCCATTGCTTGTGTTAGTAGTTTAACACCATGCTTTCTCTTTTTTTCCTTTTTCGCTTAACTTTTGACTTTTGGCTTGTAACATTGGCTTGTGATGATCTCTTGTACTTTTGTGGCTTATTTTCTTTCTCAAACCATCCCTGCTGCTACCTGCTATGCTGTGACTTTTGTGGCTCAATGTGCTGTTGCATTTAACTGTGATGATTTCTTTCTTTTCTGAATTTCTTCAATTATCCCTGCTCTACTCTTCTTTTCCTCTGACTTTCTCAACCTGTCCCTGCTGCCTTAGATATATGCTTATTGCCTTTGTATGCTATGCTTGAATCTGTCGCCTTGATTTACTTGCTGCCCGGAATTAATCATTGTCGCTTCATATGCTTGCTGCCCGGATTTAAATTGTCGCTTCGATTGCTTATTGTATGCTTGTCGGAATTAAAATGTCGCTTCTTTCTCTTGCAGCCCGTTGCGTGCTTGTTCGTGAACCGGGTCAGCCCGTGATTTGCGAACAAGTAACTCCGCCGATGATTAATCTTTTAAAATGAGATTCTGAGGCTTATCGACAAAAAACCTGATTCCCGCCAAACGCCTAATGATGATGCCTCGACAAAAACATAATCTTTTTGATAATTTCTCGCATTTTGTGATAATGTTTGCTAACTTGATTTTGTTTCTTGTTTCATGTGACGAATTGGCATGCTTGGATGGCACGGTGCGGAGACGAAGAAAATTGACAATGCGTGAAGAGAAACTTCGGAGGATAACAAAATGTTCGAAACAACCGGAGATCGTAGCATTAGTTTAGGGAACCTTAGCAACTCGTAGCATTTAGACTTGTAGTACTTTGGATTGCTTTTTTTTTTTGTAACAAATCGCAATTTGAAAGTAAACTCGTAGCAATCTTGTAACATCCATGACATAAATGAAAACTTGAATTTAAATTTCCAATGTTGAACTTTCCTTCTTTTCCCTTTTTGTGAAAACAAAAGTTGAAATTAGAATAGAGAGAAAAAGCTTGGTTCTTAACATTTTCCAAACTTCGAATCGTATAATGTTCCATATTTGTAATCCTTGTCCTCGTATTAATCTTTGAATAAAATAAGTCTTGGCAAAAATTTCCAAAACTCGCAATAAACTTGCATGGACTTGTAACGCGCTTTAGAACACTTGAATAAGATCCGCATTTGAAAAGTGTTCAAAATTCAACTTGCCAATGGTGCAAACTCAGGACTTAGAACTTGAATTTAATAATTTGAACATTTAAGTTGCCATAAAAATTCAATAATCCTATCTCGCCTTGTTTCACAAATAGAATTCAAAATTTCCTTTGAACTCCAACTCATGATCAATTTTCTAAATCATAAACCAACATTCCCATTGACTCGAGAACTTGAACTTCCTTTTAGGCTTTAGGATTTTGCAATTGTGAACGGGAATTTGGATGTATCTTGACAAATCATTCGTTTCAAATAATTTGGGTGGGCACAAGAGAAAACATGAACGAAATGTTCCAAGAAAAAAAATACGGAAAGGAGGGTAAATTTTGGGGTGCGACACAGTGCAACCTCAACAAGATAACATGCGTAGGCAGAACGCGACAAGAAGACAGTTTACGAAGATCAACATGTCGTTGTCTCAAGCATTACAACACATGTTGAAAGCAGAGCTGGTTACTTTGAGGGATCCTCCTCAGCATGTCAACACTTCGTCTCCAAAATACGATCCCAATGCAAGTTGTGCATACCACTCCAATAGTCCAGGGCACGACACCAACAATTGTTGGGTCGGAAGAACAAGATCTAAGACATGATTGAAGCCCAGGAAATTGAATTCGACCCTCCTGTCGAAACTATGAATGTGATCAATGCACCAATGCCCGATCATGGAAAGAGTACCAACGCCATTGATAACGACTCGTACGTCTTTGTTGCGAATGAGTTAACCACTCCTTTGATGATTGTTAAGAAGAATCTACTTCAAGCTGGTTTATTTCCAGGATATTTTGACAACTACCTTTACTGCACGTCCGAGCCCAACGGATGTACCTGGTTGAAGAGAGGTGTTCAACTCCTGATAGACAGCCGAGAAGTGTTATTCATGAAAACTCTGTCTGTAGAGAGTTTGTGCGAAGATGTTTCCAAAAGCCTAAAGGTCGAATATGTGAGCGAAGCCGTACCAGAAGTCTGGGATACCTTGGGAAAGCCAAATGGGAAGTATGATTATGGTGAAATATACCGCCCCTAAGAGCTATAAGATTACAATCTAAGACATCAAGGCAACCAGATGGGCAGATGACAACTATCCCGAAGAATATGCTGATGTGAACACAATAAGGATCATCTTTGTCGATCCTGCACCTAGAGTGGCACCGTTGATTATCACCTCGCCCAGACCAGTTTCATATTCCTCTAACAAAGCTATACCTTGGAATTATGGAGCCAAATATTACTATTATGGCGTCAAGCAAGAGCCATTGTCCATTGAAGACAATAAAGTTGAAGCTACTAGTCCTGATGTTGACAATATCACCGGATCAAGCAAAGTAACCAGAACCGGAAGAGTGTTTTTTCTAGATATCTCTCCTCCAAAGGATACTACTACACCACTTTGCGTTCCTGCTATTGAACCAACTCTCGAGGATCGAGGGAAAGAGAAAGTGACTCAACCTGCTCAGACGGAAATACCAAAGGAAGTTGCTGAAGATACCTCCAAACAAGAAATGGAGGAGATTATGAAGATCATTAAAAAGAGCGACTACAATGTAGTGGAGCAGTTAGGATAAACCCCATCCAAGATTTCCATGTTAGCTTTGTTTTTGTTCTACGACATGCTAAAGCCTTGGTGAAATTTCTAAAGAATGCTCACATACCGCAAGAAACTTCTGCTGACCAATTCGAAAGTTGTATTGCTAGCTTGACTGTAGATAATGGTTTGGGCTTTTCTGATGCTGATCTGACTCCTTCTAGAAGGAAACACAACAAAGCCTTACACATTGCTGTGGGGTGTAAGGGAACTACATTGTCTCATGTGTTGTGGATACTGGATATGCTCTGAACGTCATTACCGAAGAGTGTTCTCTACCAATTTGATGCTGAAGAAATGGTCATGAAACCGAGTGACATAATCGTAAGAGCTTTTGATGGTTCGAAGAGAACAATACTTGGAGAGCTCAACCTGCCGATCAAAGTGGGTCCCCATACTTTTGACTCTACTTTCTTTGTGATGGATATTCATCTAGCTTATTCTTGCCTACTCGGACGCCCTTGGACATATGGGGCAGGTGATGTTACCTCTACTCTACATCAGAAGCTGGAATATCCTGCGAAAGGGAAGATTGTTACAGTATATAGAGAAGAAGAATGCATGGTAAGCCATCTGCAGTCATTCTGATACATCGAAATGGAAGGTGACTTTATTGAAACTCCCTATCAAGCTTTCAAAGTAGTTCCACGAGTCATGCCTGTCGACTATCTTGTCACTCCTAAAGTTACTAGAGTTCCACCGAAGATGGCCTCACTAAAAGATTCTAGAGTTGTAGTTGAATAAGGAGGTTGTACCGTTTGGGATCAGCTACCCGATTTTCCATTCAAGTCTGACAAGACTGGTTTGGGCTTCACCTCCAAAGGTCAAAAGATGATATACCGCGAACGTGTCGGTGGACCTCCGTTCTGCATCAACAAGAATGGAGTTTATGCTATAGAAGATGATGATGGTGACTTCGACATCAACAATTGGATCTTCCCAACTCCTGGCGATGGACTCAACAATTGGACGGCTAAGGATGTTATGCCAATCTCCTTTAGACAGGAGTAATTGTTTTTCTGTTTTACGATTTTTTCTTTTACGCTTCGACCAATAAAACTCTAAGCCTAGTGTCTTGCCCGGGGTACCACGGCTCGTTTGTGAGGGTTATTATTTGTACTTCGCATATTTTCATTCAATAAATCATTGGAATTTTGCATTCAAATATTGTGCTCCCTGTCTTTCTTTTTATCTTATCATCTTTTCAAAAGTTATGTGTTCTTACACACACCCACGTAATAAACTACAGATCCATATTCACTCCAGATCATGTCGATAATGACTCTGCTATTGCTAAATATGATTTTAATAATCCGATATACCAAGCCGAAGACGAAGGTGAGGAAGATTGTAAAGTGCCAGGAGAACATTCCAGTCTACTATAGCAAGAGGAAAGGGCTATACATCCACACGAAAAACCGGTCGAAGTTGTGAATCTAGGTACAGACAAAGAAAGAAAAGAAATCAAGATAGGAGCGGGTCTTGAGAATAGTGTTAAATAAAGATGCTGTGAGATTACATCGAGATTTTTGCTTGGTCCTACGAAGACATGTCAGGTTTAGATATTGAAATTGTGGTACACCGACTACCCACGAAGGAAGGTTTTCTCCCTGTGAAGTAGAAGGTTCATCGTATGCGTCCTGAGATGTCTGAGAAAATTAAAGCCGAAGTTAGGAAATAGTTCAATACCGGTTTCTTATCTGTTACTTCTTATCCACAATGGGTTGTGAACGTGGTGCTTGTACCTAAGAAGTATGGCAAGGTGCGCATGTGTGTGGACCACCGATATTTGAATAAGGCGAGCCCAAAAGATGATTTTTCGCTTCCACATATTGATGTCCTGGTTGACAACACCGCTCAGCATAAAATTTTCTCTTTCATGGATGGTTTCTCTGGTTACAATCAGATCAAGATGGCTCCCAAAGACATGGAAAAGACTACTTTCGTTACATAGTGAGGCAATTTCTGTTACAAGGTCATTTCGTTTGGGTTGAAGAATGTTGGCGCAACATATCAGCATGCTATGGTGGCTTTATTCCATGATATGATCTATCACAAGATAGTGGTTTACGTCGACGACATGATAGCTCGATCACAAACCGAAGAAGAATATCTTGGTCATTTGCGTAAGCTGATCGATAGACTAGAGAAAAATATATTGAGAATGAATCCAAGCAAATTCACCTTTGGAGTCAGATTCGGAAAACTCTTAGGATTCGTTATCATTAGCAAAGGTATCGAAGTTGACCCCACTAAGGTTAAAGCTTTTCAAGAAATGCCAGCTCCCCGTACCGAGAAAGAAGTCAGAGGTTTCTTGGGACGACTGAATTACATTTCTAGATTCATTGCACATCTAACTGCTACTTGTGAGTCAATCTTAAAGTTACTGAAGAAAGATCAAGTAGTAAAATGGAACTATGATTGCCAGATAGCTTTTGACAAAATCAAGGAGTACCTACAGAAACCTCTTATCCTAATTCCACCAGTTAAGGGAAGACCTCTGATCATGTACTTAACGGTATTAGAGAATTCAATGGGGTGTGCGTTGGGGCTACATGACGAGTCTGGTCGAAAAGAGTATGCAATATACTACCTTAGAAAAAAGTTTACCGACTGTGAAACAAGATACTCATAACTCGAGAAAACTTACAGCGCTTTGGCTTGGGCTGCTCGCCGACTAAGACAGTATATGTTGACTCACACTACCTTGTTGATCTCTAAAGTGGATCCGATAAAATACATATTTGAGAAACCTGCTCTCTCCGGAAGAATAGCAAGATGGTAAATTATCTTGACCGAATATGACATTCAGTACACTTCTCAGAAAGAGAACAAAGGAAGTGTAGTTGCTCATCATTTGGCTCATTAAGCCATAGATGACTATCAGTCTATGCATTTCGAGTTCCCAGACGAGGATATTATGTTAATCACCGATTACAAAGAGCTTGGACCAGATGAAGGACTCGAGCCAGGATCCTGATAGACCATGGTCTTCGGTGGAGCTTCTAACGCACTTGCCAACGATATTGGTGTTGTAATTACATCTCCTAAAGGCGGTCATACACCTTTCACCGCCAGATTATGTTTCTATTGCACCAACAATATGGCTGAATATGAAGCGTGCATTATGATTATCAAAGTTGCTATTGACTTGAGGGTAAAATTCTTTCAAGTATATGGAGACTCGACCTTGGTGATCAGTAATATTAAGGGCGAATAGGACACGAAGTATTCGAACCTCATTCCATATCGATAATACGTGTTGAATCTGATCCCCTACTTTGAAGAAATCACTTTCGAGCACATCACACGAGAAGAGAATCAGTTGGTAGATGCGTAAGCTATCATGTCATCTATGTTCAGAGTCAGATAGGAAAATGAAGCTCCTCAGATTACGATTGAAAGACTGGACGAACCAGCATACTGTTGCGAACTTGATACTGAAGGAGTAGAAGAGAAACCTTGGTTCTACAAAGTGAAGAGGTATCTCGAGGCTCAAGAATACCCTGAAGGGGAGTCTATCAATGATAAGAAGTTTCTATGGACGTTCGCCTCCAAGTTCTTTCTCAGTAACGGCGTCTTACACAAACGCAATCATGACTTGGCCTTACTCCAATGTGTAGATCAGAAGACAGCCAGACGAATTATGGAAGAGTTACATGAAGGCGTATTTGGTACTCATTCCAGTGGACATACAATGGCTAAGAATATTCTGAGAGCATGTTACTATTGGTCTACTATGGAAGCTGATTATTATCGGTATTCTCGATCATGTCACAAATGTCAGATATACGCAGATAAAGTGCACATGCCTCCGGTTCCGTTGATTGTTCTGACCGCTCCTTGGCCTTTCGCAATATGGGGCATTGATATGATTGGAGAAATCAAACCTATCGCTTCTAATGGACACAGTTTTATCCTTGTTGCTATCAATTACTTTACCAAATGGGTAGAAGCAGCCTCGTTCGCATTTGTTACCAAGAATGTTGTGGCTCGATTCATCAAGCATAATCTTATTTGTCGATATGGAGTCTCTGAAAGGATTATCACAGACAATGGTACCAATCTCAATAACAAGATTATCACTGAACTCTGCACGCATTTCAAGATTAGGCATCACAACTCTTCTCCATACCGACCAAAGATGAATGGCGCAGTGGAAGCCGCCAACAAGAATCTTAAGAAGATTATATAGAAAATGACAGTGAAATATAAAGATTGGCATGAGATGTTTCCATTTGCTCTCCACAGTTATCGCACTACAGTACGAACATATACAAGGGCAACCCCATTTTCTCTCGTATATGGTATGAAAGCGGTTCTACCCATTGAGGTTCAGGTTCCCTCACTCAGAGTATTGAAGTATGAAAAGTTACATGAAGACGAACGGGTCCAGACTCGACTTGACCAGATAAACTTGATCGATGAAAAATAACTCACAGCTATATGCCATGGACAGATATATCAAAAACAAATGATCAAAGCCTTCAACAAGAAAGTCAAACACCGAGCGTACCAAATTGGTGATCTAGTAGTCAAGCTCATCATCCTACCACAAGGTGATCCCAGGGGAAAATGGACTCCCACCTATGAGAGACCATTTGTAGTCAAGACGATATTTTCCGGCGGAGCCATGATACTGAGCACTATGGATGAAGAAGACTTCCCACACCCTATGAACGCAGATATAGTCAAAAAATACTACATAAATGAGACCCGCTAGGTCGACTGGCCTAGGCAAAAATAAGGGCGTCCTGGGGAACCATAAGGGTTTGGACAAAAGTTAGGGACATATATATATATATATATATATATATATATATATATATATATAAAGTATACACCCGACAAGTCGAGAACCTGCAAAGGCGGCTTGGGCAAAAAAGGGTATCCTGGTAGACTGAAAACCCAAAAGAGCGGTCTAGGAAAAAGTTAGGGATTGAAGCGTATGACTATGTCTCGTCGAGATCATCTACTTATAGACTACATTACTATCAGCTTCAAATGGAGCAGATCAGTTCGATCACCTTCTTCTGGCAAAAAGGAGATGAGATAGTCAAAAATATATGAGCAATAGCATAGTTGAAACTCGAAGAGATTCTTTCTACATAGATTTTACTATTTTCCAAATGTTTTCGACAATTTCCTCTTACTAGGGTATTTGTCTCTCTGTATATGAATTTCCTGTCTATAGGCCCCTTTATCAAAATTAATACAATTCCCCTTTTCCAGTTTCAAACTTTTTACTTTTATCTGTTTTGTTTGCATAAGTTCAATGATTGCTTTGAATGGTTATATGCATCTAGAGATAAATATATGTTCAAAAATACACAAAAAGCGAACAGAAACAGCAATTACTATAAACTCTAGGAATTGGGATAACAACTCAAGTCACCAACACATCCTCGCATAGTCAGTTTCAGAGAAATATCCCCACAGAATAATCTCTACAATCCCCACAGAGCCATCGCCCCCAGAGAAGACTATTACTCTATCATCTCCTTTCAGCAATGTCCAACGCTTATGTTCATCACGTTAGTCCTCGAGCAATGATACTATCAACTCATCACGTTAGTCCCCGAGCAGTGATCCTATCAACTCATCACGTTAGTCCCCGAGCAGTGATCCTATCAATTTGTCATGTTAGTCCCCGAGTAGTGATCCTATCAACTCATCACATTAGTCCCCGAGCAGTGATCATATATACTCATCACATTAGTCCTCGCGTAGTGATCCTATCAACTCATCACGTTAGTCCCCAAGCAGTGATCCTATCAACTCATCACATTAGTCCTCGAGTAGTAATCCTATCAACTCATCACGTTAGTCCCCGAGTAGTGATCCTATCAACTCATCACTTTAGTCCCCGAGAAGTGATCGTCTACTTTGTCACATCAGTCCCCGAATGAACAAGCGAAAATCATCAACCAACTTATTATGTTAGTCTCTGAGTAGTAATAGGTTATACAAGATAACATCATTCATTCATCATTCATACATCATTCATAAAAAATCATAACATGTGCATATATCATTCATGAGCATCATTACATACTTACATGCATCATAATCTGCATAGAACTAATCTCGTTCTCTCAGTATAAATTCTCAAACAGGTGAGAGTTATTCACAAATTTCCAGATAGAAGGTCAAAGATAAATGCCCGAAAAAATACAGGAAAATTACCTGAATGACTAGACGAGCTTACCAACAGACAGCAGGATACAGACTAATACCCAAAACAAGACGGGAAAACTATCTACATCCTGACGAATACTCATTTCAGATAAAGCCAAGACGAAGGTTTATTCTGACTCTTTCTTATCATCAACTACTCCAGATGTCATTTTTAAGCTCATCTCCGACTACACGTTCATATCTCTCCACCTGCAGAATGCTGCATATCTGGTTAAAAATCAATACATATTAATAACTTCATTCAAAGACGAGCATGGAGTCTAACGTATGACTCGCTCCCTAACTTCAGCTTCTCCAAATGGCATTTATAATCCCATTCCAGTACATCGTCAATTGACGATCTCATTCCATACACTAGCGAGTGCAAATTTTCAGGTGTACTCGAGTGTTCAAGCATCTTCTACCTTCAGATCACGAAAGGCAAGCATATCAGTCTAACCCTTCAGGTACAAGAAGATTGAATAGGGGCAACTGTTATACCCCAAAATTTTCCCTCCTATTTTTCTAGTCAATCCACATTCCCATACTCAAGAGTTCCTCAAGGGTTGACCAAATAAACCCTATCCTAAGCAATCAACCCACAACTAGGATTTTGATTCTATCAAATCAAGGATAAGTTCCATTGCCTCAAGTGATCATCATACCTCCTTATATATATCAAGGGATCACCATGTCAAGTTTCAAGCCTCACAACTCAAGTTTGCTTAATCAATTGCTCAAATTGTTGAAAATCAATTTATTGGACAAAAAGTCAATTGTGGTCAACATACAGTCAAACTTCATCATTTTTTGTCAACATCAATATTTTGAAGTCACATCCATCATTTGATCAAGGTTTGATCATGATTCATCAAGAAAACTCAAGATTTGATCAAAAGTCAAAGTTTCTAAATTAGGGTTTCTTGATAAAAAGTCAACAGAACTTTGATCAGGCATAACTTTCACATACTTTATCATATATTTTTCCACCAAATCTCATTTTGAAGATAATTAAATTCTCTACAGCTTTGTGTCTCACAAGCTTTGGCCAAAAATGCTTCATTTGAGAGTTATGGATCAAGCCATTATAGGTCCTTCTAAAAGTAAACAAAATGTCATCTTTTTCAAAAGAAGTGTACATGAACATGGAAACTTCAATGAAGATAAAACTAAAAGGAGTGTTTAGAGGAAATCTTGAGATTTCTAAAAAGTCCAATAACACTTCAAAATGTTAAAAATTGAGCACGATACAACTTGTGCAAGTTTGGGAAATTTGAAGAAGTGCATGAAGAGAAATGTTAAGCAAATTCAAATTTTTTCCAAATGGGCCTTAATATTTATGGTTCAAACTTGTTTCTAATATTTTCAAGAACTTATCAAGCCCATTTTCACGTCATGCCTTCACGATCACGGTTTGCACACCTCTATTCCAATTTCGATTTCTATGATTCGCGCATATTTAATATAATTTGATTGCATATTCGTGTTCATGATGCTATTTCAAAGCTTTTTGTGTAGTCCAATTCGAGTTTGAGTGCAGGAATCATGAGTTGTCACTATTAGGGTTTAGAGCTCAGAATTAGGGCTTCACGAATCAGGCAAAATGTGACGAAACCGAGGATACCATCATGTTCAGAAGGTCGATTCCAATCGATCCATGTCCTCACAACTAATTTCTATTTCGTATTTTTAGTTGTGATTTGCAAGAACTATGGCTACATAAAAGAACTGTCACTATAGGCTATAGTAACAGACACAAATCGTTGGTATAGGTTTGTGTCCCAACAAAGAAGATGAAGGCCTTGGCGCGCGTTTTTAATTTAAATGAATTTCTGGAAAATATTTGCCTATATATATTTATTGCTTCATTGTTTAAACAACTAGTATGTCCAGCACAGATGGCAAGTGAGGTGCGCATGTGAGTGAGGGGTCCTGGGTTCGAACCTTGGTGCCCCAATCTATTTTTGTGCACTTTGTCTACTAACCCTATTTTCCATATTTTCTTTTTTCTTCAATTATTTTAATTTCTTTTAAAATATTTTTAAAAATTCTACAAAAATCACAAAAATATTTTTATTTTCAGAATTAGGTTAGAGAAATCCTTATTTAATTTTTTACACTAAAAATACTTTTTTCTCTTTATTTAAATTAATTGTTTAATTAACCATGAAATTAACTTTTAATTTGTTTTCTCAATTAAAACCAACCACAAAAAATCACAAAAAATATTTTTCTTTTAGAATTAGATCTGAAAAATATTTATTTTATTTTTTAGCATAAAAAATATTTTATTTTTCTTTACATTTAATTAATTGTTAATTAACTTTTAATTTATTTTCTATAGTAAAATCAACCTCAAAAATTCAAAAAATATATTTTTCTTTCTCTTAATTAGGTTCACTAACCCTAAAAATATTTTTACTAATCTTAAAACTTTTTATTACTAACATTTTCTCTTATTTATTCAATTATTTTGTATTTAAATAATAGATATCGATGTCATGTGGTGATAAAGTGACTCAATCTAATCAAAGAATGTGCTAGAAAGAGAATTGAAGATAAGAATGGAAGCTAGGAATCCAATAGGAAATCGATGTGAAAGGATAAATAAGATACGAGATATCAAAGTAGTCTTTATGATACCATGTTGACAGGTCTGCAGCAAAATCTTTTTCACTCATGATACTGGAATCATAACTAAAACTAAAAAGAATACTAAGCTGGAGAGTTGTTGATTCAACTCTTATTTCATAAAAGTAGGGATCGTGTACAGTTATAGGTTCGTTGGTCTTAAATTTGTTAGAGATATTTTCTCTAAAAACTCTTACAAATAACTAATCAGAATTAAATATCAATTGCTGTATTGTAACATATGGTAAAACAACTTAAAATTTGACACGATTTATTTATGATAATATACAATTGTTCATCTTGAAACTATTCAAATTTGTTATCATTTGTCATACGATAATTTGGTATTGCCCGCAAATGTTGAGCTATGTATAGTCAGTCCAAATTTCTCTTTCATGTTCAAATTGGATGGAGTAATATTATTTGGAAGTTCCAATTAAAACAATGTACTAATTGAGCTGTAACCAATTTTACTGTAATCAAACCCAGCTGAATTCCAGGACAACCTCTCCGACCAGAACCAAATGGTATACACTCAAATTCTTGTCCATGAAAATTCATTTTCTTGTCAATAAATCTTTCAGGGTAAAACTCTTCTGCATTTTGTGACCAAACATCATGATCTCTCCCTATGGCCCATGCATTTACTATAACTCGTGTTTTTTCCTTTATAAAATAATCATCAATTGTTATATTCTCTCTACATTCGCGAGGGATTAATAAAGGTCCAACTGGATAAAGTCTTAATATCTCATCGACAACCATATCTAAATAACTTGAACTTTTTCAAATCTTTCTCTTCAACCATTCTGTTATGTCCTACTTCATTTTGTATCTCATCTTGAAGATTTTTCATCACTCTTGGATTCCTTAAAAGTTCAGATAACGCCCACTCAATTTCGATAGCAGATGTGTCAATTCCTGCTATAATTATGTCTTGTATAATTGCCTTGATGGTGGTTCGATCAATGACATGATTTTGTTCATTTTCTAGATCACTGGTTTGGTGCATTATTGATAGAAGTGTGTGTCTATGAAGTCTTCATCATGAATTTTGTCTACATTATTAATTTGTTCATGCTCTCTTATTATCATCTCTAGTACTTTATCAAATGCCTAACAAAAAAGTTAAATTAATATTATCGCTCATTAATTTAATATTCCTACTTATTTTAAGGAAACCATGAAAGCACATAAAAATTGAAAACATAATTAAACACAATTCGTTATTAAATAAATCAATTTTTGTTTGTGATCTAGTAAAAAATGGATGGATCAATATTTAATACTAACCTGAAGATCAAAAACCCCTAACCAAGGAATATAATCAGCCAGATTAAAAGCTCCAATCAAAATCATTACTTGTTGAGCCAACCCCTTCAAGTCAAATTGATCATACTTACTTCTACCTAATATCATCTTATACATGATATTTTCAACAAGATTCTCTACAACATCGCTAACATTCACAACCTCACCCACCAAAGCAGCTTTCTCCAGAGACTTAACCAAAACACTCAACTCTTGTTTTCTAATAGGAGCAAACATCTCAATTTGGAAGCACTAAGAAATTTTGAAGTGCAAATTTTCCTCACACTTCGCCAATAAGAACCATACTCAGAAAAGGCCAGCCCTTTAGAACCGTAAGCCATGAGCTCAGAAGCTTGAATCTTTGGTCAGCTTGCAAAAACAATGTCATGGGTTGAGGAATAATTCTGCTGCTTTTGAAGATGAAATGATAACAGTTTGGACTTGACCAAGTTGTAAGGACATGATTGGACCATATTTTTTGGAAAGTGATTGAAGTTTCGACGAGGAAGGGTGCCTAATATGTGGAGGTTTCCGATTATCGGTAGGGTTGGTGGACCTGGTGGCTTTTTATGATTTATGGTTTTTTGTTTTGGATGTAAGAAAAGTTTGAATAAAAGGTATGTGAATGTGAAAGTGAAGAAAAGGAAAACAAGTATTGCTGCAGAAGACATGTCTGCAAAGAATATTGGTTTGTACCAAGTACTACTAAGGTTGATGTGCTTGTTTGTGGATTTGTATAAAGTTGTAAGGTTTAAGAGAGATTTATGCTAGTGATATACGTTAATCAAATAGACTTGTCATCATTATTACTATTATTAGGATGCACCGAACAATTTGGGGGCCAAATCTGACATACACCATGTTTGCTATGTAGGAATCAAACTGAAAATGATAAATGCCGAAACCCACTATTTTGAAAACAAAATAATAATCACAACAATCGAACAATTGAATGATAACTAATAACTTTTCCAGTTTAAAAAATAATAATAGCTTTTTTTACGATTTTGGTGAGTTTGTAGAGATGAGCACAATAGGCAGAAATGTTCTCAAAATCAATAAAACCAATTCAGGTTTCTATATGTAGGCTGTACAATATGATGTAATGTGATACACTATTCACTTACGAGCGCAATTAAACAATATGGGGCAGATTTTTCTTAATAAAACTTTGTTTGATCACAAACCTAATCTAAGTCATCACCTAGAGATAGAGAAGACACTAACTAAAGCACATTTATATATCTAAATCATCATCTGGGTCTTCATCAGAGTCGGGCATCTCATCATCTGAATCACGAAAATATATAATCTCACCTAGAGCAGAATCCTCCTTTTTACCACCCTTTGAAAGAGGTGCCCCCTCACTGTTGCTCTCTTCAAGGGATTTTCTACCATCATAAATTTGTATGGGATTACCATTTCCTAAAAGGAAGAAAAGAGCTTAAGCATAAAAAAACATATATGATTGGAAAACCGTAAGAAATGGAGCAAATACTTGTCGATTTCATACCTTGGTGTTCAAAAGGAAGCACAACCTTTGCTCTGTCAATTTGTTCCTTCTCTGACAGCTGGAGATTAAATTGTACCTGTGAACAACATAAAATCGATCAACTTCATATCACAAACCATTTCTTGTTCGGTCTCTGTCATTCACCTTAGAACTGTTTGTGACTGTGTGTACGCAGATGCGTGCATATTCTACTATCAAAAGTATCCTCGTGTGTGAAAACGAGTATATGAACAAACTAGGTGTTTAGCATGTGTAGGCATGGCATTAGTATATGAGATGTTTCTCCAAGACAGTTTATCCTCGCTATCATAATAACTATACCTTACATAGACAGTTCAACCAAATAGGCAAACCTAGCATCTAAAAGTTTCCATTTCCTTAAAAAAACACCGTGTGAATGATAAGTTTTATTTCATTAGGGGATTCAATGAAAATAAGATCTCTTTTATCGATCAATTTGTCTGAAATCTAATTATAAATCTCTAATATAACAAGGCATATAGAACTTGGGCCTTTGCATCTAGTGAAAGAGATGCGGCTTCGCAGAAACTAAAGACTGACCTTTGGCAGTAAGCCTGCAACAGTTGTTCCATCTTCTGCTGAAACAGAAGCAAAGCTGATTCCTCCGGCTTCAACTTTAAACTTTTCACACTGAACAAAAGACACAAGATATATTACATCAATGCGCCAATTTTTAAGATATATTCACAGACAGAAAAAAAGAGATCACCAACCATCACTCTAACACGTCCATTTCTGCGTTTAAGTCTGACATTAAATTTTCCTTGGGTAAAGTTTTTCTCCGATAAGGAATTCTCTGAAGAATGATGATCTGGTTCTACACTGGCCACCATGGAGGACATGTACTCGAGAGCAGCTGCAGCCTTCTCGTCGTGAAGGTCAGAATGCACTAATCCAAATATACTTGAAATTTGATCTGCAAGCATATAACAGCATAGATTAAGAGAGGGTATTGTTACCGCATTACGTCAACCAAAGCCAACAAATATTATGCACTAAAATAATCGAATAGCTCATCTGTTCTGGAATTCAGGTACTCTAATGTATTTAATTAAATAACAACAAAATAGACATATTATGCAAGAAACCTTGTTTGAAATAGTACAAAAGAAATACCATGACTGCGCAGATTGCTTAGAAGGCCCGCAACTGATTGCAAAGATGCATGTCTCAACAGTTCACTTATCTGATAATATCCAAAAAGAATCCATTACGATTATTTATACACAAATAGATAATATAAGAGAAATAAAGAAACTGAACATTCTTAACTAGAATACTAATGATCTTGAAAGTAATGTATAACTTCTTGCTCAGTAATTATAGGGTAGAAGAAAAACCAGAAACTTACAGATATGTACATAAATAGTGTGCAACATTAAATTGTAACATGATATCCTTGTAACTGTATTTCTAGAAATTTTAAAAGATAAGACAAACTGACATATTCCATTCGTATTTTCCAGTTTTACCCAAGCCTATATATAACATTGGGTTTGGGAAACATACTTTATAATAAAATCAGTTGGAGGTTAAGGTTCCCATTCTAAGCTGATAAGTATTGGGATTTTTAGTGTTGTTGATGGTGGACGGCGGTCCATGGCGGAGAGCCAAAGTCCTGTCATACCGGCCGTTTTGAGGCACTGTTATAGCGGATTATGGTGGGAAAACATGCAATATCAGGCTGATATTCACCATTACCGCGAGCCCAAAAACCGCCATGTATATCTGCCATAGCAGATATTTGATAACACTGGATTTATAGTAGAACGAAGTAGAGATAAACTCCCTAGTTACAAAAATATTGCAGAACTTCAAGGGTTTGCGCCTCCCGGCTCCAACTCTCTCACAAATGATAAGATATTGTGCCTCTACTCCCATCCTATCTGTGTGACTAACTCTAGGAATTGGGATAATAACCCAAGTCACCAACACATCCCCGCAGAGTCAGTTTCATAGAAATATCCCCACAGAATAATCTCTACAATCCCCACAGAGCCATCTCCTCCCCGAGAGAGATTTCCCAACAAGACTATTACTCTATCATCTCCTTTCAGCAATGTCCAATGCTTTTGTTCATCACGTTAGTCCCCGAGCAGTGATCCTATCAACTCATCACGTTAGTCCCCGAGCAGTGATCCTATCAACTCATCACATTAGTCCTCGAGCAGTGATCCTATCAACTCATCACGTTAGTCCCCGAGCAGTGATCCTATCAATTTGTCACGTTAGTCCCCGAGTAGTGATCCTATCAACTCATAACATTAGTCCCCGAGCAGTGATCCTATAAACTTATCACATTAGTCCTCGCGCTGTGATCCTATCAACTCATCACGTTAGTCCCCAAACAGTGATCCTATCAACTCATCACATTAGTCCCCGAGTAGTGATCCTATCAACTCATCTCATTAGTCTCCAAGCAGTGATCCTATCAACTCATCGCATTAGTCCCCGAGTAGTGATCCTATCAACTCATCTCATTAGTCTCCAAGCAGTGATCCTATCAACTCATCACATTAGTCCCCGAGTAGTGATCCTATCAACTCATCTCATTAGTCTCCAAGCAGTGATCCTATCAACTTGGAGCTCGGGCCATTCAAAATCTACTAATTAGTTTTTGATGTTCTTGAGGCCTATCAAGAGTTTGGATCATGTAGATGATCATGGAACTTTGAATTTTTCAAATATGAATTGAGATGATGAAGATATAAGGTTGCAAAGTTGAGGGAAAATGTAATTTTGGAGGGCTGGGCCTATGGAAAAACGTGATTATGGAACTTTGAATTTTTGTGGTTAATACGATTGTGAAGTTGGTTAATGAAATAACTATATATTTGTGTAATAAAATAAATTTTAGAAATAAATATTTTTTTTTAAAAATAAAATATTTTAATAAAATACATTGTTCACCGTATAAATACGTTGAACAGTGCATACGGTGTCAAATTTGGGTGTAAAAGATGGTGTCAAGATAACACATCTCAATATAGAATATTGGATTGCTATCACTTTTTCCCTGCAGTAAAGGCGAATTTTGATTTAACACCGTAAAAGAATTGGATTTCCCCTCTGTAATTTTGTTTTTGGTTACCCCAAGCGTACAAATTAAACACTAAATTTTGGGGTAAATAAAAAATAATATTTTTTCAGGGGATAATTTTTGCACTTAAGGTACTAATGAATTTTTACACTAAATTTAACATTTAAAGGAGATGGTCAGAAATATTTTTTACAGTGATAAATTAAAATTCATCGATATTACAAAGAGTATTGTATATTTAACCCTAAAATATTTCATGCAACACATAAAAGTTACTTTTTCTAAAACATATATAATATCTAAATTTGTAATAACCACTAATCCTAACAATACAATCCAAGTAGCTCATAGATAGTAGGTAATTGCCAATGTGATAAGTGCAAAAATGTATATATTTTGAGTAGTAGTTTGGTTGCACTTATCGACATTTTTTGTTAATATTGTTTGAATAAACCTCAAATTGTTTATGTATTTGTACTTATTGAGTATAATTATGTTCTTGAGTAAATATTATATTTTTTGATAGTTTTCTATTCATTTTGTAGGTATTGATGCGTATTTTGGAGCATGAGCAATAAAGTGCCGAAGACACGACTTCAAACGCGCGAATAAAAGAGAATGCACAAAGCAAAAAATAAGTTTTTCACATATTTCAAATAGTAATAAAAGCATGGTATTTAGTCACTGTTAGATATAAAATTGTATAAGCTTTCCAACGCTTCAAACCGTGCGCAAGTCAGAGTTACGGTTCTCAAGTTATGGCCGAAATAGTTCTGGTTTTTTCAATTTACTGCCGGTTGTCGCCAGGCGACACAGAGGCGAGAAATAGCGTGAATAAACGCATTTTTGAGACCCAAGCGATGTTTTTTGATCGTCGGGAGAAATTGCCCAGGCAAAAATGCATATTTAGTTGAAAATACACATTTTTTAGGTTATAGTTTTGAGTATTTTTTATCCAAACTCCATCAACCTTCATTTTTTATTAACATTACCCTATAAAGCAACAATGAAACTTGCATATGGATGGTCCGAAGTTAGATTTCTCATCAATCAACCCTGACAATCCGAGAGATTTGTGGTTTTCCTCTCTTTCTCTTTATGTATTTTTCTTTTGTTGGGTTTCTTTGTATATTTACTTTGAACTTATGAAGTTTGAGAACAAGAATAATAGTTCATGTTGGTTGCTAACAATGTTATTTTGTATATGAACATATGTTTTCTTATTTTATCTTGATGATAACAATGTTATTTTGTATATTAATGATATATGATATTATTCCATTTCTGTTATATATTTTGTAGTTTCTGTGTAAAATAATACTGACAGGCTAATAGATATATTATAATGATATGATATATGCTAGTAGAAATGTTACAGTGGACCAATGAAATTGATAAGTACAACCAAAAAGCTAAATAATAAACCCACTGGTTGCTCTCTAAAATCGAGGTGAAACGAACACCATTTTACCTCGGATTATAAATAAAACTGATGGCTATATGAAGCGCGCAATAAAATGAAATACAATAAAAATATTTAGTTCCTAGGGATCGAACCCATGGCCTTTTCAATAATAATGACGACCTTAGTAACCTCGACTGGATTGCCGAGGTAAAATATATTTCGTGTTTGACGTTACAAATATGTATATTTGTTGATCATGGTGTTGTATACATATGTATAAAGCTTTCTTTACAAATCATTGTTGATGTCTTCCTTAATCTTTTTGCTTCATGTTTGGATTTGGGTTGTTATAGATATATACCTCACAAATCTTGATTAGGGATGAATATCTATTAGTTTCTATATTCTAGAGATAGATTTAGAACTAATATTCACTTTGGATATTAATGCTTAATGCCTCCGTGTTGTTGTAGCGCACAAGATATTGCCGATAAAGTAATAAGGTTGGTCTCGTGACTTGGCGTTAGACATCCTTCGTTGTGGGTACATCTCGTGGTGTCCGTGATGATTTTGATGAGTAGAATAAGTTGACTGCAAGTGATCAATAGTTTTAAGTTTGTGATGAGTAAATTATATGCATTCTTGATAAGTTTATCCTTTTCTTTGTTTTTTTTGCATTTAATTTATGGTGATACCTTTCACCCTTTCCATTCAACCCTCTTAACTCATTAACAAAAGGTTTTTCGAACGGCGACTCGATAACACTAATCTTTGTGAACACGATACGATATAACCTATGTATCATGCGATAAAATAATATTTTAGTTTTTGCTTGCCGCTTTACCGCTTCAGTAAAATGTTCCTATTACAGCGCATATTTAACATTCAAGTTTTCCTATGGTTCAGCTAAGAAAAGAAAAATAAAATTCTTTTGTTCATAAGTATTGAAACTCAATCTTACAACAACTAAATGACTAAGCCAATAATCTTAACAACAGTTCAAATTAAATCAAATAGGAGCACAAAAATAAAGATTTATAATTAGAAAAAGTATGACCTGATCACAAGTCTTAGATGGAACAGGAAGAACAAAGTTTGATTCATCTGATATAATATATTTTCTCAAATTGAAAACTCGTTCTTTTAGCAACACAAAGCTTATGCATCTGAAATCACGACGCAATAAAAGAATAACAATGCAACACTTCAATGTGAATATTATTACCACCCGATCAAAAGGAAGCACAATCCATACAATAAACAACATGCAATTGGCAAAATAACGAATACACAACAAAGAGCAATGAAACAAACTAAGCCTAAATCGTTACCAAACACCGACTTACAATGCTGTTGTGTTACATGATTCGGATACTCAATGTCGCACTGCTTTTTGTAAGTGTACATCTCATAAACCACTAGGTCCCAGGTCTTTCGACATCACACTGCTTTTTGTAAGTGTGCATCTTACTAACCATTAGGTCCGTATCTTTCTAACTCGAAGATTAAATCCAATCAGTACTCCCACGCACACAAATGAAATTGCTAAAAGTTATTATTTATTCATTTATTGAATTTAAAAAAACTACATATCAATTTTAAAAATGGATAGCTAGTGTGAAGGCTAAAAGCACACATAAGCTATAGCTTAACCATTAATATTGTGTAGAAATAGTAGGAATGGGCTTCCAAATTAATGATTGGATACCATTCTGAATTTCTGGATCTTGAATGGAATGGCCATCTACATGAATACTGCCATTCTAGCTAGATTTATTGAAATATTTATGGAACTTTTAGAGAAAGGTGAACTACATTCTTCTTTATTCATCTTCTTCCAAATTGTATACATCATAGACTTTACATACTCTCGAGCCTCTACTTGAGCGCTTGCTCGGATAACATTGAACTGACTTTGGAATATCACCCATCTCACTTTCACGCTTCAATATAAATAAATAAAAACTATTAGTGAAAAATTCAAGATTTTATTTTAAAAAAATTCTTGAGTGGATTTTAATCTTTTAATTTTTCACTTCTTACCATTAAGCTTCCGCATCTCTTTAACATATATTTTAAATTTTGAATAGTAAAGAGATGCTAGGAGGTAAAGTGAATAGCCATATTAATTTATTTTAACCTCAAAAGACTCTATTGATTAAAAAATATAAAACAAATGCATGAACTAAAGAAGCAAAAGAGCATAATAAAGGGAAAAGTATCATCTAAGAAATAATTAAGAATAAAGTTAAAATTGACAACATACTTTAGTTGCTCCGAGATCATTAGCAAGACGTAAAATCATTGCTGAATATTGGATTATGTCGGAGTTTTCTTCTAAATGATACAAGTCTTCTATTTTGAATGAATTTGGAATGGCAAAGTAAGCATGAATAAGCAAAAGAGGTGCACTTATAGATATCCATGCATTCTCTATGTATTCTTCAAAGGTTGGAGTATATCCACTATGATACCACTTTGCTTCAATTAAGTATGATTTACATAGGCCTGTCCACTATTAAACATAATAATATTATATATATGCATAAAATCTTATACCAAATATATATAATGAAAGAGTTTAATATGAAAAATATTTTAAAATTCAAAGTGTAATTTAACATTTTATATGATTGTTATTAATAAAAATATTTTACATTGTCAGTACATCATCATTTTTCTCAAAATTAAGAAGGATAATAAAGCAAAAAAATAAAAATTCCTTACTGCTTTTTTTAGGTATGGAATGATAGAGTACCCAGTCTTGTTCAATATTTCAAAATCAACTTCATTGACAAAGTTATCGAGGGTGTCATAGCATATTTTCATGTAGTGTGGTAGAGAATCCATGGAATTTAGATCCCATCTAAAATAAAAACAAATAGAATATTGATAGTTATTCACTAACATGGAAAAATAACAAAAATTATTTTGGAATAATATTACTTGTCTTTTTTTTTAAACATAATATTACCTGTCAATAGCTTTTGTGAAGAGCTCTAATTCTTCCAAGGTTCCATACACATCGTATACATCATCAATTATGGTCACTAAAGTATTGACCTTTGTCAACACTTTTCTATAATATTCAAATTCTGGTTTGAAACTCACTCCCACGTTCCAAACAAAATTCTCAACAAGCCTATCTCTAGCAAATCTCAACTTTTCTTCAATTTCAGTTCTTTTCCACCATCTTCAAAAATAGTGAAAATGTAAACATTAATAAACAATATTCTCTAGCGTCGCTATTATAAATGAAAATTTATTATTTAACTTAAAAGAATAATCGATGTATCAAGTCTATATATAACTGAAACAATTAAAGATAGTAAATTGAGCTTTGTTACCTAGACATATCTTTTAGTTCTTCTTGGTAGATGCTTTGAAGAATATTGAAATCCAATTTAGCAAACTCAAGTAAAAGATTATTCATATTTTGTTGTTTTTCGTATATATTGATAAAACAGCAAGCCTCCCATCGAGGAATTCTCCAGTGTAAGGGAAGTTCCAAAGCTTGAAATATTTGAAGTGACATATGGCTACTTCCATTTTGATTCAAAAATTCTTTGAGAAACTCTGAAGTGAAATCTCTTGCTTCATCTAATATAGTTTCATCTTCAAATGAATGAAATGAGGCTTCGTACATTGACAGCATTCCCTTAACATTAACTGTTAAGTCTTTTTTAAAATTACACATTTCATCTTGATAGCAATCAAAAACATCTGCAACAAAAAATTGTAATTATAAATTAAAATACAAATAATTTAATGATATTATGGTCTATTATATTGCAAACCATGATAAAAATTTCAAATAAAATATTAAAATCACTATGAAACTATGAAAAGGTCAGAGAGTTTTTTTTTTGGATTTTTTTTATGCTCAAGAAAAATAATGAAAATAGTAAAATGCAAAATATATGATGAAAATCAAGTATTTAATGCAATAAATTATTTAATTGGGTACAAATGTAAAAAAATATGTAATAAAATTCAGAAATGCAACATATATGAATGAAATGGTACAAAATAATTTTGGTACAATTTTTATATTGAGAAAAATATTTTTGATGATGGTGAAAATGCATGAAATGCAATATAATGAAAGAATTTAATTTGTAAAGCAAAAATGCAAAAATTATGAAATTAAAATTAAAATCACCAAAATAGTCCTATTAAAATGTCTAAAATATTTTTGGTATAATTTTTGTACGGTGGAAAAATCAAAAACAACAATAAACAAAAATATTCAAATAAAATCAAATAACTAAAATTAATTGAATTCACAAATTTTTTTAACCAATCAAATTATTTTTTAAAATTTCAGAAAAACTAACAAAATATTAGAAATTATTCTAAGCCTATGGTATTTTTTTTCCATAATTTTTGAATGAATTTTGCGTACAAAATAAAATCAGAGAAATTAATTAAAATAAAATGATATGAAAATGCATTTATAATCGAAGCAGCCAATCAACACGCGCCACCTCACTTCATCCCTAACGTCCAACATGCCCTAACATACATATTTCACACAGTCCACGACCCAATCTTCCAGACCTCATGACTTATTCATTTTTAACTATTTTCAACGATTCAAAGCTCAAAATAAAGACAACGTGGCAAGGAACAACACCCAACTCATGGATTTTAAAATAATCAAATATACATCAAGAAATCATGCCACGAAAAATGCAAAATCATCCATGCACAAAATTGCGAACTTCATAATATGGACCACAATTCAAAACCAGCATATTTATACATTAAACCTAATGTTTGGCCAACTATACACATGCATACATTCTTTATTTCATCTAAAACCAACGAAAATGGAGATATTGAAAAATTAACTTACCTCTTGAGTTGAGAAATAAACTTAACTAATGGCTCGAATAAAAAGAAACCCAAGAATCTTCACTCTTATGCTTCAATGAATTGAAAATGATGAAGAAATACGCCTGAACAAGAGAGAAGAGAGAAATTCAAAGAAATTTCTTGAGAGGAAGTATAGTTCAGATCTGAGTTTCTTGCAGCTAGGGCGTGACCAAGGCTCAAAGATCTCTTCTATGGATTATAAATAGAGTTATGAAGGGAGTAAATGGGCCTTGGGCCTCAAACTTGTTAGCAAGCTTTGGCCAAAAAATCAGAAAAATAAGTGTGAATGAATGTTGTGCATTTTGGCTCTTTATCCTCCTAGTTTGTGTACATTTTGGCAAGTTTATGATGAGTGGAATCAGAGTATGGAAGGAAAAAATGGTGAGCTGGCTTGATAGTACATGTGGGATCAAACTTTCAAAATATATTTTGCCAAAATAGCAAAACACGATGCAAATGGTACAAGGCAAGGGATGTGTGTATGAGCTTCATTTGGCAAAAAATAAGATGCCAAAATCGTGCAAAGCAAGTGTTAAAATGATCTGCAATTGAACAAACCAAAACTTGTGCAAAAAATCTGCAACATGGCCCTGGTTACACATAAGCTTCATCAACCAACTTGGAGCTCGGGCCATTCAAAATCTACTCATTTGTTTTTGATGTTCTTGAGGCCTATAAAGAGTTTGAATCATGTAGATGATCATGGAACTTTGAATTTTTCAAATATGAATTGAGATGATGAAGATATAAGGTTGCAAAGTTGAGCAAAAACGTAATTTGGGAGGGCTGGGCCTATGGAAAAACGTGATCATGGAACTTTGAATTTTTGTGGTTAATACGATTGTGAAGTTGGTTAATGAAATAACTATATATTTGTGTTATAAAATAAATTTTAAAAATAAATATTTTTAAAAAAAAATAAAATATTTTAATATAATACATTGTTCACCGTATAAATACGTTGATTAGTGCATACGGTGTCAAATTTGGGTGTAAAAGATGGTGTCAAGATAACACATCTCAATATAGAATATTGGATTACTATCACTTTTTCCCTGCAGTAAAGGCGAATTTTGATTTAACACTGTAAAAGAATTGGATTTCCCCTCTGTAATTATGTTTTTGGTTACCCCAAGCGTACAAATTAAACACTAAATTTTGGGGTAAATAAAAAATAATATTTTTTCAGGGGATAATTTTTGCACTTAAGGTACAAATGGATTTTTACACTAAATTTAACATTTAAAGGAGATGGTCAGAAATATTTTTTACAGTGATAAATTAAAATTCATCGATATTACAAAGAGTATTGTATATTTAACCCTAAAATATTTCATGCAACACATAAAAGTTACTTTTTCTAAAACATATATAATATCTAAATTTGTAATAACCACTAATCCTAACAATACAATCCAAGTAGCTCATAGATAGTAGGTAATTGCCAATGTGATAAGTGCAAAAATGTATATATTTTGAGTAGTAGTTTGGTTGCACTTATCGACATTTTTTGTTAATATTGTTTGAATAAACCTCAAATTGTTTATGTATTTGTACTTATTGAGTATAATTATGTTCTTGAGTAAATATTATATTTTTTGATAGTTTTCTATTCATTTTGTAGGTATTGATGCGTATTTTGGAGCATGAGCAATATAGTGCCGAAGACACGACTTCAAACGCACGAATAAAAGAGAATGCACAAAGCAAAAAATAAGTTTTTCACATATTTCAAATAGTAATAAAAGCATGGTATTTAGTCACTGTTAGATATAAAATTGTATAAGCTTTCCAACGCTTCAAACCGTGCGCAAGTCAGAGTTACGGTTCTCAAGTTATGGCCGAAATAGTTCTGGTTTTTTCAATTTACTGCCGGTTGTCGCCAGGCGACACAGAGGCGAGAAATAGCGTGAATAAACGCATTTTTGAGACCCAAGCGATGTTTTTTGATCGTCGGGAGAAATTGCCCAGGCAAAAATGCATATTTAGTTGAAAATACACATTTTTTAGGTTATAGTTTTGAGTATTTTTTATCCAAACTCCATCAACCTTCATTTTTTATTAACATTACCCTATAAAGCAACAATGAAACTTGCATATGGATGGTCCGAAGTTAGATTTCTCATCAATCAACCCTGACAATCCGAGAGATTTGTGGTTTTCCTCTCTTTCTCTTTATGTATTTTTCTTTTGTTGGGTTTGTTTGTATATTTACTTTGAACTTATGAAGTTTGAGAACAAGAATAATAGTTTATGTTGGTTGCTAACAATGTTATTTTGTATATGAACATATGTTTTCTTATTTTATCTTGATGATAACAATGTTATTTTGTATATAAATGATATATGATATTATTCCATTTCTGTTATATATTTTGTAGTTTCTGTGTAAAATAATACCGACAGGCTAATAGATTTATTATAATGATATGATATATGCTAGTAGAAATGATACAGTGGGCCAATGAAATTGATAAATACAACCAAAAAGCTAAATAATAAACTCACTGGTTACTCTCTAAAATCGAGGTGAAACGAACACCATTTTACCTCAGACTATAAATAAAACGGATAGCTATATGAAGTGCGCAATAAAATTAAATACAATAAAAATATTTAGTTCCTAGGGATCGAACCCATGGCCTTTTCAATAATAATGACGACCTTAGTAACCTCGACTGGATTGTCGAGGTAAAATATATTTCGTGTCTGACGTTACAAATATGTATATTTGTTGATCATGGTGTTGTATACATATGTATAAAGCTTTCTTTACAAATCATTGTTGATGTCTTCCTTAATCTTTTTGCTTCATGTTTGGATTTGGGTTGTTATAGATATATACCTCACTAATCTCGATTACGGATGAATATCTATTAGTTTCTATATTCTAGAGATAGATTTAGAACTAATATTCACTTTGGATATTAATGCTTAATGCCTCCGTGTTGTTGTAGCGCACAAGATATTGCCGATAGAGTAATAAGGTTGGTCTCGTGACTTGGCGTTAGACATCCTTCGTTGTGGGTACATCTCGTGGTGTCCGTGATGATTTTGATGAGTAGAATAAGTTGACTGCAAGTGATCAATAGTTTTAAGTTTGTGATGAGTAAATTATATGCATTCTTGATAAGTTTATCCTTTTCTTTGTTTTTATGCATTTAATTTCTGTTGATAACTTTCACCCTTTCCATTCAACCCTCTTAACTCATTAACAAAAGATTTTTCGAACGGCGACTCGATAACACTAATCTTTGTGAACACGATACGATATAACCTATGTATCATGCGATAAAATAATATTTTAGTTTTTGCTTGCCGCTTTACCGCTTCAGCAAAATGTTTCTATTACAGCGCATATTTAACATTTAAGTTTTCCTATGGTTCAGCTAAAAAAAGAAAAAGAAAATTCTTTTGTTCATAAGTATTGAAACTCAAACTTACAACAACTAAATGACTACGCCAATAATCTTAACAACAGCCCAATTAAATCAAATAGAGCACAAAATAAATATTTATAATTAGAAAAAGTATGACCTGATCACAAGTCTTAGATGGAACAGGAAGAAAAAAGTCTGATTCATCTGATATAATATATTTGCTCAAATTCAAAACTCGTTCTTTTAGCAACACAAAGCTTATGCATCTGAAATCACGACGCAATAAAAGAATAACAATGCAACACTTCAATGTGAATATTATTACAACCCGATCAAAAGGAAGCACAATTCATACAATAAACAACATGCAATTGGCAAAATAACGAACACACAACAAAGAGCAATGAAACAAACTAAGCCTAAATCGTTACCAAACACCGACTTACAATGTTGTTGAGTTACATGATTCGGATACTCAATGTCGCACTGCTTTTTGTAAGTGTACATCTCACAAACCACTAGGTCCCAGGTCTTTCGACATCACGCTGCTTTTTGTAAGTGTGCATCTTACTAACCATTAGGTCCGTATCTTTCTAATTCGAAGATTAAATCCAATCAGTACTCTCACGCACACAAATGAAATTGCTAAAAGTTATTATTTATTCATTTATTGAATTTAAAAAAACTACATATCAATTTTAAAAATGGATAGCTAGTGTGAAGGCTAAAAGCACACAGAAGCATAGCTTAACCATTAATATTGTGTAGATATAGTAGGAATGGACTTCCAAATTAATGATTGGATACGATTCTGAATTTCTGGATCTTGAATGGAATGGCCATCTCCATGTTGGTACATGAATACTGCCATTCTAGCTAGATTTATTGAAATATTTATGAAACTTTTAGAGAAAGGTGAACTACATTCTTCTTTATTCATCTTCTTCCAAATTGTATACATCATAGACTTTACATGCTCTCGAGCCTCTGCTTCGGAAGCGCCAGTTTCGTTCATATAACATTGAACTGACTTTGGAATATCACCCATCTCAGTTTCACGCTTCAATATAAATAAATAAAAACTATTAGTGAAAAATTCAAGATTTTATTTTTAAAAAATTCTTGAGAGGATTTTAATCTTTTAATTTTTCAGTTCTTACCATTAAGCTTCCGCATCTCTTTAACATCTATTTTAAAATTTTAATAGTAAAGAGATGCTAGGAGGTAAAGTGAATAGCCATATTAATTTATTTTAACCTCAAAAGACTCTATTGATTAAAAAATATAAAACAAATGCATGAACTAAAGAAGCAAAAGAGCATAGTAAAAGGGAAAAATATCATCTAAGAAATAATTAAGAATAAAGTTAAAATTGACAACATACTTTAGTTGTTCCGAGATCATTAGCAAGACGTAAAATCATTGCTGAATATTGGATTATGTCGGAGTTTTCTTCTAAATGATACAAGTCTTCTATTTTGAATGAATTTGGAATGGCAAAGTAAGCATGAATAAGCAAAAGAGGTGCACTTATAGATATCCATGCATTCTCTATGTATTCTTCAAAGGTTGGAGTATATCCACTATGATACCACTTTGCTTCAATTAAGTATGATTTACATAGGCCTGTCCACTATTAAACATAATAATATTATATATATGCATAAAATCTTATACCAAATATATATAATTAAAGAGTTTAATATGAAAAATATTTTAAAATTCACTGTAATTTAACATTTTATATGATTGTTATTGGTTAACAATATAAAAATATTTTACATTGTCAGTACATCATCATTTTTCTCAAAATTAAGAAGGATAATAAAGCAAAAAAATAAAAATTCCTTACTGCTTTTTTTAGGTATGGAATGATAGAGTACCCAGTCTTGTTCAATATTTCAAAATCAACTTCATTGACAAAGTTATCGAGGGTGTCATAGCATATTTTCATGTAGTGTGGTAGAGAATCCATGGAATTTAGATCCCATCTAAAATAAAAACAAATAGAATATTGATAGTTATTCACTAACATGGAAAAATAACAAAAATTATTTTGGAATAATATTACTTGTCTTTTTTTTTAAACATAATATTACCTGTCAATAGCTTTTGTGAAGAGCTCTAATTCTTCCAAGGTTCCATACACATCGTATACATCATCAATTATGGTCACTAAAGTATTGACCTTTGTCAACACTTTTCTATAATATTCAAATTCTGGTTTGAAACTCACTCCCACGTTCCAAACAAAATTCTCAACAAGCCTATCTCTAGCAAATCTCAACTTTTCTTCAATTTCAGTTCTTTTCCACCATCTTCAAAAATAGTGAAAATGTAAACATTAATAAACAATATTCTCTAGCGTCGCTATTATAAAGGAAAATTTATTATTTAACTTAAAAGAATAATCGATGTATCAAGTCTATATATAACTGAAACAATTAAAGATAGTAAATTGAGCTTTGTTACCTAGACATATCCTTTAGTTCTTCTTGGTAGATGCTTTGAAGAATATTGAAATCCAATTTAGCAAACTCAAGTAAAAGATTATTCATATTTTGTTGTTTTTCGTATATATTGATAAAACAGCGAGCCTCCCATCGAGGAATTCTCCAGTGTAAGGGAAGTTCCAAAGCTTGAAATATTTGAAGTGACATATGGCTACTTCCATTTTGATTCAAAAATTCTTTGAGAAACTCTGTAGTGAAATCTCTTGCTTCATCTAATATAGTTTCATCTTCAAATGAATGAAATGAGGCTTCGTACATTGACAGCATTCCCTTAACATTAACTGTTAAGTCTTTTTTAAAATTACACATTTCATCTTGATAGCAATCAAAAACATCTGCAACAAAAAATTGTAATTATAAATTAAAGCACAAATAATTTAATGATATTATGGTCTCTTATATTGCAAACCAAGTCGCAATCATTGATATTTTCTTTTATGTTACAATAGTAATTAACCTGTAGATATGTCATAATGATGTTTTCTCAAGAGTCTAAACTTGAGTGCTGTGGCATGTAAATTCTTTTTCAACATGATTGTTTTATTGTTGTAAATAATGTCCAATATGTTCCTTATTTCATTGTCGAAATGATAAGCCACTCCTAGCCTTTGGATTACATCGATAAACTCCAGTTGATCAACCTCGTTTCCTATTTTGTTGAACATCATCCTTACTTCTTCCTTTAACACTTTGCATTTCTCGGCATGAATTTCTTCCTGCATAAAATTAGTTAATGAACTCCTAATTGTTAGCATTTTACATAGTAAACATACAATGACTAGTAAATGCATGGATGTTTTATAAATAAATAAATAAATATAAAATTAAGTATTAAATAATCATAACTTATATTCACTATTTAATGATTGGATATAATCATAGGTCCAAATTGAAGGTTGGTACTTAAAAGATCGTCTAGGAATTGCTTCGTTATGATGATCATTTGCAACTTCAGATGCTGCCTTGCAATGAATTTGAAGAGGGACATTGGAGCTCCTTTTTGCTAGAGATGATGACTCATTTTTGGAAAAAAAGGTTTTGTTAAAGAAAAATGAGGGAGATGAAAATATCGGCAAAGCCATTAGCTAGAAAATAAAAATACAATGTTTAATGTATTGAGGAATATTGTAGTATATATGAAACCTAACACAAGCTTTATATAAGTTATCGGGGAACAAACATAATCATATTTTAAAACATACCAGAAGAAAGAAAAAGTTAGCCAGCAAAACAGAAAGACGACAAAAAACGATCATATGTTCCAATATATTATTATATTTTACTTAATAAAATAGTTATTTATTAATTAACAGTAGTAATTGATCAATTACTACAACAAAAATGAGTTTAGGAGACAACGCAAAACCATGCATTGTTCTTACACACACCCACGTAATAAACTGCAGATCCATATTCACTCCAGATCATGTCGATAACGACTCTGTTATTGCTAAATATGACTTTGATAATCCGATATACCAAGCCGAAGACGAAGGTGAGGAAGATTGTGAAGTGCCAGGAGAACTTGTCAGACTACTATAGCAAGAGGAAAGGGCTATACAGCCACACGAAGAATCAGTCGAAGTTGTGAATCTAGGTACCAACAAAGAAAGAAAAGAAATCAAGATAGGAGCGGGTCTTGAGAATAGTGTTAAAGAAAGATGTTGCGAGATTACATCGAGATTTTTGCTTGGTCCTACGAAGACATGTCAAGTTTAGATATTTACATTATAGTACACCGACTACCCACGAAGGAAGGTTTTCTCCCTGTGAAGTAGAAGGTTCGTCGTATGCGTCATGAGATGTCTGAGAAAATTAAAGCCGAAGTTATGAAATAGTTTAATACCGATTTCTTATCCGTTACTTCTTATCCACAATGGGTTGCGAATGTGGTGCTTGTACCTAAGAAGGATGGCAAGGTGCGCATGTGTGTGGACTACCGAGATTTGAATAAGGCGGGCCCAAAAGATGATTTTTCGCTTCCACATATTGATGCCCTGGTTGACAACACCGCTCAGCATAAAGTTTTCTCTTTCATGGATGGTTTCTCTAGTTACAATCAGATCAAGATGGCTCCCAAAGACATAGAAAAGACTACTTTCATTACACAGTGAGGCACTTCTTTTTATAAGGTTATTCCGTTTGGGTTGAAGAATGCTGGCGCAACATATCAGCGGGATATGGTGGCTTTATTCCATGATATGATCCATCACAAGATAGTGGTTTACGTCAACGACATGATAACTCAATCACAAACTGAAGAAGAATATCTTGGTCATTTGTGTAAGTTGTTCGATAGACTGAAGAAAAATAGATTGAGAATGAATCCAAGCAAATTCACCTTTGGAGTCAGATCCGACAAACTCCTAGGATTCATTGTCATTGGCAAAGGTATCGAAGTTGACCCCGCTAAGGTTAAAGTTATTCAAGAAATGCCAGCTCCCCGTACAGAGAAAGAAGTCAGAGGTTTCTTGGAACGAATGAATTACATTTCTAGATTCATTGCACATCTAACTGCTACTTGTGAGTCAATCTTAAAGTTACTGAAGAAAGATCAAGTAGTAAAATGGAACTATGATTGCCAGATAGCTTTTGACAAAATCAAGGAGTACCTACAGAAACCTCTTATCCTAATTCCACCAGTTAAGGGAAGACCTCTGATCATGTACTTAACGGTATTAGAGAATTCAATGGGGTGTGCGTTGGGGCTACATGACGAGTCTGGTCGAAAAGAGTATGCAATATACTACCTTAGAAAAAAGTTTACCGACTGTGAAACAAGATACTCATAACTCGAGAAAACTTACAGCTTGGCTGTCACGACTAAGGCAGATATGTTGACTCACACTACCTTGTTGATCTCTAAAATGGATCCGATAAAATACATATTTGAGAAACCTGCTCTCTCCTAAAGAATAGCAAGATGGCAAATTATCTTTACCGAATATGACATTCAGTACACTTCTCAGAAAGCGATCAAAGGAAGTGTAGTAGTTGATTATTTGGCTCATTAAGCCATTGTTGTACCCTTTTACCCTCTTCTTTCCGGCTTATAATTCAATTGCATAAAACATACATGTAGTAGCATGAGAGAGGAGTATCGTGTTTTCGTGGTTTACTATTATTTGGCGGTTTTTGGACACGGGCGTATTATTTTGTTTTTTCATTTATTATCTACTACTTTCTTTTGAAAACCGAGAGAGATGAGAAGGCTCTCAGTCATTTTCCGTTAAGCGATTTTAGTGTTGAACCGTGCGTTTGGCTCACCAAAAGGCTTTATCTCCTAGCTGGAAGCTCGTAATTGGGACCGATTCCTAAAATTCCGTATCAAAGTCCTCTACAACTCTCATTTGCAACTCGAGCTGATTCCTTACCGATCGGTATCAGAAATTTATTCTCTGAGGTCGATTTTGAGCTGAACCGAGCAATTTTCATCTGATGCGCGAAGTTCAAAAAGTCATATCTCGCTCGATTTTCATCGAAACGGGATGGTTTTAGTGCCAAACGTTCACAAACTTCGTTAGCTTCAAATGTCCCAAAAATGCACATGTTCAAATTTCGATCAGAAGATCCTCGTCCGAGGCATTTTGCCCACAGAGCGCGAACGAAATTCTGCATTGTCAATGGTCCAAAGTTGATGTTGAAACTTCAAAAATTCCTATTTCCTTGACCATTCATCAGATCAAGTCGGGATTTTGATTCTCGCAAGCAAAATCGCATTCTGGACACTTTTCATTTGCATTCCGACCGCATGGATTGGCGTTTGGATTAATTACGAAAATTATTCGTATAATCATAATTTGGGCTTGATTATGGATCCAAGCTATAAATAGATTTTCCTCTTCACAAATTAGGGAGGAGATTCATTTGCTTAATTTTCCATTACCACACACACTCCAATTCTCTCAAAATTCCAAAGCACAAAACTCAAAGAGTTCAAATTCTAACTTTCCTCGCAACCACCACGGACGGACCTCCATTCAACACTGCCGGCGGCGCTAAGCGCTGCTCTGGCATTTTTTTCAATCTCAAGCCTCCTCTCCTCCTTCACATTTGATATGGAAGGATCGATCTCATCTTGATTTTCTCCTCAATTTCAAGATTCAAGTTTTCTTCTTCTTCTTCAATCCTCATTTGAAGATTTCAAGTTTTCTTCAAGGATTCAAGCTTAATTGAAGATTATCAATTCTGATTTGGTATTTTCTTTGAAGAGCACAAGGAATTCCTCTTCAATTTGATTCAAACTTCAAGTTCAAGTGTTAGGTTCAAATAAGCACTTATTTTAAGTTGTTCCTGGTTTTCAGCTTTTCTTGAAATTGAATGTGCAAATTCAATGTAGATTCTTCTAGAACTTGTACTCTTGATTCCTTGATTTGAATTGAATTTCGCCGCCTTATTCGTGTCGGAGTGAGGATTTCTTTGTAGATAGCGTGTATATACACTTGTACATTTGCTTTCCCCTTGCACATAGGACATAAACTCATACGTTTTGCATCATCCATCGCATGTTCATGCATTGGTGAGTATCTAGCTTGATCAATTTACGTTGATTCATGGTGATTTGAAGCATAACTTGCATTCAACATGTAGAAATCCAAGCATTAGTGCATTGTGCATGAACTTATTGCATATGCACTCCAAGTGTTTGTGTTAATGCATAACTTGAATTCCTTGAAGGAAAACCTCTAAATGCCATGACTAGCATGCATTTCACTTCACAATTGAACATTGGAATTATCATTTTGATTTGCATTCCATGCATGTTCATGCATTACACTTCACAATTGAACATTGGAATTATCATTTTGATTTGCATGTTCATGCATTTCACTTCACAATTGAACATTGGAATTATCATTTCGATTTGCATTCCTCGCATGTTCATGCATCTTCACATGCACATGAACATTGGTTTTATCGATTCGATTTGCATTCCTCACGTGTTCATGCATCTTCACATGTATATGAACGTTGGTTTTATCGATTCGATTTGCATTCCTCACATGTTCATGCATCTTCACATGTATATGAACATTGGTTTTATCGATTTGATTTGCATTCCCCGCGTGTTCATGCATTGCTACATGTATATGAACATTGGTTTTATCGATTCAATTTGCATTCCTCGCATGTTCATGCATTACTACATGTATATGAACATTGGTTTTATCGATTCGATTTGCATTCCTCACATGTTCATGCATTGCTACATGCACGTGAACATTGGTTTTATCGTTCGATTTGCATTCCTCGCATGTTCATGCATTGCTACATGTATATGAACATTGGTTTTATCGATTCGATTTGCATTCCTCACATGTTCATGCATTGCTACATGCACGTGAACATTTGTTTTATCGTTCGATTCGCATTCCTCGCATGTTCATGCATTGCTACATGTATATGAACATTGGTTTTATCGATTCGATTTGCATTCCTTGCATGTTCATGCATTGCTACATGTATATGAACATTGGTTTTATCGATTTGATTTGCATTCCTCACATGTTCATGCATCTTCTCATGTATATGAACATTGGTTTTATCGATTCGATTTGCATTCCTCACATGTTCATGCATCTTCACATGCACATGAACATTGGTTTTATCGATTCGATTTGCATTCCTCACGTGTTCATACATTGCTACATACACGTGAACATTGATTTTATCGTTCGATTCGCATTCCTTGCATGTTCATTCGATTTTTGTGGGTTGTAACAATACGAATCATGGAAATATCAAAATGTGGTTAGTCGGCGCCAAATGTTCGACTTTTTGTGTTGCGGTCGCTTAGCGATAGGCTTAGCGCCATGCATTTTTAATTTTCTCGATTCTAATGACGAATAGTAATCACCCTAGCTATGCTTAGCTACTGTTTGTGTTCCATTTCATGCAGGGACCTGTGGTGCCTATACATTCGGCACATTTCTCAGATACTCGTATATTTTTATTCTACTTACTTTTTGGGTCTAACTCCCTTCTTGCAGGTGTTGTGAACTCGTACACCCACGTGTACGGTGCCTTTGCCTTGTGTGTGTTCGTTCTAACCTTGTTCTTGCAGGCATTGCTACTTCGGATGCATATCGACACGTATTCCGCTTGTGTTAGTGATTTGAACAACTCTCACCGGTTTACTCTTATTGCATGGCTGCAGTACTTGAAGTTTTCCGGAGTATTTCTATAGCTCGCAGTGCTCTTCGGATTCTATATCCGTTCGGTAGTTTCTACACTGTTTATTGCATTCTCTTACTTTCCTAGATATCAAGAGGTTTTCTTTCTTTTCTATGAGAAGTAGGAATAGAGATGCATGATGGGGCTTCCGTAGTTGGAGCATGTTCAGGAACCCCTCTGGTTTATTTAAAAACCCGTTTAGGGCAATTCTACTTGTGATTTGTGCATATTTGCTTGTTTGTCTGTTTTTCCCAAGGAGCTTGGTTAGGATTGGTTCTTTAGCCTAGACATTAGGATCCACATCCATTGCATGTCAACATAGGTAGAGATTCTCTTGCATCATAAACCATAGGTCCGACCTCTTACATGACAACATTAGGGTAGCGCTTAGCTAGTCTCCCTTTTATTTTGCTAGTTTCTTTTGCATTTTTGCATGTGATTAAAACTAAAACTTTCTTTTCTTTTCCTTTCAAAAAAATAAAACATCTAATAATGGTTTGAACTCCTTTCTCAAGGTAAAAACAACCAACCAGCACAAACTCTTTTCGCCTTTGCGCGCTTTCTTTTCTTTTTGTGTTTAAAACCTTTTTCACAAGTAAAAAACACAAAACCCACCAAAACAAGTGAGCCGAACTACGGCGCTCTAACTTTCCCATTGCACGCGGGAATACGTAGGCATCTTGTCACGAGGCTCGATCGAGTAAAATTTGTAAATACTTCCTTCTTTTCCCCGTGGTTTCTTATTTTCTCTTTTCTTTTGCATGCATGATAGTGATTAAGCATAGATTGACATAACACACCCTTTAGTTAGAAATAGAAAGTGGATACTGTAGAGTACTACGGGCGTGTGGGGTGTTAATCTCTTCCCCTCGTGTAACTAACTCCCTTACCTAGATTCTCTCAATTTCTCGGTCATAGGACCGCGATTTCTCCCTTCAGGTTTACTTGATGTTTTCCTTTCTCCCTCGTGAGATAAAAGACGTTCCATGGCGACTCTATTTGATACTAGTTATCAGTCGGAGGTTCGGCCGGTGTTTTCAGCCATAGATGACTATCAGTCTATGCATTTCGAGTTTCTAGACGAGGATATTATGTTAGTCACCAATTACAAAGAGCTTGGACCGGATGAAGGACCTGAGCCAGGATCCCGAAAGACCATGGTCTTCGATGGAGCTTCTAACGCACTTGGCAACGATATTAGTGTTGTAATTACATCTCCTAAAGGCAGTCATACACCTTTCACTGCCAGATTATGTTTTGATTGCACCAACAATATGGCTGAATATGAAGTGTGCATTATGGGTATCAAAGTTTCTATTGACTTGAGGATAAAATTCTTGTAAGTATATGGAGACTCAGCTTTGATGATCAGTCAGATTTAGGGCGAATGGGACACGAAGCATTCAAACCTCATTCCATATCGAGAACATGTGTTGAATCTGATCCCCTACTTTGAAGAAATCACTTTCGAGCACATCCCAAGAGAAGAGAATCAGTTGGCAAACGCGTAATCTACCATGTCATCTATGTTCAAAGTCAGATAGGACAACGAAGATCCTCAGATTATGATTGAAAGACTGGACGAACCAGCATACTGTTGTGAACTTGATACTGAAGGAGTAGAAGAGAAACCTTGGTTCTACGAAGTGAAGAGGTATCTCGAGGCTCAAGAATACCCTGAAGGGGCATCTGTCAATGATAAGAAGTTTCTAAGGAGGTTCTCCTCTAAGTTCTTTCTCAGTAACAGCGTCTTACACAAACGTAATCATGACTTGGCCTTACTCCAATGTGTAGATCAGAAGACAGCCAGACGATTTAATTATGGAAGAGTTACATGAAGGCGTATTTGGTACTCATTCTAGTGAAAATACAATGGCTAAGAAGATTGGTCCACTATAGAAGTTGATTGCTATCGATATTCTTGATCTTGTCACAAATGTCAGATATACGCAGATAAAGTGCACATGCCTCCAGTTCCGTTGAATGTTCTGACCGCTCCTTGGCCTTTCGCAATGTGGGGCATTGATATGATTGGAGAAATCAAACCTACCGCTTCTAATGGACACTGTTTTATCCTCGTTGCTATCAATTACTTTACCAAATGGGTAGAAGCAGCCTCGTTCGCATTTGTTACCAAGAATTTTATGGCTCAATTTATCAAGCATAATATTATTTGTCGGTACAGAGTCTCCGAAAGGATTATCATAACTCTTCTCCATACCGGCCAAAGATGAATGGAGCAGTGGAAGCCGCCAACAAGAATCTTAAGAAGATTATATAGAAAATGACAGTGAAATATAAAGATTGGAATGAGATGTTGCCATTTGCTCTCCACAGTTATCACACTACAGTACGAACATCTACAGGGAAAACCCCATTTTCTCTCGTATATGGTATGGAAGCGGTTCTACCCATTGAGGTTCAGGTTCCCTCACTCAGAGTATTGAAGGATGCAAAGTTAGACGAAGACGAATTGGTCCAAACTCGACTTGACCAGATAAACTTGATTGATGAAAAATAATTCGCAGCTATATGCCATGGACAGATATATCAAAAACAAATTATCAAAGGCTTCAACAAGAAAGTCAAACAGCGAGCGTACCAAATTGGTGATCTAGTAGTCAAGCTCATCATCCTACCACAAGGTGATCCTATGGGAAAATGGACTCCCACCTATGAGGGACCATTTGTAGTCAAGACGATATTTTCTGGCAGAGGCATGATACTGTACACTATGGATGGAGAAGACTTCCCACACCCTATGAACGCAGATATAGTCAAAAAATACTACATAAACAAGACCCGCTAGGTCGACTAGCCTAGGAAAAAATAAGGGCGTCCTGGGGAACCATAAGGGTTTGGACAAAAGTTAGGGACATATATATAAAAAATGTACACCCGACAAGTCGAAAACCTGCAAAGGCGGCTTGGGAAAAAAAGGGTATCCTGGTAGACTAAAAACCCGAAAGGGCGGTCTAGTCAAAAGTTAGGGATTAAAGCGTATGACTATGTCTCGTCAAGATCATCTACTTACAGACTACACTACTATCAGCTTCAAATGGAGCAGATCAGTTTGATCACCTTCTTCTTGTAGAAAGGAGATGAGATAGTCAAAAATATATGAGCAATAGCATAGTTGAAACTCGATGAGATTCTTTCTACATAGATTTTACTATTTTCCAAATGTTTCCGACAATTTCCTCTTACTAGAGTATTTGTCTCTCTGTATACGAACTGAATGTCTATAGGCCCTTTTTCAGAATTAATACAATTCCCCTTTTCCAGTTTCAAACTTCTTACTTTTATCTGTTTTGTTTGCATAAGTCCAATGATTGCTTTGAATGGTTATATGCATCTGAAGATAAATATCTGTTCAAAAATACACGAAAAGCGAACAGAAACAGCAATTACTACAAACTCTAGGAATTGGGATAATAACCCAAGTCACCAACACATCCCCGCAGAGTCAGTTTCATAGAAATATCCCCACAGAATAATCTCTACAATCCCCACAGAGCCATCTCCCCCCCGATAGAGACAGATTTCTCAACAAGACTATTACTCTATCACGTTAGTCCCCGAGCAGTGATCCTATCAACTCATCACATTAGTCCTCGAGCAATGATCCTATCAACTCATCACGTTAGTCCCCGAGCAGTGATCCTATCAATTTGTCACGTTAGTCCCCAAGCAGTGATCCTATCAACTCATCACATTAGTCCCCGAGCAGTGATCCTATAAACTTATCACATTAGTCATCGCGTAGTGATCCTATCAACTCATCACGTTAGTCCCCAAGCAGTGATCTTATCAACTCATCACATTAGTCCCCGAGTAGTGATCCTATCAACTCATTCCATTAGTCTCCAAGCAGTGATCCTATCAACTCATCACTTTAGTCCCCGAGCAGGGATCGTCTACATTGTCACGTCAGTCCCCGCACAGTGAACATCAAACATGTTACATTGGTCCCTGAGCAGTAACCAATCATCAACCAACTTATTATGTTAGTCTTCAAGTAGTAATAGGTTATACAAGATAACATCATTCCCCAGCAAGATTCATACACGAGATGTTCATCCCCAGCTGAGTATCTCTCAAGGATTATCATTTCTCAACAGCATCAATATCCATTGTGATGACTGGTTTTTTTCATCGGTTGTTTTAAAAAATAATGAAGTCGCCACCTAATTTTATTTGTTCTAAAAAGAACGGGAAAATATAGATAAAACCCCACAGATGCGGATGAGGCGGTCTTCGTGACCAAAAGATATGAATTCGGGAGTCGGTTATGTAAGGGGAAGGTATTAGCACCCCTTACATCCATCGTACTCGATGGGACCCGTTTAGTTCTAAGTGTTTGTGTGTGTTTATTGTTAAGTTATGAATAAAAAAGAAGCAAAAGGATTTGTTTATTATTATTTTGAGTTTGGCACGGTTTCGAAACCATGTGCCAACGTATTCCCTTGTGCAATGGGAAAGTCAAAACTCCATAGTTCCTCTTGGAAAAGTTTTAAATTGGTTGTGTTGATTTTATAAGAAAAATTGTGCATTAGACATTTCAAATGCTTGATCCTGGGCTTGTTTAGTTTGTTTGAAAAGCTTAAGTCCTCGTTCGTGTTTGAAATGGCTATTGCACACTCTTTGTAAGAAAAGAGTTTGATGATCGCGTATGAGCAAAAAAAGGATTTGAGTGAGTTGAATTGATTTTAAGTGGGTGAAAAATACCGAACAATAGGACTAGCACCCTACGATTCAAATACTAGAAACAAGAGGAGCTCAATGCTCAACGAGTCGTCTATCATCCCAAAGTTTTTCTTATGATAGAGTGAAGTGAAACAAAGTTCACGTTATTAAGAATCTTTAAACAATTAGACTAGCATCCAATGATTTAAAGATTCGAAGTTCATTTTTTACAAGTGTTTAAACAATTGGTCTAGCAACCAACGATTTGAATACTTGGGTTTTTATTATGAAAAGAAATTTGAACATGCACTCGATGTTGGATCGAGGTTTGTAAATTAATTTTGAAAGTGTTTTAGATGGGGTTTTGAAAATGATTTTTGAAAAGTGAAGGATATTCACAAGAAGTTTTGAAAAAAGATTTAAGTTTGAAAATTGGAAAGAAAACATTTTTTGAAAAGTATTAAAATACTTAAAATGTTTCATTCTTAAATTAATAGAAATATAATCAAAAATAAAATATTTTTGGATTTTTTTGACATAATCATAAAATAGGTATATTAAATGACAAGTGTGCAAAAAATCATCTCAAAATGAGAAGTTTTGATTAGTTTTTGAAAATGTTGAAGTTTGTTAAAAAAACTTGAGAAATTAGTGATAAAAAAGAGTTTTTGGTCCTAAGGAGGTTTGAACCTTGGACTTTTGGCTTAGAAGTGAAGAGTTTTTCCACTGAGCCATGTGCTTGACTTGTCATTTAATTACCTTGTTTAGAAGGAGTTTTGAAAAAATGAAGTTTTGAAAAGGATCAGAAGTTGTGTGCTTCTGAAGGGGTCAGAAGCATGGCTTGCTTCTGGAGGCAGAAGGCTTAGAAGTTGGCTGCTTCTGGAGCGCTTTGGAGGTATGCTGCTTCTGGGGCGTGTGGAAGCATGCTGCATCTGGATGCTTAGAAGTCGGCTGCTTCTGGATGCTTAGAAGTTGGCTGCTTCTGGAGGTAGAAACACTAGAAGTGCTTCTAAAGAGTGTAGAAGCTGAAAGTTTCTAAGGGTAGAAGCTTCAGAAGTACTTCTGGAGGCTGAGCCTCAGAAGGGCTTCTGGAGAAACAAGCATCAGAAGCTTGTAATCTCTTTTATTAAAAAAAAGGTTCCAGGGGGATTCGAACCCTGGACCTTGAGGCGAAGGAAAATTTTAAGTGCGTGTTGGCTTGCCACTGGGGTGGCTGTTACATCCGGTCATATAACAACAACCAATAAATTTAAAATAAACTTAGAATTTGAATCTTCCAGAAATCAAAGAACGCGCGTAATAGCTTCATCTTCAACCTCTAGATTCCAATTCGTATCTCTCTGGTTTCTCCATGAAATTGCACGATCCAAACATCAATCTTGCTCATATTTTCACCAGGAACATGATGGTGGCAATTAATTTCGTTTATTTTAAGTGTAGGGTGATTAATTTTATAAGAATATTAAGAACCCTAATTCTGAATCTTGATTGTGAAATTATGTATGTGCACCAATTCAAGCAATTGACTGAGGGTTTATGATCCTCATAAGTGCAGAAACAAAATAGCGCAGTAATATTTGAGTTGGAATTCAGAAATCACAGAGTTCAAAGTTGAAGTTACTTCCCTCTATGAGCAGAAATCGAATTCCATATTAGAGTGATTCCAGAAGTTGTTTAATGATCTTGTGAGCTTCCTTGAGTATCACTGAGTGTATTCTAACACTTACCTTGCTTTGAAGGTCTCTGATTCTTCCTACCCAAGTCCAGTTGCAGGCTTGTTGGTTGTGAAATGGAAGATGGTGATGGAGCTATTCCAGAACCTGTTTAAGTGTTTGTACAATCTCTATATGTTGTATAGAGTGTGTTTAAAGTGAAAAATCAGAACAAGCACGAGTGATTTGAGAGTTTGGAAATTTTGGCTCAAACTTGCACAAATGAATTTTTCTGGAGCAAACTGACTCTTGGCTTGTTTTTGGATGATTTAAAGTTTCAAACAACTTCTAAATGATGTTTAGAAAATGTTTGAATGACACCTTTGGTTAGAACTTGCAGAATTTTGCAATTTGAAATTCTAACCTCTTTGAAACTTAGAAATTTGCAAAACAAGAAATGAGTGAGGAAGCAAGTTTGGATTATTTTAGGTGTCCTTTTTGAATGAAGAAGAACTCTTATTTATAGGTAAGGAATTCTGAAATGGTAAGGCAAGATAAGCTTAGAGCTTGCAACTTGGAAGCTTAAGGCTTAAGAAAAGAATATTCCTTCATTAAATGCACATGGAATCTTTCTAATCATTACTTAAAAAAACTCAAGTGTTTTTATCCTTTCCTAACCATTTCCATAAGATTTTTTTCTCTAAAATCCTATCTCATTTAGTGACAAGGCTTCTAGAAGGGAGAAAGTTGCAAAATAACTTGTAATTTTGATGCATGATTTTAGAAATCCATGGTTTTTGAGCTCTATGTTTCAAAATCAAAACCCTAGCTACACAAAGTGTTTTTGCAAGTTCTTGGATATTTTAGAAATCTTGTAACAAGACCTACAACTTTCATGTTTTGAGTTTTTCTTGAATCAAAATGGATCTAGGTGAAAAATGGTCATGAAAGTAAGGAAAAACCATGTTTCTTAACACTTGAAATTTTTCCTAAGTGTTAGAAAAAATCCAATCTTGACTTTTTGTTGACTTTTTCACATTTCTTGATTTTTTATGATCATGATGGATTATTTGAAATGATTTTATGATTAAAAAAGTTTGGACTTGAAAAAGTTGACCAAAAGTCAAAGTTTGACTTTTTGAGCAGATGAATTTTCATCAGATGATTCAGAATTTGTCTGATGAAGAAACATGGATTTTGCAATGTTTTGAACCAAGAAATTAGGTCAAGATGTTGCATTGAGGATGTTAAGATCAATCAAAACCCTAATTAGTCGATTCAATGTAGATTATGAGAAAAAGTTGGGAATTTGAAGATCAAATGTTGATGATTGACTAAGATAGATCAATTGAAGTGAGTGGAGACTCAAATCCTAATTGATTATATCTTGAATAGATGAAATTTTTGATAAAATTCTAACTTTGACTTTAGGAGAACACGCACGATCTATCCTGTTCTGGAACTGTTAGTGATGCAATGATCTTATGAGAAATACAAGAGAATAAAGTCTTGATCTTGTGCATTGACGAAATTCAAAAGAGTGTATTCATTGAAGAAGGGATGCCTCATGATCACTCCTCACAACCACAAAATCAAAAGTCGTTTGCGGAAGATGAAACCCTGAGCTTAGGAGGGTAAATTTTGGGGTGCAACATCCATACCTGAAACTTGGTCAGATAGTGCATCAGAGGAATTCACATCTCTCTTATTCCCCAGTCAGGGTCTCCAACAACTACATCCCCAAGCAGAAATCAAAGATCCCCGGCAGAACTTTCCCATTTTCTTCAAGATGGATATGTTTTGAAATACCAAGACATCTACATTCATACATCATTCATTAAAAAAATCATAATATGTTCATATATCATTCATGAGCATCATTACATACTTACATGCATCATAATCTGCATAAACTAATCTCGTTCTCTCAGTATAAATTCTCAAACAGGTGAGAGTTATTCACAAATTTCCAGTTATAGGGTCAAAGATAAATGCCCGAAAAAATATGGGAAAACTACCTGAATGACCAGACGAGCTTACCAACAGACAGCAGGATACATATTAATACCCAAAACAAGACGGGAAAACTATCTACATCCTGACGAATACTCATTTCAGATAAAGCCAAGACGAAGGTTTATTCTGACTTTTCTTATCATCAACTACTCCATATGACATCTTTAAGCCCATCTCCGACTACACGTTGATATCTCTCCACCTGCAGAATGCTGCATATCTGGTTAAAAATCAATACATACTAGTAACCTCATTCAAAGACGAGCATGGAGTCTAACGTACGACTCTCTCCCTAACATCAGCTTCTCCAAATGGCATCTATAATCTCATTCCAGTACATTGTCAACTGACGATCTCATTCCATGCACCAGTGAGTGCAAATTTTCAAGTGTACTCGAGTGTTCAAGCATCTTCTACCTTCAGGTCACGAAAGGCAAGCATACCAGTCTAACCCTTCAAGTACAAGAAGATTGAACAGGGGCAATTGTTATACCCCAAAAAATTTCCCTCCTATTTTTCTAGTCAATCCACATTCCCATACTCAAGAGTTCCTCAAGGGTTGATCAAATGAACCCTATCATAAACAATCAACCCACAACTAGGGTTTTGATTCTCTCAAATCAAGGATAAGTTCCATTGCCTCAAGTGATCATCATATCTCCTCATATGTCTCAAGGGATCACCATGTCAAGTTTCAAGCCTCACAACTCAATTTTGCTCAATCAATTGCTCAAATTGTTGAAAATCAGTTGTATTAGACAAAAAGTCAATTGTGGTCAACATACAGTCAAACTTCATCATTTTTTGTCAACATCAAGATTTTGAAGTCACATCCATCATTTGATCAAGGGTTGATCATGATTCATCAAAAAAACTCAAGATTTGATCAAAAGTCAAAGTTTCTAAATTATGGTTTCTTGATAAAAAGTCAACAGAACTTTGACCAGGCATAACTTTCACATACTTTATTATAAATTTTTCCATCAAAGCTCATTTTAAAGATAATTAAATTCTCTACAACTTTGTGTCTCACAAGCTTTGGCCAAAAATGCTTCATTTGAGAGTTATGGATCAAGCCATTATAGGTCCTTCTAAAAGTAAACAAAACGTCATCTTTTTCAAAAGAATTGTACATGAACATGGAAACTTCAATGAAGATAAAACCAAAAGGAGTGTTTAGAGGACATCTTGAGATTTTTAAAAAGTCCAATAACACTTCAAAATGTTGAAAATTGAGCAAGATACAACATGTGCAAGTTTGGGAAATTTGAAGAAGTGCATGAAGAGAAATGCTAAGCAAATTCAATTTTTTTCCAAATGGGCCTAAATTTTTATGGTTCAAACTTGTTTCTAATATTGTCAAGAACTTATCAAGCCCATTTGCATGTCATGCCTTCACGATCACGGTTTGCACACCTCTATTCCAATTTCGATTTCTATGATTCGCACATATTTAATATAATTTGATTGCATATTCGTGTTCATGATGCTATTTCGAAGCTTTCTGTGTAGTTCAATTCGAGTTTGAGTACAGGAATCATGAGTTGCCATTGTTAGAGTTTAGAGCTCAGAATTAGGGCTTCAGGAATCAGGCAAAATATGACGAAACCAAGGATACCATCATGTTCAGAAGGTCGATTCCAATAGATCCATGTCCTCACAACTAATTTCTATTTCGTATTTTTAGTTTTGTGATTTGCAGGAACTATGGCTACAGGAAAAAACTGTCACTATAGGCTATAGTAACAGACACAAACCATTGGTATAGGTCTGTGTCCCAACGAAGAAGATGAAGGCCTTGGCGCGCGTTTTTATTTTAAATGAATTTCTGGAAATTATTTGCCTATATATATATTTATTGCTTCTTGTTTAAACAACTAGCATGTCCAGCACATATGGCAAGTGAGGCGCGCATGTGATTGAGGGGTCTTGGATTCGAACCCTGGTGCCCCAAACTATTTATTTGCACTTTGTCTACTAACCCTATTTTCTTTTTTTCTTCAATTATTTTAATTTCTTTTAAAATATTTTTTAAAATTCTACAAAAATCACAAAAATATTTTTATTTTCAGAATTAGGTTAGAAAAATCCTTATTTAATTTTTTACACTAAAAATACTTTTTTCTCTTTATTTAAATTAATTATTTAATTAACCATGAAATTAACTTTTAATTTGTTTTCTCAATTAAAACCAACCACAAAAAAAAATTCTTCTAGAATTAGATCTGAAAAATCTTTATTTTATTTTTAGCATAAAAAATATTTTATTTTACTTTATATTTAATTAATTGTTAATTAATTATTAAATTAACTTTTAATTTATTTTATATATTAAAATCAACCTCAAAAATTTTAAAAATATATTTTTCTTTCTCTTAATTAGGTTCACTAACCCTAAAAATATTTTTACTAATCTTAAAAAATTTTGTTACTAATATTTTCTCTTATTTATTCTATTATTTAGTATTTAAATAGTAGAAAGTGACTCAATCTAATCAAAGAATGTGCTAGAAAGAGAATTGAGGATAAGAATGGAAGCTAGGAATCCAATAGGAAATCGATGTGAAAGGATAAATAAGATACGAGATATCAAAGTAGTCTTTATGATACCATGTTGACAGGTCTGCAGCAAAATCTTTTTCACTCATGATACTGGAATCATAACTAAAACTAAAAAGAATACTAAGCTGGAGAGTTGTTGATTCAACTCTTATTTCATAAAAGTAGGGATCGTGTACAGTTATAGGTTCGTTGGTCTTAAATTTGTTAGAGATATTTTCTCTAAAAACTCTTACAAATAACTAATCAGAATTAAATATCAATTGCTGTATTGTAACATATGGTAAAACAACTTAAAATTTGACACGATTTATTTATGATAATATACAATTGTTCATCTTGAAACTATTCAAATTTGTTATCATTTGTCATACGATAATTTGGTATTGCCCGCAAATGTTGAGCTATGTATAGTCAGTCCAAATTTCTCTTTCATGTTCAAATTGGATGGAGTAATATTATTTGGAAGTTCCAATTAAAACAATGTACTAATTGAGCTGTAACCAATTTTACTGTAATCAAACCCAGCTGAATTCCAGGACAACCTCTCCGACCAGAACCAAATGGTATACACTCAAATTCTTGTCCATGAAAATTCATTTTCTTGTCAATAAATCTTTCAGGGTAAAACTCTTCTGCATTTTGTGACCAAACATCATGATCTCTCCCTATAGCCCATGCATTTACTATAACTCGTGTTTTTTCCTTTATAAAATAATCATCAATTGTTATATTCTCTCTACATTCGCGAGGGATTAATAAAGGTCCAACTGGATAAAGTCTTAATATCTCATCGACAACCATATCTAAATAACTTAACTTTTTCAAATCTTTCTCTTCAACCATTCTGTTATGTCCTACTTCATTTTGTATCTCATCTTGAAGATTTTTCATCACTCTTGGTTCCTTAAAAGTTCAGATAACGCCCACTCAATTTCAATAGCAGGTGTGTCAATTCCTGCTTTAATTATGTCTTGTATAATTGCCTTGATGGTGGTTTGATCAATGACATGATTTTGTTCATTTTCTAGATCACTGGTTTGGTGCATTATTGATAGAAGTGTGGGTCTATGAAGTCTTCATCATGAATTTTGTCTACATTATTAATTTGTTCATGCTCTCCTATTATCATCTCTAGTACTTTATCAAATGCCTAACAAAAAAGTTAAATTAATATTATCGCTCATTAATTTAATATTCCTACTTATTTTAAGGAAACCATGAAAGCACATAAAAATTGAAAACATAATTAAACACAATTTGTTATTAAATAAATCAATTTTTGTTTGTGATCTAGTAAAAAATGGATGGATCAATATTTAATACTAACCTGAAGATCAAAAACCCCTAACCAAGGAATATAATCAGCCAGATTAAAAGCTCCAATCAAAATCATTACTTGTTGAGCCAACCCCTTCAAGTCAAATTGATCATACTTACTTCTACCTAATATCATCTTATACATGATATTTTCAACAAGATTCTCTACAACATCACTAACATTCACAACCTCACCCACCAAAGCAGCTTTCTCCAGAGACTTAACCAAAACACTCAACTCTTGTTTTCTAATAGGAGCAAACATCTCAATTTGGAAGCACTAAGAAATTTTGAAGTGCAAATTTTCCTCACACTTCGCCAATAAGGACCATACTCAGAAAAGGCCAGCCCTTTAGAACCGTAAGCCATGAGCTCAGAAGCTTGAATCTTTGGTCGGCTTGCAAAAACAATGGCATGGGTTGAGGAATAATTCTGCTGCTTTTGAAGATGAAATGATAACAGTTTGGACTTGACCAAGTTGTAAGGACATGATTGAACCATATTTTTTGGAAAGTGATTGAAGTTTTCGATGAGGAAGGGTGCCTAATATGTGGAGGTTTCCAATTATCAGTAGGGTTGGTGGACCTGGTGGCTTTTTATGATTTATGGTTTTTTGTTTTGGATGTAAGAAAAGTTTGAATAAAAGGTATGTGAATGTGAAAGTGAAGAAAAGGAAAACAAGAATTGCTGCAGAAGACATGTCTGCAAAGAATATTGGTTTGTATAAGTACTACTAAGGTTGATGTGCTTGTTTGTGGATTTGTATAAAGTTGTAAGGTTTAAGAGAGATTTATACAAGTGATATACGTTAATCAGATAGACTTGTCATCATTATTACTATTATTAGGATGCACCGAACAATTTGGGGGCCAAATCTGACATAGACATTGCACCACCATGTTTGCTATGTAGGAATCAAACTGAAAATGATAAATGCCGAAACCCACTATTTTGAAGAAAAAAAAAATAATCACAACAATCGAACAATGGAATGATAACTAATAACTTTTCCAGTTTAAAAAAATAATAATAGCTTTTTTTACGATTTTGGTGAGTTTGTAGAGATGAGCACAATAGGCAGAAATGTTCTCAAAATCAATAAAACCAGCTCAGGTTTCTATATGTAGGCTGTACAATATGATGTAATGTGATACACTATTCACTTACGAGCAATTAAACAATATGGGGCAGATTTTTCTTAATAAAACTTTGTTTGATCACAAACCTAATCTAAGTCATCACCTAGAGATAGAGAAGACACTAACTAAAGCACATTTATATATCTAAATCATCATCTGGGTCTTCATCAGAGTCGGGCATCTCATCATCTGAATCACGAAAATATATAATCTCACCTAGAGCAGAATCCTCCTTTTTACCACCCTTTGAAAGAGGTGCCCCCTCACTGTTGCTCTCTTCAAGGGATTTTCTACCATCATAAATTTGTATGGGATTACCATTTCCTAAAAGGAAGAAAAGAGCTTAAGCATAAAAGTACATATATGATTGGAAAACCGTAAGAAATGGAGCAAATACATGTCGATTTCATACCTTGGTGTTCAAAAGGAAGCACAACCTTTGCTCTGTCAATTTGTTCCTTCTCTGACAGCTGGAGATTAAATTGTACCTGTGAAAAACATAAAATCGATCAGCTTCATATCACAAACCATTTCTTGTTCGGTCTCTGTCATTCACCTTAGAAATGTTTGTGACTGTGTGTACGCAGATGCGTGCATATTCTACTATCAAAAGTATCCTCGTGTGTGAATACGAGTATATGAACAAACTAGGTGTTTAGCATGTGTAGGCATGGCATTAGTATATGAGATGTTTCTCCAAGACAGTTTATACCTCGCTATCATAATAACTATAGCTTACATAGACAGTTCAACCAAATAGGCATACCTAGCATCTAAAAAGTTTTCATTTCCGTACAAAAACACCGTGTGAATGATAAGTATTATTTCATTAGGGGATTCAATGAAAATAAGATCTCTTTTATCGATCAATTTGTCTGAAATAAATCTCTAATATAACAAGGCATATAGAACTTGGGCCTTTGCATCTAGTGAAAGAGATGCGGCTTCGCAGAAACTAAAGACTGACCTTTGGCAGTAAGCCTGCAACAGTTGTTCCATCTTCTGCTGAAACAGAAGCAAAGCTGATTCCTCCGGCTTCAACTTTAAACTTTTCACACTGAATAAAAGACACAAGATATATTACATCAGTGCGCCAATTTTTAAGATTAGTCTTTCCAAATACATATTCACAGACAGAAAAAAAGAGATCACCAACCATCACTCTAACACGTCCATTTCTGCGTTTAAGTCTGACATTAAATTTTCCTTGGGTAAAGTTTTTCTCCGATAAGGAATTCTCTGAAGAATGATGATCTGGTTCTACACTGGCCACCATGGAGGACATGTACTCGAGAGCAGCTGCAGCCTTCTCGTCGTGAAGGTCAGAATGCACTAATCCAAATATACTTGAAATTTGATCTGCAAGCATATAACAGCATATATTAAGAGAGGGTATTGTTACCGCATTACGTCAACCAAAGCCAACAAATATTATGCGCTAAAATAATCGAATAGCTCGTCTGTTCTGGAATTCAGGTACTCTAATGTATTTAATTAAATAACAACAAAGTAGACATATTATGCAAGAAACCTTGCTTGAAATAGTACAAAAGAAAATACCATGACTGCGCAGATTGCTTAGAAGGCCCGCAACTGATTGCAAAGATGCATGTCTTAACAGTTCACTTATCTGATAATATCCAAAAAGAATCCATTACGATTATTTATACACAAATAGATAATATAAGAGAAACAAAGAAACTGAACATTCTTAACTAGAATACTAATGATCTTGAAAGTAATGTATAACTTCTTGCTCAGTAATTCTAGGGTAGAAGAAAAACCGGAAACTTACAGATATGTACATAAATAGTGTGCAACATTAAATTGTAACATGATATCCTTATAACTGTATTTCTAGAAATTTTAAAAGATAAGACAAACTGACATATTCCATTCATATTTTCCAGTTTTACCCAAGCCTATATATAACATTGGGTTTGGGAAACATACTTTATATTATAATAAAATCAGTTGGAGGTTAAGGTTCCCATTCTAAGCTGATAAGTATTGGGATTTTTAGTGTTGTTGATGGTTGACGGCGGTCCATGGCGGAGAGCCAAAATCCTGTCATACCGGCCGTTTTGAGGCACTGTTATAGCGGATTATGGTGGGAAAACATGCAATATCAGGCCGATATTTACCATTACGGCGAGAAAAAACGCCATGTATATCTGCCATAGCAGATATTTGATAACACTGGATTTATAGTAGAACGAAGTAGAGATAAACTCCCTAGTTACAAAAATATTGCAGAACTTCAAGGGTTTGCGCCTCCCTAGTCAAAGGCTCCAACTCTCTCACAAATGATAAGATACTGTGCCTCTACTCCCATCCTAACTGTGTGACTAACTCAACCTAATCATTTCAAGTGTGTAACAATGAATGGGATAGGTAACCGATCAGAATTGAACAAAAACAATAACGATACAACAATCACCATATTCAATTATAATCACAAGGCAACAAAGAACATTAAATGCAACAGGCCAACACAGTAAACTCAACTAACTTCAAAGCTATGTCAACTCAAATCAACGGTCTTACCGAGTCTATTGCAACACAGAACCGGGATTTACTTTCTCCAACTAAACCTGAAAGTATAACAATTCAAAAAATCATCCAAATGAAGGGAAAAAAAAAAGAGACTAAAAGAACAGCTTGTTTCAAACCACAAAACCGTTGGCAATACCTCGGACGAGATCAGTAATTGCCAGAAACAACTTATCGATATCCTTGACTGATTTATAAGAAGTAACATCAAGTGCAATTCGTTCCGAAGCAACATTAACATTTCCAGATTTCCTAGTCTTATCTTTCCAACCAAGAGGATCAGTATAACAATCCAAAACATGAATCCTGCAAAGTAACACATAACAGAACAAACACATTATAGAAACTGAAAAATGTCGTAAATTTCCAGTTGAAATTAACCACTAAATAGAAAATATTTACCATTTGCTGGAAGATGCGAGTTCCAGTCCCTTATTCTTTAACAACTCGGCGTAAAACGAAGGACTCCGGGAAAGTGCGACGATGACGATACCGGAGTGAGATTTGTGTGCGGCGAAGTGTGAGGAGAGTTGGAGAAGAGTGTGAGAGAAAATGTTAATGGAAAAAGGTGAAGATATGGAGTCTTTGATTGTGAGAGTGGGTGCGAGTTCTCCTTCTAATGCTCCGTCTCTTAGGGTTCTGAAAATTGAATCGGACATTTTTATGGGAGGGGAGAAGTGGAAGACTGTAGAAGTTTGGTTTAGGGTTTAGGGAAACTGAAGGGAGAAGGAGGAACAATTGTATTCAATGAGAAACACTGGTAAACGGAATTCGTGGGAGTTTCAATATAAAACGAATTTCTACGGTTCTAGCTTCTACTGCTCAAACCTGCTGGCTGGGTTTTGGGGACGATGCAGGGAGGGTGAGAGAAACCGAAAAATATTTCTCAACTAGATTAAAGCTTAATAACTTACAAAACATCCTTAAATCAGATAAATTAGCAAGTACACTAAATTAGGAAGTACACTTACGAAGTAAATCAAATAAAGTGAATTCGTAAATACACTTACAAAGTAAATCAAATAAAGTGAATTTGTAAATGTATTTACGAATTTTGAATCTCAACATGTGAATTTGCAAGTGCATTTACGAATTTACCTAAATTTAAATAAAAAAAATAGTTAAATAGTTTTTACCCCCTGCCAAATAGACGAATTTTGATTTTGCCCCCTTAAAAAAAATTGTTGCGCAGACCTTACCAAATAAATATTCTAACAGTTTACCCCCTGACCACATAATTGACCTAATACCACCAGTAATTGTCCTACGTGTCAGTTACTTTATTAAATAATGGAAAAGAATTGTCACGTGGGTCTGATTTTATAAGATGCTTGAATTACAAATTTTCCTTTAACCCCCTGGAAAAGCTACGGTTTCTTTGCACACAAAATAGTCATCTTCTTCTTCCTCGTCGTTCCCAAATTGGATTTCAGAATACACAAAGAGTCTGCAACCATTAGTGAATCCCTTTTTACAACCATTAAAACAAAAATAAAAAGCCCCAAACCTTGGTTGTATGGATGGATTTGGTCTGTTGACAGTAATACTCACAGTATTCCCATGATTAACTCTATGTAACTCAACAGCATACCTCCTCAAATTAGCATATTGTTTGTCTGCATCTCCCTCTAGAATCTTCTTTGCTATGAGCTTTGCCTTCCATGCCCTAGCCACAGTGATGCCAACAGAAAAATTCTGCCTCATGTCTTGAATTATGTCAGTAATCCTAACACTCTCACATGTTTGCATCTTTTTAACCACAGCTTTAGCCACCCAACTTGAGCTTGCAGATCTGTTATCTAGAACCCTAGCACATGTGTGTTTGTCAAATATTGTTTTTATAGAATAAGTGTGCTTGTGGCCCACTTTTGAACAAAGTATTAAAAAACCACATTTGGCCCTACATTCTACCCTTACCATGTAGCTCTCGTTTTTCACAAACTTTATCTCCCTACCATTTAATATTGACCACTCACGTATTGCTTCTTAAAACTCATCAAGACAATTGAATTTTATACCCCCACTGAAATTTAAAATTCTTATTAAAATGCTTCTTCTTAAACTTTACAAACTTTGGTACTTTCTCCTCATCTGATATATCAGGGTCTGAGTTATCCAACTCATCACTTACATATTCATCATCATCTTCCACTTTTTTCTTTTTTGAACCTCTCATGAAATCAACCATGGAGGGTGCTTCCCTGATTGGTACAATAACGTCAATCTCTTCAAATCCATCGATCAACGCATTGGCACGTTCATCCTCACTATCTCCTAACCCTTCTACTCCATCTTCATCACATTTATCCATCTCAACTGTTTCATTCACACATCTGGGACTTACTACTGACACTGAAATATCTATTACATCATGCTCAACAAAAATGTCACCCTCAACCTCATTGGCACAAGAAAATGCAGCCAAATCGTAACAATCATCGTCTTTCTTGATCTGGAAATGGTTCGGATCAATTTCAATAACCTTAGTCCAAACCCTATATGTTCCTTGATTGATATCCCACCCATTCAACATCTTCCTAACGATATCCATAGTAAACTTATCAACATGAATGTTACTTACAAATGTCGTCACACCTCCCCTGTAAATCATATCTCCATCATTCATGCAAATAAATTCCCCTCCATGATGGAAAACAAGACTGAAGAACTGATTATTTTGAAATTTTAAAAGAAAAAATGAATTAATCCCTAACTACCATATACTATTTGTGACCTTCTAACACAAGAATAAAAAAACTAACCCTTCCAGCTTTCAGTGACTCGCTTGACTGTGTCGTCTTTGTCGCCTGCGTTGACGGCGGCGTGGGCGGCGTCTTCTTCTTCGTGTTCTTTGTTTTCTTCACCGTGTTTCTATTTTGTGTGCAAAGAAACCCTAGCTTTTCCAGGGGGTTAAAGGAAAATTTGTAATTCAAGCATCTTATAAAATCAGACCCACGTGACAATTCTTTTCCATTATTTAATAAAGTAACTGACACGTAGGACAATTACTGGTGGTATTAGGTCAATTATGTGGTCAGGGGGTAAACTGTTAGAATATTTATTTGGTAAGGTCTGCGCAACAAATTGTTTTTTAAGGGGGGCAAAATCAAAACTCGCCTATTTGGCAGGGGGATAAAAGCTATTTAACCCTAAAAAAATAAGGTGAATTCGCAAGTGCACTTGCGAATTCACCTTTTTTTAGAAAATTCTGGATTATTTCGTAAGTGCACTTGCGAAGTTCACCTCTGAAGTAAATTCGTAAGTACAGTTACGAAATCTGAGAGTATTTTTAGATTTCCACTAGGGGTAGGGAAGAAACCCACTAGATGGGTGAAGAAGTTTTCCTTTTTTATTGTGTATCTTTATTGGAAATGGCTTGGTGTTAATTAATTCATTATTTAGTGAAAACAATAATTAACAAATAATATTTAAATAAAAAATTATAAACGGACAAAATAAAAAATGATAAATGAAAAAAATGTGTTAAAGTTAGGGTGATTATGTCTTTGTTCATTTTTGTTCTTTAATTTTAAAAGGGAATATTTTAGTTTTTTAATTATTTAATTAAAGTCATGTATGTTCTTACCATTAAAGAAAATTAAACAAAATACTCATATGACGTATCTATGAATTATTATTAGGTGATATATCATTGATAAAGTATAAATTATATTCACCTCACAAAGTATTCACCTCATAAAGTATTCATCTCACAAAGTATTTAAAGAAGACAATTGTGATCTACACAATGAATGATGGAAATGGTGAAGAACGAAAGAGGACGAAGATAAGTATTTTGTGAAATGAAAAGAGAGAAACAAGTATTTTGGTAACATAATCTCTTTTCTACGATTTAGGGTAATTCTCGCTTTTCATTTTTCTCCATTTTTAATTTAGGGTTTTTCTATGTTTTCATTTTCGCTCATTTTTGTCTTAGATATTGAATGTTGATGTGTGGTGTTTAAGGTATTATATTCGTTTTAGGGTATAAAGTTAGTTTTAGGGTTTTCTCATTGATTTAGATTTTGTGTTGGTTCTAATTCTAAATGTTTTATTTTTAGGTAAAATATGAATGAATTTGATCATGTAATTATACACCATGGAGGTTCATTTGAAGATGACGAGTCGTCTAGTTATGAGGTATTAGTTTCATAGATGTGATGTAGATAAGTGGAGCTACTTTGAGGTGTTAAGGATAATTAATGATCTGGGATATAAGGAAATTATGTTACTAGGACTTCATGGTTGTTATGTTTACTTTGTGTAATCACATGTGTCCCCAAGAAATAGTTGACTTATGGAAGGTACATCTGAGTGCTCATATGTATGTACAACATTGGGTTAGAGAACTAGTTGAGAAAGTTGTCAAAAAAGAAAGAGACATCTAATACATTTGTTCACAATGCTAATGGTGTCCCATTTCACTTACTTCTATTAAACAATAAGCCTAAAGATGCACATTGCAAATCCCATATTCTACAAAATAAAACAAGAACTTGGGAAAAAACGGTTTTGGATCGTTCGCAATACCCATAGAAAATGACCTACGAGCGAACCTCGAGTGAAAAGACACACATAACATGTAGACCTTTGTACTAATTAAAAGTAGGCAATTTCCCCCTTACCATCTGATTCAATCTGACAGTTGTCCACACAACATATTTACATCATATGCGAGCAAGTTCAACCACTCTTGATATATAAGAGTAGCGCACCATTTCAAAGATTAAAATTCACTTTCACTCGCCCGATAGTTATCTTCGTTGGCTTCAATCTCTTCTCTACTACATCAAAAATATATATCCACTAAAAGATAATACAACTTCATTACTTTTTCTTTTTTTTTTTTGGCCAGTTACAACTTCATTACTTTATCTTTCATTTATAATTCCTAACCGAAAATAATCGGATATAAATAATTAAATAAAGATTTGACTTATCAATTCTCCTTTGCAATAGAGTGCGTGTCAAAAGAAAGCAAGCTTCCCTTAGAATATTCCCAAAAAAAAAGGTTCCTTCTTCTTCGGTGATATTGCGCATCACGTAAAGAAATTAGTAATAGTAATCGTCCAATCAAAAAGAAAATAGTAATGATAATCAAGGGCCGAGAAAAGTATACAAAGTATCAGTGCCTACCACGAGAGACCGTCAGCTCTGACTGAACATTTTCAATTACAACTTTGTGGCAACTAATCAATCACTCAATTATACAAACTCATTAATTTAACCAACAAAAGTAACCACACATTGCTTCAACCTTTTTCGACATTTCTTCACCTGGTAGCAAATACAAATTTGAATACCAAAACTATATAACTATAAATCAATCTCCAATACTAAACTATTGTTTTCATCCAAAAAAAATCATCATGAAACACTTTTTACTAAGGTCAACAGCACAAGCTCTCCTCCGCAGAAGCCGGAACTTCTCAACAGCAGCTATCTCTCAGCCGAAACACCACCACGGCGACGGCACTTATGGAAGCTTCTACTTGCAGAGGATGTCTACTCTGCCAGATCAAAAAGATCAGCAGCCAGAGGAGAACAAGAAAAAAAACGATGTCAATGATAAGAACAGCAAAGCGGTCGTATCGAGTTACTGGGGGATCGCTAGGCCGAAACTTCTTAAGGAAGATGGAACTGAGTGGCCATGGAATTGTTTCATGGTAAGTGTTATTCTTATATATCATGTTCATGGTGATGTATATGGATGGTGTTTTACATGACATGTTTTGTTTTTTTATATATGATGTCTGATGCAGCCATGGGAAAGTTACAGCTCAGATGTATCAATAGATGTCACCAAGCATCATGTGCCAAAAACACTTGCTGACAAGTTTGCTTTCAGATCTGTCAAGTTTTTAAGGGTTCTCTCCGATTTGTATTTCAAGGTAAAACTTTGAAATCTGAACTATAATTTGTGTTGTTGTGAAGGGTAAAAGTTGTCCTCAGTTTTATATTACACCCTAGTGATTTAACTGGGAGGACAACTTACGTGGCAATCAGGGTTCAACTTTCGAACTCTGGTCGCCATACTCTCCCTCCAAACCGATCATTTTCATAATGATCTGGATCAACTCTGCTGTTATGTGTTTGATTCATTTGAACTATAATTGCTACAGGAACGGTACGGTTGTCATGCAATGATGCTGGAAACAATTGCGGGTGTCCCTGGAATGGTAGGAGGGATGCTTTTACACTTGAAATCTCTGAGAAAATTTCAGCACACAGGTGGTTGGATCAAGGCGTTACTTGAGGAGGCGGAGAATGAGAGGATGCATTTGATGACAATGGTTGAGCTTGTGAAACCAAATTGGCATGAGAGGCTTTTGGTTATTACAGCACAAGGTGTTTTCTTCAACGCATTCTTTGTGTTTTATGTTCTCTCGCCGAAAACAGCGCATAGATTTGTTGGTTATTTGGAGGAAGAGGCTGTGATTTCATATACACAACATTTAGATGCAATTGAGAGTGGTAAAGTTGAAAATGTACCTGCTCCTGCTATTGCAATTGATTATTGGAGACTTCCTAAGGATGCGACTCTTAAGGATGTTATCACTGTTATTCGTGCTGATGAGGCTCATCATAGGGATGTCAATCACTTTGCTTCTGTGAGTGTCAATTTATCAATTATAGCTATATTAACTTTTGTTTTTGTTTCTATCAAATTTTAGTCTCATAAATATAGCTCTATAACTTTAGAGATTTTTTCTGTAGAAACTAAAAAGGGGCTAATAATATATTTATCACATTTTGTTTCATTTGTTCTGTATATTGTGTTCTTTCTTTTTGTAGGATATTCATCATCAAGGAAAGGAATTGAAAGAGGCTCCAGCTCCTGTTGGATATCATTGAGTCATTGTGTCTATTTTTTTATCAAATAGTAATTCCTATGCTCTAGTATTTGTTGTCTAAACTTTCAATTTGTGCCTGAAATGTTCAATAAATAAAATGTATTTTCAGTGTGCATTTTGTCACCTGAAAGTTTATCAATGCACAATATCAAGGAGAAATGTCCTAATTTGTTGTATTTGAAATAGGGGTAGTGATGTATGTTGTATTGAGGAATAAAAAAGACCATTATTATATCCAAAATATTTTCTATGAACATTTCAAAAAGAAAACAGAATCTCATAAATTTGATTTAAGTGCCTCTTCACAAGAAATCAAGGAAATAATTGATTCCAATGAAAAAAAATACATATCCTAGATAACGTACTCATGTACAAAATTGTGTTATCACATTGAAATAGGGGATTTTGCACATCCACAAAATGTGTACAGAGCCATTTGCATATTCTTTTTTCTTTTCATAAATATAATTTTACATATATCATTCTTTTGTTCAAATTCTACATGTACCTGTCTATTTCTGTTCTCAATCTATTTCAATTCCATATATCCGCGGTTCATGATCAGACTCATAAGGAAAGTTGAAACAATTTCCAGAGGTGGAGCTGGAAATATGTTCAATGGGAGGATCCAAATAATGATGATCAAGTTAAGCACGTTTGAAAATGAGACTTTCCAAGATGTGAATATTCCGATCTACCTGATACCTGACACTTGTTTCATTCATAACTTTTATTGAGTTGGAAAATTGGTGGCCAGAGTATCAAACCATGTAAGTCATTCCAACCTGCATTAGATGTGAATGTGGTACGCTTAAATTTGTGATCCCCCTTCTGCAATTCTTTCTAAGAAAGGCATAAAAATAGTTTATAACTAGTTTCTTCATAAACCATGACTCTTTCCTTGCCCTTATATCTCCATGACCAAGAAGATAAACCACTCCAGATTCTTTAGCCGTGCGTATAAAAGATAACTCTCTTTCTAGAACCTGCTCTGCATCCAGCACAGGGGGTTTGGGCGACGAAGGATGAGCATCCTTTGACGTGCTAGGTTCAAAAGTAGGCATGAAGGTTTCATTAAAATCAGCTAGAAGAGGAACACCGAGTGAGTAAACACTCCCATTCGGATGTATGAGAACTCTAGTACTACAGCACTCATCATCTAAATCAGTATCCTCATCCCCGTCACTTTCAAGTGATCTCTCTTGTGCCTCACGACGTATAAACTTTTCTAAACTCTCCATTAAAAGCTGTTCAAAAGCTTGGTGATTTTCTTTCCGAACATCTTTGTAACCATACCTGTCGAGATATAAATGTTCAGATCAGACATATAGATAACAATATTTTAATGACAAGGAAAGTAATGAAAAAATTACTAAACACGATAGTTTCAGATAAAAAATAGTCTTTTCATGAACTAACAGACTACCCAAATGAGTGGTTAATGTTATATCTCTGTAAATTTTCCCAATATTATATCACTATTATTCCCTTGTTTGAAGCAATAGCATTTTTAGCATGTTACTAAAAAGTATTATGCACTTGTAGACTTGTTGCACTTGTTACCTGGCAATACAACGAAATAAATGATAGCTTCTCTGGAAAACTCGTCGAAATAGAAACCTTTCATTTTGGGGCACCATAGCAACTGGAACAAACTTGATACTCACAAATATAACCATGGAGTGTATTGCTGGAAGTGTGGTTAGAAAATGCCCAAAAATTCCTGGAATTCCTTTGACCAACTCGTTATAAAGTAGACCAATTCCAGGAGCTCTTATCGTCCCAAGATTGCAGCCCAATTCTCGCATTAAATCTGTTGATAGCTTTTGCTTGACTTCAGTTTCATACTTGAGCTTGCTTCCATAGTTCCAGACGAACATTATAAAAAACATTATTGCAGCAAAGACCAATATAATCCAACTTCCATCTGTTATGCCCCACAAAACAGATGAAAAGAAAACTAACTCCAAACCCAAGAATACTACCAGGAAACTCAGCACTACGATGATGTGCATCTGCCATATAAGAAGCATAACAAGAGTGACTAAAATGGTGGTCATCATCATTACCCCCAGCTCAGCAATGCCTGAAAGATGACAAAGGAACACACTAAAAACAAATACTCTTTTATGTTAAATTAGTTTTGGAGGGAAAGTTTGGTAAGAGAATTTGTAGGATTATAATTTAGTATGATATATATCTATTACAACAATATTGAAGGTAGAACCAAAGAATTGGGTCCTCTTAAACGAGACTCCGCCTCCAATATTACTGTTCTTCCACTATAGTCAAGGACATCCAGAGAGAAATATTAAGAGAATTTAATGCATATGTGGCAGATAAATTTGAAAATTTCATGGAGATAAAATAAATACTTTGAAATAAAATATTTACCATATGCATTTCCAATCTCATCAAGGAATGCATATGTGGCGGATAAATTTGAAAATTTCATGGAGATAAAATAAATATTTTGAAATGAAATATTTAGCATATGCATTTCCAATCTCATCAAGGAATGCATATGTGGAGGATAAATTTGAAAATTTCATGGAGATAAAATAAATATTTTGAAATAAAATATTTACCATATGCATTTCCAATCTCGTCAAGGTTAGATATAGAGCAGACGAACACCACAGAAACAGCCAGCAAGAACCAGTTTATGACAGGAATATAGATTTGACCCATAAACTTCCGAGAAGTGTGAACTATTTTAAGACGCGGGAAACAACCAAGAGCAGTGGACTGTTTTATGCAAGAAAATGTAGCTGTTGTCATAGTCCGACTTGCAATTAGTGCAGCAATATTAGCAATGAGAAAAGTTGGCCAGAATACACCGCCTACAGACAAAGAAAAGTATTACTTACACCGAAGTTTATGTGAAGTGCAGAGACATTGTAAGGAATGCAAAACACAAATACACACACACAGACACCTACTTGGAATAGAAGTAAAAAAGGCTTCGCCAGCATCAGCATGGTGTTCCATAAGGTATGCAGCTTGACCCAAATAACCCAATAGTAGGCACGGCAAAACAAGAAACACAAATGTTAGCTGCAAACAAACCAGCATCAGTTTCATCAATGTATAATTTGATATGACCAAAGAAATAAAAGAAATTCAACCAGAAGCCATGATAGATGATCCATTACCTGAACTGCTCGAACAGAAAAGTAGCAAAGATCTGCAAACATGGCTTCAGAGCCTGTAACATGATCGAATAACAATATTAACTGATAGTGGAAAGATTTGTACATGCCAGAAATAGTTAAATGTAAATTGCATATTTACCACATCACAATATTAAGATATTTTTGTTTGGTGCGCAAAAACTTAGTCTATGTTTAATTAAATATTTAATGGTGGGGTAGAATGAAATAAATTTCCATACAATTGTCCGGATATTTTTGTATGATAAACAGAGTAAAGTTTTCATTCTATTGTTTGTTTAAAAAGTGGACCGGTTGACAGTAAGATTAATAAATAGCATACCCCAAGAAAAGCAGAGAAAGATAGAGAATGCAATCCAAAACACATACTCAGGGGGAGTGTGTCTGTCTACAAGGTCTGCATGCCACAAGCCTAATCAAAAGCTTACAGTGGTTCTTACAAATGACCTCTCAACAAAAGAATCCTGACTAGAATCAAAACTGCAACTTTATTGGCATTATCTAATCCTACTAATACAGCCAACTCTCATGGGAATAATACATGCTTCTCAAATAATAGTAAAATTTGTCCATGAATTTCACAAAATCATACTCCATTTGTAATCAATGAAAAATATAACCAACCCACAAATTAATACTCCTACTATTCCTTGAACACGGGGCATTTTTATTCAGAATCATGAATCATATATAGCCCACAATAGCAGTACTATAGCGGCTACACATTGCATCACTAGGGTGTTCAACTGCATCGCATTTTTGGGTAGCCGCTGGCATTTGCATCCCATACTCACGACTGCTACAGCAGAAAAACATAGCCCCTATATAGTAAACCAGCTCCTACTCAGCCCCAATGAATCTCGAAGTCATAATATATGCCGGTAGGCAATGGATTAAACCTCCGATAGTAATTAGAGAAAATCAATATTAGCCATTGCAATTGCTACCAAGCCATTGATTTAAAAAAGACAACGGGGACATAAATAGAATCAAAATATACATGAGAATATATATTATTATTATTATTATCACATCTACAATATCAACGATCCTGCATGTGTTTACCAGTTGCACACAGAAGACAGCCCCCGAGAGAATACCATGCTTTAGTTGAATTCCTTGAAAAGAAATAATAGATATGAATAGGATTAAAAGCCCTTAAGACACTGCTGTCATATTTTACAAGATTGTATACACCAATGCCCGCAAGAGAACAAAACCATAAAAATAATGCAGGTCCTACAGCAAGCCCGGCTTTACTTGTTCCATACTTCTGTACACTAAACAAAACGACAAGGCAAGCAACAGAAATCATCACCACTTGATCTGCATAATCACGGAAAAAGTAGAAAAAATTAATACAACTTCATTAGTGATTCTAAAATTGAAATAATTAGCCAATTTTTCCCAGTTTTCACCAGAGTCTCCCAAACTATAGAAACGACATTCCGCATACACACTTGGACTGAATTATAATACATTGAAAACTATAACTATTAATGTAGAAACAACAATTATTTATTTCAAAGGAGGAAGAAAGGTAGAAGCTATGTTCTCAGGATGTGTCTGGGAGTAATATCAAATGCAGGTATTAATAACTATTACAGACAAGAGTTTGTTAATAGGTTAACAAGGTACCTTGCTTAATGGCAGCTACCCCAACTTTCAAGCCATTAACAGATGATAGTACTGCAAGAAGAAAATTTTATAAAGTAAGAACTAGTATGAAGTAAACAAGGGGTTATTGAAAACAACAGCTGGCCATGAACACAGGCATCGAGATGTGATTAAATCATACTATTTAGTATCAATCAAAACTCCAAAAACATGTGACAAAAGCATTTCCGTAGAAGCTACAAAATACATAATACTAGAGCAGTAAGTAACCTGACATTGCTGGGGTAACAACCCCATTAGCTATGACCATAGAAGTACCAGCGAGAACTAATAATAGTAGAATCTTCTTTAGATTCGATGAAGACTCTAGCCTCTCCTTAATTTTTAAAGACCTTTCGAGCTCAGGGGACGGAACCTTTAGCCTAAAGCCTGATATACGTGCATCTGACGGCAACTGATTGGGAAGAAGATTCACCTTAGCATTACGACAAATCAAGGAATACAATGCAAATGTACCACCTGCAGTGGTTTCAAAATAATTATATAAGCCGATCGAGGACATAACATATAAGGAGAAAGAGAAATAGGAGTTCTTTTAGCTTTCTTTAAAACACAAAATTCACCATCATACCTTCACCATCGTCATTTGCCCAAAGAACAACAAAAACGTACTTGAGCAAAGGAATCAAGATTAAAGTGTACAAAACAAGTGATAATGCCCCAATAATATCTTCATTGTCTTTAATAGGAGCCTTTCTAAACATAACACTGAAGGTATATAATGGACTTGTTCCAACATCACCAAAGACAACACCAAGAGTTTGAAAAGCCAACACAATTTTCTTTCCCATGGTCATATCCTGCAACAGCACAACATAGTGAAGAAAGCAGATACAAAAACAAACTAAAATTGACCAAATGATTTTGCAAACTTTATTTCTGTTAAAAGAGTTGAATGCAAAGTGGTTTATGACTATAATGGATACATTCTCGTATAAGTAATTTGAATAATGAATTTGAGTGTAAACTATAAAATCCACAATTTAAGTCTAGAGTTACAAATCCTAGTTTCAAGTTAGAATCAATTCTAGAGACAACATCAATTCCAAACATCGCTATACACACTCTAACGGAATTCACATCACATCTATATAATAAATCTAACCAATGAAAGACATGCATCACAATAAAACCCATTTTTATTTTTAAAATATTGAAATGACACGGCACATGTAAGAATTCTAATTTGTTGTATGTGTAAAATAGTTTTACACCGACAGTGCACTATCTTTAAACTCAATTAAAAATGAGTTGAATCTCTACTCTAAAACCATACACATTCCAACGAAATTCACAACACAGCTATATAATAAATCTTATTTATGATTGGTTCCATGGTAACACAATAATTTTAATAAATCGGTTATATAAAGAGATCAATTATGGAGTCAAAATCAAACGAATCACCTCATAGTAGTGATGTGTATGAACACCAGGAACCTCAAGAGCTTCAACATCAAACGAATCAACTCGCGGACCAGTCCGAATAAGCCTCTGGTCCGCATTATCTTCATCTTCAGAATCGAACATAGATTGATGCCGCATATCGGAAGCATCGTATTCATCGATCTCAGACGGATCTTCGTCTTCCTGGAAAACCCATCGCGATTCGCTTGAGTCAACACTCCCGGGATCCTCCTCGTCTTCGTCGTTCGAATAACGGTTTCTAGGGTTTTCCATTGAGGATTGAAGAAGGTGAATGATGATTGGATTGTAGAAGAAGAAAAAGATGAATTGTGAATGGAATTGTTTGAATTCGAGAAGTGTAACGATACCAGGGGCGGTTGGGTGGGTTGTTTGTGATGATAACGATTTGCAAGTTTTTTTCAGTTTCTTTTTACTCTCTTTCGGTGTGCGTGTGTGTTAAGTTGGGGGTATGGTGATAATTGTGAAATGTGGATTTTTCACGTGGCAAAGCATGGGAATTGCCTAGGAATCTTTTTGAAAAGAGGGAAAAAAGGGAAAAGTTTTTGTTTATTTACATGGGAGTAAATCATCTATTTAAGGTATGTTTGATAAGAAAAAGTAATGAATGGATAAACCGAATTATATATTTAGAATTTATATATTTTTATAAATATAAGTAAAGAGTCAAATAAATTAGGTTTAAAATTATTTATTTTAAATATACTTACAAAGAAGTTCTTAATTTAAGAAAGAGCAATTTAGATCTTAGATATAGAGAATTAGTTCATATTAACGGATGATATAGTGTTCATATGAGGATATTTTTAATTGGTAATTTATAAATTCATCTCGGTAAAACAATAACGTAATGTTTGGTTGCGGAGGACTTGTTCTTCTAGTGTGGTGGAGAAGGATTTGACATGTAAGATTAGCACTTTAATGTCTATATTAATGAGAGATTAATATAATGTGTGAGTGAAGGTGGATTTAAATCATAGTTGGTTTAAATGTTTTAGATTCTGGAGCAGATGTGGCCTTTCTCTTATTTGGTTTTTAACCGAAGCAAAACAGTTGTCCTTAAAACTTCTTGTGGTGTGGTAGTGAGAAGACTTTTAGAGAATTATGTTGGGTTGTATGCATTGATGTCGTTGTTTGGAGAAGTGGAAGAGGTTTGGTAATCGTCTTGAATAAATTAGAGAATATGTACATTAAATGTAAGTCTCGTCATGAAGATGTTTCACATAATTCCTTTGACACATGCCATAAGTCTTTAGACTAGAGAGTGTCGTCTCTTCCTAAGATGTTTAATGCACTTAAATGTCGTTGTATTCTTGATGTAAAATCTAATTATTATTATTTTTCTTTCTATTTTCTTTTATTATGAGTCATTAATTAGTTTGTCTCTCTTCTTTATATAAAGTTCATCTGGCGTTTTAAAAATCTCCTCCCTTTTATGCAAACTTCAAGTTTCTTTTATTCTAAAACACTTTAATTTTCTTCTTTGAACTTGGTCGACACTCATTTCATAAATCTTTATCCTTCTTTGGGTCACATGTTTCCTAGTCTAGTGCATCTTCTAAGTCACATACCTTATTTAACTCTTATCTCCATTTTTGGCTCTTTCATGTACCATATTTCTCTTTCCTATTTATATTTTATTATCTTTATTTTTTATTCTTTCATGTACCATATTTCTCTTTCATGTTTTATATTTTATTTTGCTCATTTCACTGTTCTAATTATGGTCAATATAGAAAATGTACATGCAAGTGCAATAAATATACCCATTAGAGATTATTCATCTTCCATTGCATGGTATGACTCTCTCTCGCATAACCAACCAAAAAAACGACACGACACACGTCATTTATCACGAGTGCAAGCCCTATATTTTATGTGGATGTCGCCTGGGCAACCTCAGTCTAGGTGGGGACCCTGAATCACCGTTGTTTGAGACTCTCACAAATATACCACTACAATAATCAATTAGGAAAGTTTAGAATCTCTAAGTGTCTTAAAATTTCTCAATAATCGATTATGAATTGTGTTATAATCAATTATGCTTTTTAATAATATGAAAAATGCATTGCAATACTCACATGATCGATGATGATACATATCAAGTCAAATATTTATTAATTCATATTCGAATAATCGATTATGGTCACCAAGTAATTATTATGAACCTATCACGTATCTAAGTTATAATTCTCTCTTATTTTGATAATTATGTCCATTATAATTCTCTCTCTCTCTCTCTCTCTCTCTCTATATATATATATATATATATATATATATATACACACATACACAAGTGTCAATACTTTAGCACAAGGGTTGTATTTATAGAACCAGTTATGTGGGCTACAAACAAAAGACACCCAATTAATTGCATAATATCTTATGGTGTTTTGTATTTCACTCAAGTGCATCATACTTTATGATGTATTGTATTACATTTAAGTCTTTTGTTGATATATTAGCATGCATGAGCCTCCAAGCATCAAATGATTTAAAATGATGAAGATCTTCACTCCATATGAACCTAGTCCAGTTCCTCTTGTTTGAATGAGCTTGTCTATGTTATGAGATGAGGGCTCAGTGTGTGATAACTATTAAATGATAGAGGGAAATAAATGATGCTAACTATCTGTTTACAGTGATTTCTGGTAAAACAACCGCTAGTCCTCCAAACTATCAAATAATCTTAATGACTGTTATTCAATCTCTCTGGTAACTTGCAGGATCAACTAGATTGATCCTATGGGGTATTGGTCGTTTGGACAAACTTAATGGTAAAACTAATATTCATTGTTAGGACTTTTATTTAGAGTGTTTTATAGACGTTCAATGTATTCTGATTACAATGTTAAAGAACTTAATGACATGATCAAGTAAAGAAATACAAAACTGACTTGAATGAGTAAAGGTTTGATTTGCAAAGAAATGTGTAAATGCAGAAATACGTAAATAACTTTGAATGTAAAAGACTTTTAATGTAAAAGCATGAATATAAAAGCATGGAATGTAAAAGACATGAATGTAAAACGTTAATGTAAAAGGTTTCTGAAATGTAAAGGATTTCGAATAGAAGAAAACGTTTAAATGCAAGAAATAGTTAAATGGCTTTGAATGTAAAGAACTTTAAATGACATTGATGCGAAAATAAGAGATAAACTGGAAAGATAAAGAGTTTTACTGAATTGTAAAGGTTTGGTGCTATCATACGTACATTGTTCGAGCATTCGTTTCCCTAGCCATGTGGTATTTTGAATGTTTACTGAATTTTGTACAACAGATATGACACACGAAATCCTAACACTAAGACTTCTATTTATACTACTTCGACCATAACGGTCTGACTTATGAGATTCTGCCACGTTCAGAACATGCAGAACACTGCGCTTTTCTAGCTTCCACGCGTCTTCGAATCGTTCCAGCGCATGTATATTTGAATTCCAATCATCCCACTCACGTTTGAATTTCAAATGTTTTAACATTCTTCGCTTCGAACTCATCTCACAGACACAGTCTAGTTAGCACTCCGAGGCTTCTTTTAAATATATCTCCACAACTGTTACTCGAAGCTCCGAACTTTGACATGTCCATTCGAAGAACCATTTCTTCCATCCCGAACTATGACATTCATTTTATTCCAATCGAACAATAATCTTGTTCCATTTCGAACTCGAATATTCCACTTCGAACCACATATATCAAAATCTTCAGCCAACAAAATGCCCCTTTAAAATATGTATTTCGAACCTCTTTGAGAAATACTTATTTTAAATATATTTGCAAGATTTTGATGTGACTTTTGAGTAATCATCACATTACTGCATATGACTTCCACTACGTCAGTCACGACGTCTCTTGGATTTCCTAACCGCTTCAAAACAGTAATCACAGCATGGTGCGGTTACCAAACAATGATTATCATTAATCACGCTTATTACCAATGCTAACTTTACGCCACCTCCTTCCAAATCCAACCCATGATCCCCACATATCCTAGCCTCAGTTGGTAAGTGTTTCAACTTCCTCACTTATAAAAACTAATCAACTTAGTCTTTTACTCTTTTTCCACACTCTGAAACTCTTCTTCTTCTACTCTCGCTGAAAAAAACCCTAAAGCTTTCAACAATCTTCAACAACATCATCCCAAATGAAGAAAATCTCCAAAAAGAAAAGCAAGAACGCAGGAACGATTCTGGAAAGTAAGGTCGGTACTCATCAAGGTCAATTTGTACTTATCCCTCAACCAATCTCCAAGGAACAGGAACTGCTATACGCCTCTCAGGTATTGATTCCAACCAATGTTGCTGGAAAGAGGTTTGCTCTAATGGGTCCTCTTATAGTTTTTGAAATATTAAAAGATACTAGGAAAATATTCCTTGTCTGTTATGATTTCAAACCTTTGTTTAATAAGATGGACATCCTTAGGATAGGAACTGATAGTGTAGGTGAGTCTTCTGCTTCGAAAACCATAGAAACCCCAAACGTTCCCCCAAAAGATCCCTTCATCTTGGATTATGTTAAAAGCAACTTTAAGCCGTTTCGATCTTGCCCTACCCCTGACGCAGCTTACCAGAACTGGCTTACTAAGGTAGAAGCTAAGAAATCCCAGCAATGGGAGGAACTAGGAATTTATAATTTGATCAAGTTATCGAAACCAGGCTTCACCTATAGCCACCCCTTATTATTTGCATCCTTATATTTCTGGGACAGCACTTACAACACCTTTCACCTCCCTGGAGGGATGATAACACCCACATTCTTCGACATAACAGCCATCACTGGTTTGTCACCAGTAGGAGAAACTTACATTCCTGACTCTGAAGAACACTCAAGTATCATTGACTTTGATGTCAAATTGGCCAGTTTCTCTAAGTTTATTAGCCATTATCACACTGAAGGAGAAAGTGTGTCAGATGTGGAGCATATTGCCTTTCTTACTCTGTGGTTATCAAGATATGTGTTTTGCAGCAGGTCCTTACAGCTAGCCAGTAGGTTTATTCCTCTAGCTAGGGACTTACATGAAAATAGGAGAGTATGTTTGAGTGAACTGTTACTTGTTATCTCTACGAAAGCTTGAGATCAGCTGTTTCGAGTTTGAAATCCCACACTCCTAAAAACATCTTGCTAGCTGGCCACTTCTGGTTACTCCAATTATGGCTTAATGCCATGTTTGAATCCTCATTATCCACTGCTGACACCATCGTTAAACAAGATCCAGAGATAGCGGATCGAATTGTTGAAGGTACAAGGCTGAGAATACTTACTCCGAATGATGATAAAGCTGACTTCAAAGTCCTCTTCTCACAATACATCATTCTTTTCTCGAAGAGACATAAATTTGAAGAAACCATGGCACCTTTTGCTTCAAGAACTCACGGACCATCATGGTTCACCATGTCTCTCTCCGAGGCTTCTAAGAGCAAAGAGATTCAAGACATTTGGAAAACCTTTTTACTTCCAAGGCTAATCTCCTCACGAATCACTCCGTCCAAGAACCAAATCTTCCTATTTGCCTATCAACCCAACTTTGTTTCCAGGCAATTCGGTTTATGTCAATTAATCCCTGAACCCCTTTTCCAAACCCAGAGCGCCATCACTTCTGGTCGAACCTTCAAAGCAAGAGAAGCCAAGCTGCAACAAGAACAATACCAAGGCTTCGCTCAGTTCGAGCTAATTCCTTTCGAACCAACACGTTTTATAGCAAAGGGTTTTCTGGAATGGTGGACTAAGTTCTACCAATCTTGTATGTTCGATACCCTCACTATTCAAAAGAAACTAACTGATGCGTTCGATGTGCAGGTACATTCGAAGAAAGGTATGTTCGCTCATGCCAAAGAGATTAAGGCTTTTCAGAATTACTTCGAAACAACTTATGATCCTACACGCTTGGAGACCACTGTGTATCGAGCGTCCCAAACCTTGAAGGAAAAATTTAAAGAAAAAATTTCTAAGTTCAAACTTCCTTCAGGGTTGTCACCTGAGGATAGGTATAGGTTGGCACTCGAAATGCATCCACCTAAATTTCCTAGACTACCTACCTCAGAACTGGCTCTGGCTTGGTTTCCTCCATACCCTTGGTGGTTGACTTGCAAAGAGATGTTCAAATACAAATCTCAAAAGAAACTAAAGCCATCTGAGACTGTGACATGGGCTCGACATTGGCTCCATAATTTCCCAGGACATCTTCGCTATGACCTTTCTGCCATGTCGATTATATCTAATCAAGGCGCAGGTGCGAATGCTTGGGAAATCCCAAATGTTTCTTACTTTCTTTATTTTAACATTTTACCTCAATTGTTTCGATTTTCAGCCATCAGGATCAAGACTGTTGCTTCGAAGGCTAAGGAAGGAAGTAGTTCTCAACAAACCATCGAAACTGATGACAACGTGCCCCAAGCAATTCCAACAATTACTCCTGCAACAACAACACCAGCAACAACAACCGTTCCAACTCCAAAGGTAATTAATCTACCCTGATGTTTCGAATAAACTAAATTTTATAGTTTAGGTCTAACTCATGTTTAAACCATTTTAGACTAGCGAACTCCCACCAACGAATCCAAAGAAGAGAAAACCAAGTACCACTGGGAAGAATCCCAAGGCTGGAGGGAATTCACCAACAGCTTCAAAAAAGAAGCAGAAGAAAGAAATTCCCAAAGGCGCTGAACCAATTGGCATTTCTGGACTCGATTCCAGAGATGCTGCTCCCTCAACTAAATCCAAAAATCCACCTTCGACCTCCAATGTAATGTTGGAACATATAGATAGCAATCTCTCTTCAGATAATCCACGGGTAAATTGAATTCGAATTTTTAGCAAAACTAGTTATTCGTACCTTAGTACATGTTTTTAATCTTTCTTTGTTTGTGTATGACACTTCGAATCCAATCCCTACCACTTCGACTCCTCCATCAAAGACCGCTGCTCCGATCCATTCTTCTCCTCACGGGGACTCCAGTAATCTGATGCAAAACAAAGGATCCTCCAACATGGCGGTTCCGATTGGGGCTTTTGAGCAGCAAGACGACCAAGGCACTTCTCCTCCTTCGAAAGAGACGAACGAAACAATGCCTCAAGACACTGCAGAAGTTCCTCCAGAAACTTGTCTTCCGAAGTCTCCTCTCGAAATCCCTCAAGAGAGTGAAAAAGTCACCCAAGCTGAAGAGAAAAAGGCTGACTCTTCTCAAGAGAGCGAAAAATCTGGTGAGGAAGGATCTGAGGAAGAAGAAGAAGAAGGAGAAGAAGAGGCTCAAGGCGGTTCGAGCGATGGAACAGAGTCTGACGCTCACAGCAGTGAAAACAATGATATCGAAGTGGTGGACCTGGTTGGTGACGAAGAAGATGATGAGCAAGAAAATAGTGAAGGTGATGGTGCTCCTACTAATGAGCCAATGGAAGTCGAGATGGATGTTACTCCCTTGCGTATGGAACTTCCTGAGTCTTCCCAACCTCAAACAGCTGAAGAGGAGTTAGCTCTCTTAAAACGAAATGACCCAATTGGATATATGAAGGCTAAACTAGCTCAAAGTGATACTCCTCTTCCTAAGGCTGGTACTAGTTCGACTATTGATTCAATGCCCTCAGATGATAGGGTTGTACTCCTTCACAAAATTAGGAGAACAATCTTTGATGTGGACTTGTTCGAAGTGCTTAAGAAAGATAGTACAGCCTGCTATACCATGAAGGAGTTACTTACACAAGTTAACCTTGCCACCTGCTCTTTGGAGGTCAGCACCATACTATTCGAACTTCAAACTTTGCTGGATAACGTAACTGGGTGTCTCCTTCAGGATGAATTTGCCACTAATAAGGTCCAAGAGAAGCGAACTTCCATGGACGCTGCTTATGAGCATGCTTCGAAGCTCTCTAAGGAAGCTGAAGATCAAGCCATGCATATAAAGCAAGCCAAGACTGATTATGAGGTTCGGGCTAAGTCTATTCTTCTCTGGGAACAGAAGATTCAAGAGCTTCAACAAAAAGTTAAGGAGGCCCAACAACAACAATTGGCATATGACACCAACACTGCTGGCACTCAATTCGAAGAGCTCCTCAATAAAGGACTTGCAGAGATGGAAGCAGTTGAGCAACTTAAGGGTGAAGTTGCTACCCTGGAAGGAGCAAGGCGCTTCACTCAGCAAAGGCTTGAGTCCTTTCGGAGTACCTTTGATAGATTGAGGAACAATGCCTATTTTTAATTCTTTTGTTTATTTAAATGAATCTTGAATTTGGTTGAATGTTAGTTTGTAATATCCAGACAACGCCATTTTGGCACTATATTACCATTTTGGCATACCTTTATTATGTTTCGACTACGTTGCTATTATTCGAATCTCCTGCAGGCGTGGCTTATATTTCTTCAAATATTTCCCATTAACCTTTAAGATTCGTTTATCATAATTCAACTCTTCAATTTCATATGCATTATTTGAAAATATCTTAGCTATTCGAAAAGGTCCTTCCCAATGAGGTGACCATTTGCCTAATGTTTTATTTTTCTTATCCATGGGCAGTATGACCTTCCAAACTAAGTCATTAATGGTAAATGTTTTACCTTTCACCCTTTTATTATATGCCCTAGCTACTCTTTCCTTTTGCCTCATTAGGATTTCCAATGCATGCAATCTAACTTCGTCTAACTCAACTAACTCGTTCATCATCATCTCCCAATACAATGCAGATGGGATTTCGTTTTGTCTTTGAATTCGAACTGATTGTAGATGAATTTCTACTGGTAGAACTGCATCATGACCAAATGTTAGTTGGAAAGGCGTGGTGTTAGTAGCTTCTTTAGGAGATGTTCTACAGGCCCATAGTATTTGGTCTAAAGTCTTATGCCAATTCCTTGGCTTTTTACCAACATGTTTCTTAATCAAACCTATTATTACTTTATTGGTTTGACCGCCATTTGCTTGAGCATAATATGGTGTTGATGTTAGTAATCTAAACCCCATTTCTTGAGCAAATTCTTGCATCTTCCTATCGATAAACATGAACCTTGGTCGTGGTTATGCTCTCCGCAATCCGAACCTATAGATAATGCTTCGTATGAACTCAATAATAGCCTCTTGATCTACAGCTATTAATGGTATTGCTTCGATCCACTTGGTAAAATAGTCTATTCCTACCAAGATATATTTCTGACCTTTTGACGAAGCAGGATTGATTTCTCCTATTAAATCTAATGCCCATCTTCTAAAGGGCCATGGTTTAATGATCGAATGTAACTCACTTGCAGGAGCATGTTGAATCCCTGCATGTTTCTGACATTCCTCACATCCTTTAGCAAAGTCTATACAATCTTTGAGCATGCTAGGCCAATACATGCCTGTTAGCTGAAGATTTTGATGCCTACGATTCGAAGTAGAGCCATGGAGCTCGAAATGAGATGATGATAAAGTGTTCGCGGAAGACACAATGAGGGTCACACGTTTGGAATAAATGGTTTAGCTCTTCGAATGGACAGAACGGAATTTCGAATGAAAATAATGATAACATGAGTAAAACAAGCTTCGATCTAGCAGTGAATTATATCTGAAGGAGTGAGTTCGAAATCGAAGTAAGTGGTACATTTGAAATTCAAAACGCGAGCGGGATAATTGGGAGTTAGAGCGCGCGCTGGAAAACGGTTCGAAGACGTGGAAGTAAGAGAAGCATGGTGTTCTGCATGTTCTAAACGTGGCAAAATCTCATAAGTTGGACCGTTATGGTCGAAATAGTATAAATAGGAGTCTTAATGTTAGGATTTCGTGTGTCATATCTATTGTACTAAAATTCAGTAACATTCAAAATACCACATGGCTAGGGAAACGGATGCACGAATGATGTACGTATGATTTGCACCAAAGCTTTATTATTCAGCAATGTATCTTTACATTTCCAGTTTAACTTTGCTTTTCATCAATGTTTTTAATCTCTTTACATTCAAAGTCATTTAACTTTCTCTGCATTTAAATATCTTTTCACCATTGTTGAAGTTCTTTACTTTTCCAAACTTTTACATTAAGAGTTGTTATTTTCCAGAAAACTTTTATACATTCGTTCGTTTTCTTGTCTTTTACGTTTCATGCGATTACTTTGAAAATCCTTTACGCCTTAAAAGTTTATTTTAAACTTTCTTGAGTTTATACACTTTCTTGCAATTTACTCTCTTGATGTTCTTACTTATTCGAATTAGTCTTACTTTGTTTATTTGGTCCTATCATTGAGATACTTGAAAATCATAATCAAAACGCAATTAAACACATATAAGACATTCTAAAGACAAGTTTCTAACATGATTAATTATCTTAAGTTCGCATACGGAACATCTCAATCTAGTCGATCCCGAGTTACCGAGGGATTGAATAACATAACAGTCATCACGCTTATTCAATAGTTTGGAAGACTAGCGGTTGTTTCACCAGAAATCACTGTGAACAAAATGGCACGCCCAGTGGGACCTAGTTTGCCGTTGTAAGTTAAGAAAAGTTATAATCACAATTAGAATACGAAATTTCTTTCTGAGTGAACAAAGTTCATTGGTATATGAACCTTAGGAGTGGTAGGATAACTAATAGTAACCAACCTTTACCCAGAAGAAATCGAAGTAATAGAATGTCTAATACAAACAATCAACAAGGGGCATGGGAAGCGTGCGTCGCCCGAATATTCGATATGCGGTGCATCTTCGACTAGTAATATAGCCACGAATGGAACAAGTGGCATGTCAACAAATAATTCAATTTTAGGCCATACAGGAACAAATGGTTACCCTGGGGGATCCGTCCCACAAGTAGGGACACAAACTCACTTCGCTACCCCACTACAAACTAGACCACCTAGTTTCGAGGGTAATAGACCCAGAAACCCTTCTTATGGGATGCCAACATCTTTTATGGCAGGCTTGCAGACTTCAACGTCAAATGCATCACCCCAATTGGGATCTGGATCTGGGGTTAATCAATTTCTCACGAATAACCAAGGGCTAGGGGGATATAGTGCCTTACCCACCTTAACCACAGAAAATCAAATGGCTTTTAGGCAATTGATGGATGATAGTAACCACAACATGATAGGAGTATTAGCACAAACGATGCAAGAAATCTTCGCCCCAATAGTTCAGAACGTGACTGTGACGAATAGAGAAAATGCAGATAATATGAGTCGAATAGCTGATTTCTTCGCTCCGCCAGAGAGGCGTAGGCAAAACCAGACAATGGTTCGAGCGAACGTACCTATCATCGAACAAGTCATTGATCACCCACCCTATAGGCCAATTAGAGAAGAGTTTAACCCAGGGGCAAGGTTACAAAGAGGAAACGCCCCAGTGATTCGAGAAGAACCACTCAGGAGGTTTGCAGAACCAGTGGAGAGGATCGAAAGATATGATGCCCCACTGATTCGAGAGGAACCACAGAGGGAAGTTGTGGAACCAGGGGCAAGGCTCGAAAGGCAAGAGGCCCCAGCATTTCGAGAGGAGCAACCTAGAGGGGTGGTTATGATAGGTAGAAACCAAGATGCTGATGCAGTTGTCCACAGAATTCGAAATGATAATATCTTGGCAGAAAATAACTTAACCACCATGATAGAGAGGATAATGGCCCAAAACGGTATCAATACAGGAATTAGGAGGCCAAATTACGCTTCTCCCATAGCAGACTATGTGATGCGTACTGATTTACCAAGGGGACATAAGATCCCTAAGTTTACCAAGTTCGCTGGAGATACTAATGAATCAACAGTCGAACACATAGCTAGGTATTTAACTGAGGCAGGAGACATAGCCAATAGTGAGAACCTTAGAATTAAATACTTCCCAAGTTCCCTCACAAAAAATGCCTTCACTTGGTTCACCACGTTACCACCGGGATCCATAGATACCTGGGCCCTCTTAGAAAGATTGTTCCATGAACAATTCTATATGGGACAATCGAAGATAAGTCTGAAGGAACTAGCTAGTGTTAAGAGGAAGTTTACCGAGCCCATAGAAATACTTGAATAGGTTCGACTATTGAAATCCGGATGTTTCACGAGGTCCCGAACATGAATTAGTCGAAATGGCCGCTGGTGGCTTAGACTATTCGATTCGGAAAAAATTAGATACACAATACTTGAGAGATATGGCTCAGTTAGCAGATAGGGTTCGACAAGTCGAAAGACTAAAGGCTGAAAAGGCCAGGGCTTCCAAAAGTAATAAGAAAGAAAGGATTTCCTATGTCGAGACCGAGGAGTTCGAAGATTATCCCGACTTCGACCAGGTCGAAGTGGATCTGGCAGAATTAAAACAGGCCCCACCCTATTCTTGTAAACTATTAGTTCCCACAAAAGGTAAAGAAATCGTTGAAAACGAAAAAAGTGATAAATTCCCAAAGAAGGTATATACCTTCGATGTGACAAAATGCGATGAGATTTTTGATTTGCTTGTCAAGGATGGCCAACTAATTGTGCCATCAAATGTCAAAATACCTCCTTTAGATCAAAGAAAGAAAAGAGGATTCTGTAAATATCATAGCTTCTTAGGCCACAAAACCTCACAGTGTTTTCTTTTCAGGGATTTGATTCAGAATGCAATCAAAGAAGGCAGACTAAAGTTTGCTGACAAACCAAAGATGAAGGTAGATGAAGATCCTCTGGATGTTGCAGACACCAACTACTCCGAGCCTTCAGGCATGGGAGAAATAAATATGGTGGAAGCTGACCAAGGGGTCAAGACACTGGAAGAAGATAACACTGAGGATGAGAGTTGGGTGCTGGTCGAAGTCAATAATCAAGTCACTAACGACGTCCATCAACAACCAGAGGCTTCGATGAAACCAGCACAGTTGCTGGTTTCGAAGGACATCCAGGCTACTGAGGGCCAGGAGGGTCAGGGACGAGAATTGGTGCAGGCTACTGAAGGTCTGAGACGCCAATTAGAAAATATCCAAATTACAAAGCAACCTTCCCTTGAGAAAGAGATTTGGGATACTTTGGGAGAACCCAGTGGAAGATTTGACTATCTGGTAAAATATTCTGCGCCAGAGAGTTCAAAAATCCCAATCGAAACCATCAAACCATCAGGTAGGGGAGATGAGGATACAACAGGAGAAAAGATAAAAGACAACAATCCCAAGAAGGAAGTTTGGGACACTCTGGGAGAGCCTAGTGGCAAATTCGACTACTTGGTGAAATACTCTGCCCCAGAGAGTTCGAAAATACAAATCAAAGACATCGAACCATCAGGATGGGGAGATGACGAAGGAAAAGATGGAAAGATGGATGTAAACATGGTAGACATGGAGAAACCCTGTTCTGAGATGCAGGAGATGGAGAAATACCTTGAAAAGGAAAAATACAAGACAGAAGATGGATATGCTGCGAATATCACCCTAAAAGATTACCTCATGTTGTGCCATAAAGGAAACGATGAGATGATGCTTTGTCCCAGATGCAGCATTATCTGCAATGAAAGGATTGCTGCAGAGTTCGAAAGGAGCCAAAGGGCTCGAACCGGCGTCAACTGGCGCCAAGACAATCAATTGTTTAGGTGTTATCCTCGAGCTGGGGAGAGTTTGCTGGAATTCTTAGTACGTTGCCATAAAGGGACAACGAAGTGTTTAATTTGCCCAAGGTGTTCAGCAGCATATGACCAAAATATGGCAGGGGCATTTGAAACCATTCCTTTCGCGCCATGTTGGAATCACAAGGAGATGGGTCAGAAGAGTCAATACTTCAAAGAGAAACACAGTCAAAGCAAGCCTGATAGTCCATACCCCAAAGGCGCTCGAAGAACAACATTCAGAATTCCTGCTGAAGTGCCAACTGATAGATGGTTGCATGTCAAAACCAATAAGGGAAAAGACAATTGGAGAAATAATGAACGAAATACACGCCACGCCATGGTATACAGGAGACAGTTCAACAACAAAAGAAAAGAAGAGTTGAGACTGGAGAATTACAAAGGGAAGAATCCCATGTCAAGGTCCCAATGGCGAAGGCAGCAACGTGTTCGGAAAGCTGAAAGGGAAATGCTGGCAGTCAAAGACACAGTTTCGACCAGCAATAGAGAAAGGTCCAGTACTAGCAAACCAACGACAAGCAAGCAACCTCAAAAGAAACCTCCAGTTAGCAGGAGACTTTTTGCTGACACAAAGCCAGATGAATCTAAAGATTACACTCCGGGCCCAGAGGAAGATGAGGACATGTTGACAGATAACTTTGAATCAGAAGGAGAATCCTCACTCAAACTAAACTGCAATGTAGTGTCTGTGCTCCCTACTGAGTTCGGGCAAGAGACTGAAGTCGAAGAACACGAAGAAGATGATACCATCGATACAATGAAACATAGGCCAGTCTGCTACTATGTCATGGATAATGGCGCAGTCGAAGAGCAGAACGCTTTCTTTGAACATCCAGAACCAGCAATGAAGAACCATTTGAAGCCGTTGTTCATTCGAGCGAAGGTTAATACCCAAGGTGTGAATAAGGTTCTAGTAGATGGAGGCGCAGCGGTTAATCTAATGCCTCAATTTATGCTAAAGAAGCTGGGGATACAAGAGAGTGAGGTCAAACCACATAATATGGTTTTATCAAATTATGAAGGGAAAGTTGGACAGACATTGGGAGTGGTGCAGGTAGAGCTAACCATCGGTTCGAGCTGTAGGCCCACAATGTTCATGGTGATCGAAGCCAAGGCCAATTACAACCTGTTGCTAGGAAGAGAGTGGATTCATGGTGTAGGGGCAGTTCCTTCATCAATGCACCAAAGGCTAGTGCTATGGAGAGAAGATGGGATAGTAGAAAACATCGAAGCAGATCAGAGCTATTTCATGACTACAGTCAACCTCGTCAACAAGAGAAACTATGACAAATATCTAGCACGAATAGCCCCTTGTGCTCCAAATGACGAATTAAACGAAGTCAGAAATGCGCAATACTACATGACCCTTCGCCATGATGGCATGTATTGGGATAGGAAGATAATCAAAGGAGATGAAGGACTCGAAGATACTTCGCGAAGACGGCCAACAGGCTGGGAATTCAACAACATTGCTCATGACTGAGTCCTCCTTCTTCGAAAGGATTTCGGCCTACATGGCCGAGAACAACTGGATAGCAGCTTCAGAGGCTGAAACAGACAGTATAGTTGAAGAAAATGAAATAAAAGGGGTTGGTTCGAAAGACTCACCCTGCGAAGAAAACGAAATAGAACAAAGGCTCGATGCTATATATGATACAGAACCCTTGGGCTTCGAGAGGGATCCCACAAATTTAAATGCCAAAATGTTGGCACAAGATCAACTTGAAGAGGTAAACTTGGGGGATGACAGCACCAAAAAAATAACTTATATAAGTGCAAGACTCAGCCCAAGGCTCAAGAAGGAAGTGATCGAAGTCCTCAAGCAAAATAAAGATTATTTCGCGTGGGATTATGACGAAATGCCTGGTTTGAAAAGAGAGTTGGTAGAGCACAGACTTCCAATTAAAGATGGCAAGAAGCCCATCAAGCAAACTCCTAGGAGGTTCGCACCAGCAGTGCTCACGAAGATCAAAGCTGAAGTCGAAAGGCTGCTGCGCTGCAAATTCATCAGGGACCACAAGGTATGTCGAATGGTTAGCTAATATAGTACCTGTTATTAAGAAAAATGGTTCCCTGAGAATATGCATAGACTTTAGGGATTTAAATACAGCAACCCCCAAAGACCAATACTCTATGCCCGTGGCAGAAATGTTAATAGACTCTGCTGCAGGGTTCGAATACTTAAGTATGTTAGATGGATACTCTGGTTATAACCAGATTTTCATTGCTGAAGAGGACGTTGCTAAAACAACATTTCGTTGCCCAGGAGCCTTAGGCACCTATGAGTGGGTAGTAATGCCTTTTGGTTTGAAAAACGCTGGGGCAACTTACCAACGAGCAATGGATTCCATTTTTCATGATTTTATTGAAACTTTTATGCAGGTATACATTTATGATATAGTCATCAAATCTGTTTCTTCAGAAACCCATCTACATCATTTGAGCCAATCATTCGAAAGAATGAGAAAACATGGCTTAAAAATGAATCCCCTTAAATGTGCATTTTTTGTGCAGGCAGGAGATTTCCTGGGTTTTGTGGTCCACAAAAAGGGAATCGAAATCAATCAAAATAAGACAAAAGCCATTATGGGAACCAAAGCACCCACATCAAAAAGGGAGCTGCAGTCTTTGCTGGGGAAGATTAATTTTCTTAAAAGGTTCATTTCGAATCTAAGTGGAAAGACTCAAGCATTCTCTCCCCTACTTCGCTTAAAGCAAGGACAAGCTTTTGCGTGGAATCAAGTACATTAGGAGGCCTTTGACGAAATTAAACGATATCTTGCTCATCCTCCTATCTTGTCTCCACCTTCATGGGGGAAACCCATGAGACTGTACATTTCTGCTTCTGAATTTACTATAGGTAGCATGTTAGCACAAGAAGACAGCAATGGCATCGAAAGAGCCATATATTATCTAAGTAGGGTGCTCAATGATGCAGAAACTAGATATAGTAACATAGAAAAGTTATGCTTATGTTTATACTTCTCGTGTATGAAACTTAAATATTATATAAAGCCTGTTGATGTATATGTCTCATCTCATTTCGATGTTATCAAACACATGCTGTCGAAACCAATTATGCATAGTAGAATTGGCAAATGGGCTTTAGCCTTAACAGAATATTCTTTAACCTTCATGCCTTTGAGAGCTGTGAAAGGCCAAGTAATTGCTGATTTCATTGTAGATCACTCACTGGTCGAAAAGACTATCATGGGTTATGTTGAGACACAACCTTGGAAATTATACTTCGACGGTTCGACTCACAAGGAGGGAAGTGGTGTTGGAGTTCTCATAATTTCTCCTGAAGGAATTCCAACAAAATTCAAGTATAAGTTGGATGGCCCCCGCTGCTCGAACAATGAAGCTGAATATGAAGCGCTTATTGTGGGACTTGAAGCTTTGTTGGAATTGGGGGCAACTAGAGTCGAAATTAGAGGTGACTCAGAGTTAGTAGTCAAGCAAATAACAAAGGAATATAAATGCATAAAGGAAAATCTGATGACATACTTTGTCATAGTTAACAGATTGCTGAAAAAATTCGAACACATGGATATCCAACATATACCAAGAATAGAAAACCAAGAAGCAAATGACCTAGCACAGCTGGCTTCAGGTTATAAGGTCTCCACGAAAAACCTTAAAGAGTTGATCGAAGTAAGGGGTAGGGTCATGGCTACCAGACTAACACCATCAGACTTAGAAAATATCAAGTTAGGTTGTAGTGATAAAGATAAATTTGAGGTGTTAGCCATAGATACCTTATCAGATGCAGATTGGCGAAGTCCAATTATAAGTTATCTAAATGACCCAACTATAAACATAGATAGAAAAACAAAATATAGAGCACTATCATATGTCCTTATAGGAAATGAATTGTTTAAAAAAACCCAAGAAGGCGTATTACTCAAATGCCTAGGAGAAAGTGAGGCGTATCTAGCATTATCAGAAGTTCACAACGGGGCATGTGGGGCACATCAAGCAGGCCATAAAATGAAGTGGTTGCTATTTCGATATGGTATGTACTGGCCTAGCATGCTCAAAGATTGCATAGACTTCACTAAAGGATGTGAAGAATGTCAGAAACATGCAGGGATCCAGCATGCTCCTGCAAGTGAGTTGCATTCGATCATCAAACCATGGCCCTTCAGAGGATGGGCGTTAGATTTAATAGGAGAAATCAATCCTTCGTCTAAGGGTCAGAAATACATCTTGGTAGGAATAGATTATTTCACTAAATGGATCGAAGCGATACCATTAGTAGTTGCAGATCAAGAGGCTATTATTGAATTCATACAGAAACAAATAATCTATAGATTCGGATTGCCAGAAAGCATAACTACAGACCAAGGATCTGTGTTTACTGGTAGGAAAATGCAAGAATTTGCTCAGGAAATGGGATTTAGACTATTGACATCGACGCCATATTATGCTCAAGCAAATGGTCAGGTCGAAGCAGCCAATAAAGTAATAATTAGTTTGATCAAAAAGCATGTTGGTAAAAAGCCAAAGAATTGGCACAAAACTTTAGACCAAATATTATGGGCCTGTAGAACATCTCCTAAAGAAGCTACCAATACTACACCTTTCCAATTAACATTTGGCCATGATGCAGTCTTGCCCGTAGAAATTCATCTACAGTCAGTTCGAATCCAAAGACAATATGAACTCCCATCTTCATTATATTGGGAAATGATGATGAATGAGTTGGTCGAATTAGACGAAGTCAGATTACATGCATTGGAAATACTAATAAGGCAAAAGGAAAGAGTGGCCAGGGCATATAACAAAAGGGTGAAAGGTAAGACATTCAATGTTAATAACTAGTATGGAAAGTCATATTGCCCATGGACAAAAAGAATAAAGCATTAGGTAAATGGTCACTCCATTGGGAAGGCCCTTTTCGAATAGTAAAAACATTCTCGAACAATGCATATGAAATAGAAGAACTGGCGGATGATAAACGAATCCTAAAGGTTAATGGGAAGTATTTAAAGAAATATAAACCACACCTGCAGGAGATTCGAATACCAACAAAGTAGTCACAATATTATGACGAAATGCCAAGATGGTAATATAATGGCCAAAATGGCGTTGTTCAAGCATTACAAACAAACATTTAATCAGACATAAGAGTCAAAAATAATAAAGTAAATAAAATTCAAAAGTGGGGGTTATTCCTCAAACGATTGAAGATGTTCTTGTAGGACTCGAGTCTTTTGTGAGTAAAATGCTTCGCACCTTCGAGGATGGCTACTTCGTTTTTAAGTTGCTCAGCCGCTTCCGTCTCAGCAAGACCCCTGTTGAGAAGCTCTTCGAATCGGTTACCAAAAGTGTTGGACTCATAGGCAGTTTGTTGCTGCTGGGCCTCTTTGATTTTATGCTGAAGCTCTTGGATCTGCTTTTCCCAGAGAAGGATAGATTGAGAACGAAGTTCATAATCAGCCTTAGCTTGCTTGATATGGGTGGCTTGCTCTTCAGCCTCTTTTGAAAGCTTCGAAGCATGTTCATAGGCAGCATCCATTGAAGCCCTTTTCTCCTGAACTTTGAGTGCAGCAGATTCATCCTGGAGGAGGCACCCAGTCACATTGTCCAACAAGGACTGAAGCTCGAAAAGAATAGTACTAACTTCCAGAGAGCATGTAGCGAGGTTAACTTGATTCAGCAAACCCTTCATAATGAAACAGGCGGTACTATCTTGTTTAAGCACCTCGAACAGATCCACATCAAGGATTGTTTGCCTAATCCGATGAAGGATTACCGCCCTATCATCAGAAGGTGTTACATTTGAAGTCGAACCAGCGCCAGTCTTAGAAAGAGGGGTATCTTTTTGGGCCAACTTAGCCTTCATATATCCAATAGGGTCATTTCTTTTCAGGTTGGCTAATTCCTCTTCAGCCGTTTGGGGCTGAGAAGACCCAGGAAGTTCCATACGTAATGGAGTAACATCCATTTCGAAGTCCATTGGTTCATTGGTGCGAAGATCATCGTCGTCATTATTGGCACCTTCGTTGTCTTCTTCATCATCAGTCAAGTCCACCACTTCGATATCATCGTTCTGATCACCACCAGCTTCAGACCCTGTTCTTTCGCTCGAAACTTCTCGAGCGTCTTCTCTTTCTTCATTCCCAGATCCTCCCTCACTAGAACCTTCGCTCTCTTGAGAGGCAGTGGTTTTTTCCTCTTCAGTCTGAGGTATTGGCTCACCCTCTTGAGGAACTCGTGAAGGGGATTCTAGATGAGGAACCTCTGTAGGCACTTCTGTAGCAACCTCAGGCATGGCTTCGTTAGTCTCCTTGAGAGGAGGCGAAGTACCTTGGTCATCGGGTCGATCGGAAGCTCCAGTTGGGACAGCCATGTTAGAAGAGCCTCTGTTCTGTACTGGATTATTTGAATCTCCATGGGGAGAAGAGTGGATCGGAGTAGCTACTGTTGGAGGTAGAGTCGAAGTAGTTGGGATCGGAGTGGAAACATTCTACGCATATAAAGAAAGATTAGGAACTTATAACTAAGGTACGAGTAATGATTATAAAAATTCAAAGTAAAATCACCTGTGGATTGTCAGTAGATATGTTACTGTCTATATGTTCCAACATTACGTTGGAGGTCGAAGGTGGAATTTTGGATTGGTGTGAGGGAGCTGCATCTCTAGAATCAAGTCCAGAGACGTTACTGTCCTTTGTTGCGTTCTTCTTTTGTTTCTTTTTCAAAGCTGTTGGAGAACTTTCCCCAGTTTTGAGAGTCCTCCCAATGGTGTTGGTTTTTCTCTTCTTTGGAGTAGTTGGTGGGAGTTGATTCATCTGAAATGGTACGAAACAAAAGTGAGACGTCAATTTATGCTAATCAAACCTAGTTCGAAATACCAGGATAAACTGTTTACCTTTGGAGTTGGAGCAGTTGTTGTAGTTGTTGTGATTGGAGCAGTTGTTTTCTGTGTTGTGGTTTGAACAGTTGTTGGAGTTGGTACATCAGTGTTCGTTGTTGTAGTTGCAGGAGTAATGTTTGGAGGTACTTCAGGCACATCATCATTTGTTTCGTTGGTTTGCTGAGAGCTACTTTCTCCTTTGGCCTTGATCGCAGTCTTGATCCCGAGGGCGAAATCAAGCAATTAAAACGAGAGGTTAAAACAGAGAAAGTAAGAAATATTTGGGATTTCCCAAACATTCGCACCTGCGCCCTCATTCGAAAGAATCGACATGGCAGAAAGGTCATAGCGAAGATGTCCTGGGAAATTATAAAGCCAACATCGAGCCCATGTCACAGTCTCAGATGGCTTTGGTTTCTTGTGGGATTTATATTTGAGCATTTCGCTACAAATTAACCACCAAGGATATGGAGGAAACCAAGCCAGAGCCAATTCTGAGGTAGGTAGTTTAGGAAATCTAGGTGGATGCATTTCGAGTGCCAACCTATACCTATCCTCAGGTGACAAACCTGAAGGAAGTTTGAACTTAGAAATTTTTTCTTTAAATTTTTCCTTCAAGGTTTGAGCCTCGATACTGATGGTCTGCGCGTTGGATCATAAGTGGTTTGAAGTAAGTCTGAAAAGCTTTAATCTCCTGAGCGTGAGTCAACATACCTTTCTTTTTATGTACCTGCACATCGAACGCAGCAGTCAGTTTAGCTTGAATGGTAAGAGTGTCAAACATATGAGATTGATAGAACTTCGTCCACCAATCTAGAAAACCCTTTGAAGAAAAGTGAGTAGGTTCGAAAGAAATTAAATCGAACTGGGCGAAATCTTGATACTGCTCTTGTTGAAGTTTGGCATCTCTGGCTTTAAAGGTTCGACCAGAAGTAATGGCGCTTTGGGACTGGAAAAGAGGTTCAGGTATTAATTGACACAAACCAAACTGTCTCGAAACGAAGTTAGGTTGGTAGGCAAACAAGAGGATCTGATTTTTGGTCGGAGTAATCCTTGAAGAGATCAGTCTTGGTAACAAAAAGGCTTTCCAGATGTCTTGGATCTCCTTGCTTTTAGCAGCCTCCGAAAGAGACATGGTGAACCATGATGGTCCATGAGTCCTCGAAGCAAAGGGCGCCATAGTCTCTTCAAATTTATGCTGTTTAGAAAGAAGCATAATATACTGTGAGAATGAGACTTGAAAATCGGCTTTGTCATCACTCGGAGTCAGCTTTCTCAGCCGCATGCCTTCAACGTTTCGATCAGCTATCTCTGGATCTTGCTCATTGATAGTATCTGCAGTGGATAGCGAAGATTCGAACATGGCATTAAGCCATAATTGAAGTAACCAGAAGGGACCAGCCAGCAAGATGTTCTTGGAGGTATGGGATTTTAAGCTCGAAACAGCTGACCTTAAGCTTTCATAAAGGTCAACTAGAAGGAGTTCGCTTAAATTGATCCTCCTATTCTCATGCAAATCTCTTGCTAGAGGAATGAACCTACTAGCCACTTGAAGTGATCTGCTGCAGAAAACGTATCTTGATAGCCAGAGAGTAAGGAATGCAATGTGCTCGACATCAGAGACACTATCACCTTCTGCATGGTAGTGACTGATAAACTTGGAGAAACTGGCTAGTTTAATGTCGAAATCTATAATGCTGGAATGTTCCTCAGCATCAGGAACATATGTGTCCCCTACTGGTGATAGTCCGGTAATGGCAGTTATGTCAAAAAGAGTGGGTGTGATCATCCCTCCAGGAAGGTGGAAGGTATTATAAGTGCTATCCCAGAAATACAAGGATGCAAATAGCAGAGGGTGACTATATGTGAAGCCTGGTTTGGATAATTTCAAAAGATTATAGATACCTAATTCTTCCCACTGATGAGACTTTTTAACTTCTACTTTAGTAAACCAGTTCTGATACGCTATATCAGCAGTAGGGCAGGATCGAAATGGTTTAAAGTTGTTTTTAACATAGTCCAAAATGAAAGGATCCTTTGGGGGAATCACAGGAGTTTCTGCATCTTTTGAAACAGAAGGTTCATTGACAGTGTCAGTCCCTAACCTAGGGGTTTCCATCTTATTCAGCAAAGGTTTGAAATCATAACACACAGGGAATATAGTTCGTGTATCCTTAAGAATCTCAAAAACAGTGAGAGGACCCATTAGGGCAAATCTCTTCCCAGAAGCGTTGGTTGGGACTAATACCTGAGAGGAGTACAGGAGTTCTTGTTCTTTGGATATTCCTTGGGGTATGAGTACGAGTTGACCTTGGTGAGTGCCAACTATGCTTTCCAGAATCGCTCCAGTATTCTTGTTCTTCTTTTTTGAAATCTTCTTCGCTTGGGATGTTGATGAAGACATTGTTGGAGTTTTGTTAAAAGATTAGGGTTTTTGACAGAAAGAGAGGAAAAAGATTCAGAGTGTAAAAAAGTGAAAAGGACTGAGTTTGTTTGGTTTTATAGTGAAGAAGTTGAAACACTCATCAACTAATGCCAAGATACGTGGGAGACGTGGGTTGGATACTTGGTGAGGTGGCGTGGAACTAACATTAGTAATAAGCATGATTAAAGATAATCATTATCTTTAAAAGCGCACCATACCTTGTTTACTGTGTGGAAGCGGTTCGGAAACCCAAGAGCCGTCATGATTGACGTAATGGAAAATTCTGTACAGTGTCATAATCACTCAAAGTCACATCAAAATCTTGGGGATATGTTTAAAATAAGTATTTCTCAGAAAGGGATTCGAAATACATATTTTAAAGGGGCATTTTGTTAGCTGAAGATTTTGATGCCTACGATTCGAAGTAGAGCCATGGAGCTCGAAATGAGATGATGATAAAGTGTTCGCGGAAGACACAATGAGGGTCACACGTTTGGAATAAATGGTTTAGCTCTTCGAATGGACAGAACGGAATTTCGAATGAAAATAATGATAACATGAGTAAAACAAGCTTCGATCTAGCAGTGAATTATATCTGAAGGAGTGAGTTCGAAATCGAAGTAAGTGGTACATTTGAAATTCAAAACGCGAGCGGGATAATTGGGAGTTAGAGCGCGCGCTGGAAAACGGTTCGAAGACGTGGAAGTAAGAGAAGCATGGTGTTCTGCATGTTCTAAACGTGGCAAAATCTCATAAGTTGGACCGTTATGGTCGAAATAGTATAAATAGGGAGTCTTAATGTTAGGATTTCGTGTGTCATATCTATTGTACTAAAATTCAGTAACATTCAAAATACCACATGGCTAGGGAAACGGATGCACGAATGATGTACGTATGATTTGCACCAAAGCTTTATTATTCAGCAATGTATCTTTACATTTCCAGTTTAACTTTGCTTTTCATCAATGTTTTTTAATCTCTTTACATTCAAAGTCATTTAACTTTCTCTGCATTTAAATATCTTTTCACCATTGTTGAAGTTCTTTACTTTTCCAAACTTTTACATTAAGAGTTGTTATTTTCCAGAAAACTTTTATACATTCGTTCGTTTTCTTGTCTTTTACGTTTCATGCAGTTACTTTGAAAATCCTTTACGCCTTAAAAGTTTATTTTAAACTTTCTTGAGTTTATACACTTTCTTGCAATTTACTCTCTTGATGTTCTTACTTATTCGAATTAGTCTTACTTTGTTTATTTGGTCCTATCATTGAGATACTTGAAAATCATAATCAAAACGCAATTAAACACATATAAGACATTCTAAAGACAAGTTTCTAACATGATTAATTATCTTAAGTTCGCATAAACGGCCAACACCCCTAGGATCAATCTAGTCGATCCTGCGAGTTACCAGAGGGATTGAATAACATAACAGTCATCACGCTTATTCAATAGTTTGGAAGACTAGCGGTTGTTTCACCAGAAATCACTGTGAACAATGCCGTATCGAAATAGCAACCATTTCATTTTATGGCCTGCTTGATGTGCCCCACATGCCCCATTGTGGACTTCTAACAATGCTAAGTATGCCTCACTTTCTCCCAGGCATTTCAATAACACGTCTTCTTGGGTCTTTTTGAACAATTCATTTCCCATAAGGACATATGATAATGCTCTATATTTTATTTTTCTGTCAACATTCAATGTTGGGTTTTTTAAATAACTCACTAGTGGACTTCGCCAATATTCATCTGATAAGGTGTCTATGGCTAATATTTCGAATCCATCTTTATCACCACAACCTATTTTAATATTTTCTAAATCTGATGGTATGAGTCTAGTAGCCATAACCCTGCCTCTTATTTCGACCAAATCCTCAAAGTTTTTGGCAGAAACTTTATACCCTGAAGCCAACTGTGCTAGGTCATTTGCTTCTTGATTTTCTATTCTTGGTATATGTTGAATATCCATGTATTCAAATTTTTTGAGTAGCCTGTTAACTATAACAAAGTATGTCATTAGATTTTCTTTTATGCATTTGTATTCCTTTGTTATTTGCTTGACCACTAATTCCGAATCACCTTTAATTTCGACTCTAGTTACCCCCAATTCCAACAAAGCTTCAAGTCCAACAATAAGCGCTTCGTATTCAGCTTCGTTGTTCGAGCAACGAGGACCATCTAACTTATACTTGAATTTTGTTGGAATTCCTTCAGGAGAAATTATGAGGACTCTAACACCACTACCCTCCTTGTGGGTCGATCCATCAAAGTATAATTTCCAAGGTTGCATTTCAACGTAACCTATGACAGCCTTTTCGACCAGTGAGTGGTCCACAATGAAGTCAGAAATTACTTGACCTTTCATAGCTCTTAGAGGCATGAAAATCAAAGAATATTCTGTTAAGGCTAAAGCCCATTTACCAACTCTGCTATGCATTATTGGTTTCGAAAGCATGTGTTTGATAACATCGAAATGAGATGAAACATAAACATCAACAGGCTTTATATAATACTTAAGTTTCGTACAAGAAAAATATAAACAAAGACATAGCTTATTGAAGCAACTCGTTTTTCAAAAAATCATTATTTAAATGAATTTTCAGAAAACAATGAAATCGCCATCTAATTTTATTTGTTCTAAAAGAAGAACGGGAAAATATAGATAAAACCCACAAAAGAAAAGGACAAGACGATCTACGAGATTAAAGAGATATAGGTTCGGGAGTTGGTTATGCAAGGGGAAGGTATTAGCACCCCTTACATCCATCGTACTCGATGGTACCCATTTAGTTCAAAGTGTGGTTGTGTGTTAGTGTAAAAATTTTACTATCTTCTAAGGTTTAAAAGGATAAAGAAAGAGAGAAGAAATGTTTTTATTATTTTTGAGTTTGACACGGTTTCGAAACCGCGTGCCTACGTATTCCCTCGTGCAATGGGAAAGTCAAAACTCCGTAGTTCTTCTAGAAAAATGACTATTTGTTGATTGATTTTAAATGAAAAGACAAGTCGTCATTTTTAAAGGAGAAGACTCGTCTAACGTCCACAAGGTGTGATAAAGAATAAAGGACTACGCACCAACATGAGGGAGGGTTTGAGAACACCTCTAGTACTCAAGTGGAGAAGTCGAAAACCTTGGGAATAGAGGAAAGAACATCTCAATTATAAATGAATCATGTCTAATCTTGAAAAGGGTTTAAAGGTAAATGGTGCTTGGAGCACACAAAAGATATTGAATGTGTTGGAATTGGTTTTAAATTGTAGATGACAAGTATCAAAACGTTGGGCTATCCTCTAACGATTCAATACTCGAGATTGGTGATTGAGGTCAACCGATCATCTCTCATCCAAAATCTTTATTATGAAAAGAGTGGGGTGAAACAAAGTTCACTTTTATTAAGTGTATGGAATAAAGTATTTAAGTCATCGAGTTACCCTCTAATGGCCCAAATACTTTACATTTTAATTAAATCGTCGGGCTATCCTCTAACGATTTACTTAAATACCATAGCACCATGTTTTTTTGTTTTGTAGAAAAATTGATTTTTTTGATAATAACTCGACGTTGGATCGAGGTTTGAGAAGAAGACTCGACGTTGGATCGAGTTTTATTGAAAGTGTTTTAAATGCTTGGTGAATGGAAAAAGAATAGAATCGAGACAATTGTAAATCACAAGTAAAATCGACAAAGCCCATACAAGGTGGCCAACCTAAGTATAAAATAATTAAATTACATGTGTAGGTGCATGCACGAAATAAATTTAATCAACTAATTAAACAAAATTTAATCAAGTAATTAGTTTAATAAAATTAATTAGATTGACTAATCAATTTTGAATAACCTAATTAGATAATTAAATAATGTTTAACTAATCAATTAAGGTCTCATTGTAAGCCCAAGAGTAAGCGTGGTGTGTGCACAAATGTGTGGCCGTTGTGACGCTTCAAAGCTTTGTCAACTCAAGGGTTTAAAATGATTCACAATTATTAGTTTAAAAAATGATTTTTTTGGTTTTTGTGTAAGTGACAAATAATTAAATAATAAAGCAATAAATATTTACTAAAATTATTACAAACCAAAGGGATGGGGATACAAATTTACAAATGGGGATGACGGAAATAAATTACAAGTCCAAACAAATGTAAAAGAAAAAAAATAAATTAAATGAATTAAATTCATAAGAAAATAATAATTATTAAAAAAATTAAGATCACTAAATTAATCCTAATAAAAAAACTAAAGATATTAAAGTAATTCTAAAAACAACTACAAAGTCTAAGGTTATAAAAATAAATTTAAATTTATTAAACAAAATCTAAACTAGATTAAAATTCTAAACTTACTAAATTAAATCTAAAATAAATAAATAAATAAATAAAATTCTAAAGTGCCTAAAACTAAACCTAAATTAAATAAAAATTATAAAATCATAAAATTAAGTATAAAATATATAAAGATTCTAATATTAGTAAATTAAATCTAAATCAAATAAATATTCTAAAGTTTACTAAATTAAATCTAAACTAAATAAAATCCTAAATTTACTCAATTGAATCTAAATCAAATAAAACTTATAAAATACTTAGAAATAAAAAATATTTTGACTATTAAAAAAAATTAGTTCTAAACTATATATTTATTTTTTTTATCTTTGAAAATTATTTTGGAGATCTAAAATATATTATTTCTAGTATCAATCAATAAAAGCAATACCATTTCTAAAAAAAAAACTTAACAACTAAAAAATAAAATCTTTTTGTTCTTTTAAAGTAAAGTTTTGAGTAAATAAAATAAAACTAAATCTATATATCTTTCTTTTTTATCTTTTGAAAATTATTTTGAAGATCTAAAATATATTATTTCTAGTATCAATAAAAGCAATACTATTTCTAAAAAAAAACTTAACAACTAAAAAAAATAATTTTTTTTTATTATTAAACAAAATCTCTAGATAGAAAAGAAAGTATTATTACTATTATTATTATTAGTGTTCTTTAGGAAAAAAAAAATATATTTTACTAAAACAAAGATTTGAAAATTTATAAAACTTGTAAAAGTACTTATAACAGATAAACTAAGATAGGTCAGGAGGGGGTGGACAACATGAGACGGAGTGGTGAGAAGTAAATAAAATAGACTGGGCCGGAGAGCACAAAGGCCCGTCGAAATTAGAGAAACCCTAAACACTCTTAAACCAACGACCCTCGTTTCTCTCAACTAATCTACTATCATTAATTGACTTTATTATTAAGGGAAAAATTTTAAACATTAATTAAAACGATAAAACAAAAACAGAGAAAAACAAAACACTTCATTCTCTCTCAAAAAAATGCTAACGATATACCTCTCTCTCATGCGTTTTTTCCTCAATGAAATCAACTTCTCTCTGTTCACTACTTTCTGTTCCTCACGCTTTCAATGGCAACACGAATCATAAAATACAAATAACACAGGAACAAACCAAATCCTTAACAATCCCAAGCCCCAAATCGAGTTTCAGATCTGAAATTTACAAGTTATTAGAAGAAGATCGAAAGAAAGAAAAAGGTACGCTGTAATTTCTCACGCTTTCTCTTCTTCTCCGTTTATGCTTCTGAGTTCTCCAACTTCGCCGTTGTTGTTATTCTGAACTTGGTTCTCTTTGTTTCTTTGAATTTCTGGATTCGGGGTCAAGTCTGAGCTCTGGATCTGACTCTGTTGCCGTGTCTGTCGTTGTGAGTTGCTGTGAGCGTGAAGGAGTTGAGAAGACGGTGGAGTATGGCAAGTGTAAAGGTTTGTAACGAGAGTTAAGGAAGATGAAGGTGGTGAGGTGGTGTTTCGGTTCTTGTGAGGTTGTGGAGGATTTCAACAGAGGTTTTTTCTGTCAAATATATTTTCTACCTCTGTTTGCTTTCCTTCCTCCCTTTCCTCTGTAATTTTGGTCTGTCTGTTATAAAGCCAATGAAGAGTGAGGGTAATTTGGGATTTGTATGGAGATGAGGATAAGATCAAGGGGACCGGTAGTACAAAATTGGCTGTAAATTTGTTAGAATATGAGTAGTGGAGCAGGTTAGTGGGAGGAGGAATTGTACTAACTTTTGAATTTGTCTTGTATTTTTGCAGGTTTTTGTACAATAGGTGGTGGCAAGTGGAGCAGAATTGCTAGCTGTGATATGTACTAATTTTGTTTGAATTTTCTTTGTAAATTTTGCAGGTAATACAAGAGGTGGAAACTTGCAACAAACCCTTCATCTTGATCGATACATATCAAAGACCAAATTTACTTACTTTTTAACAATAACCACTAACAATCTCTAAAAATAATTTAATAATAATAAATAAATAAAATAAATTACTATTTTAACAACAACAACAAAAAATTTAATTTAAATCCTATTTTATTTAATAAAAATCATTTAATAACTTTTAATCATAAAAATGATTGAAATTAAATATCATAATAAAAGTAGAATAAAAAGATACAAACATAAAAAATTAATTAATCTAATAAAATAATGTAAATATGATAAAACAGATTTTGATACTAAACTATAATTTACCTAAAAAAAGGAAATTAATGCTAATGTGAAAGAAAATACTTTAATTGTCTTAAATGAAAGATTAAAAATAAAATAAAATAAAATTTTAAAATAAAATCAATTTCAAATAAAAAACTAAACTAATTGATAATAAAAATAGAAAATACTTTCAATGAAGAAAGATTTTATTTAAACCAAAGCTCTAATAAAAAAACAAAAATCAAGCATGAAATAATCTATAAATATAAACATAATTACTATTAAAAATAAAACATTATTATTTATTTATTTTTTTTAAAACAAAAAACAAAATTCCTTTTAATTCCTATTTCATTATTTAACTAATAGAAATTATTTAGTAAACCTCACCAAATAATTAGAATTAATTAAATATTAAAAATAAAAATTAAAGTGAGAAAGGATGCAAATGTAATGAGTGAGTGAGTGTTCTATTTAATATAAATACAATGCAAGTAGAAAAATAGCAGGGTAAAATTTGGGGTGCAACAGTTGCCCCTATTTAAATATCTTCAACCAGATGATATGAAGATGATTAAGCTTCATATTATCGCAGTGGGAGATAGTTAAATATCAAAAATCCAAAATTTTGCCCTGAGATGCAATGGGTATGCTGTGAATAAAATATAATGAGAAAAGGGCTGAATGCAATTTTTTTGTTGACATATTTTTGAATGATGTATGATATGAGAGACTCTATGGTAATTTGTGGTAATTATTGGGAGACTTTGAAACTAGAAATTTGTGGTAGACAATCGATTTTAAACAGATCCAAGCTACATCGAGAAATAAACTGGAAAGACAAGCAGATTTTAAACGGATCCGGCTACATCGAGAGATAAGCGGAAAAGACAATCGATTTTAAGCAGATCCGCTACATCGAAATAAACTGGAAAGACAATCGATTTTAAGCGGATCCGAGCTACATCGGAAATAAACTGGAAAAGACAATCAGATTTTAAACAGATCTGAAGCTACATCAGAGAGATAAACTGGAAAAGACAATCATATTTTAAACAGATCTGAAGCTACATCAGAGAGATAAATTGGAAAAGACAATCAGATTTTAAACAGATTTGAAGCTACATCAGAGAGATAAACGGAAAGACAATCGATTTTAAACAGATCCGAAGCTACATCGAAATAAACGGAAAAGACAATCGATTTTAAGCAGATCCGGCTACATCAGAGAGATAAGCGGAAAAGACAATCGATTTTAAGCGGATCCGAAGCTACATCGAGATAAACTGAAAAGACAATCGATTTTAAGCAGATCGAAGCTACATCGAGAGATAAGCGGAAAAGACAATCGATTTTAAGCAGATCCGGCTACATCGAGATATAAAGCGAAAAGACAATCGATTTTAAACAGATCGGCTACATCGGGAAATAAACGGAAAAGACAATCGATTTTAAAGATCGAAGCTACATCGTGGAAATAAACTGGAAAAGACAATCGATTTTAAGCAGATGAAGCTACATCGAGAGATAAACGGAAAGACAATCATATTTTAAGCAGATCCGAAGCTACATCGAGAGATAAGCGGAAAAGACAATCGATTTTAAACAGTTTGAAGCTACATCGGAGATAAACTGGAAAAGACAATCGATTTTAAGCGGATCCGAAGCTACATCGGGAAATAAACGGAAAGACAATCGATTTTAACGGATGCGAAGCTACATCGAGAGATAAACGGAAAAGACAATCGATTTTAAACAGATCCGAAGCTACATCGAGAGATAAACGGAAAAGACAATCGATTTTAAACGGATCGAAGCTACATCGAGAGATAAACGGAAAAGACAATCGATTTTAAGCGGATCGAAGCTACATCGAGAGATATACTGGAAAGACAATCAGATTTTAAACAGATCTGAAGCTACATCAGGGAAATAAACTGGAAAAGACAATCAGATTTTAAACAGATCTGAAGGTACATCAGAGAAATAAACTGGAAAAGACAATCAGATTTTAAACAGATCTGAAGCTACATCAGAGAAATAAATTGGAAAAGACAATCAGATTTTAAACAGATCTGAAGCTACATCAGGGAAATGTTTTGGTAGGTACCAAGTAAGTTGGATTTTGACTGCCAAGCAAGACATTGACTGCAACAAGACGTCAGGAAATGCAAATGAGGACAAAATACTCTTGTTATGCATGATATTAAATTTTGTGATGCATGATATATGAATGGTCTATGCATGTAGTATGTAATGCAGACGTTCATGACACGGAGATGGACTCTTTTGTGGAGGTAAGATGGGGACTCTGATTCCTCAACACGGAGAACACTACCAACTCTGCTTGGAGAGAAAATTTCTTGAGAAACACTTCTAACACACTTGTGAACTGTGTCGAAAACGATGATCCTTGGAGGAAGGACTGCAACACTGCTTAAGGATTGCCCCAAATTAGCTGATTGTTGAGGATAAACCGATCATGGCTTCAACTCTTGAAATGACTGAGGGGAAAGGAGTGCCCCGGTATAAGTCTTGAAAATGCTCTTCTGATTAAAACAATTCTGATAATGACTTGCACTGAGCAACAAATCTTGAACTGATTCACAACTGGATCTGAAAGATACTTGCCCCTGATTAGGATCACTGACCAAGTTTCCTAACAGTTTGGACTTCCTTGATGAAGAAAACTTATTTACAAGCAAAAATTGTTTATTCAAACATGGTAAATTTAATGCAAAGTTCATGCACAAGTTTTGAAATAAAAATCATTTTCAGAATGATTTAATTGCTGTAAAGATGAATTACTGGTTAAAACACAGTGGTTTAAAAAATTTAAAAGTGAAAGAGAAAACCAATGTATGGATATACCAAGACAGTTGATTTGCACAAAAAAAATCTTAGGAGTCATATTACGCAACCTTGTTGTAGTATGCTTTCAATAGAAACCTGGCTTCAATTAGGTCTTTTGAGGGTTGTAACGTGGTCTGGTTCACGGTTTAAGAAACAAAGGATAAAGGCTCAAAATTTATATGTACCCAACCCAATCTTCGTGATGTTCTTCAGTCCTACGCTCAGTTAAATCAGATTGTGCATTTAAGTTCCAATAGATTTTGGATTGTACACTGATAGTGATAATGGCTCAGAAGTTGATATATTCTTGAGATAGCAGTCACTTCTTTTTTGCAACATTTTGCTGTTTGAGGACTTTGGTCTATATCTTTATATATATTTTTGGAAAGACAGTGACTGCTTGACTTTTATGATTACGGAGATCCATCATCATCACTTTTTGACTTGTATGACATCTCCAACACTTTTCTGATGTGTGTGAAGGAAACTTGATTGAATACAACCTTTGTTGAAAGGCGTCTTGAATGAATGCACATCCGAATTAAACTGAGAATTACCCTGCCCCAGGTTAAAAATGCGGGTTTTTTCGTATAGAAAGAAACTCCAACTTCTAGGCTCGAAGGGGTTGACAAGGGATTAACTTCCTTATTTCTCCAGTGTTTAGGAATTGAAACAATGCCTGTATATCATCAGCAAAGTTTTATTCGAAGGCATACCAACATCAATTATGGGTATTTTGTTTTTATCATCCTCCCTCCAATCTTTGCAAAAACAAAAGTTTGGTAAAGAAATTAAATAGGGAAAATATATATTTGGAAAGAAAGCAGCAAACAAAAATTATTTGAATCAAAAGAGTGCAATGCTCATTTCATTAAAATTAACTTGAAATTACAAATGATATTTGAAAGCAACAATTTAACATAAACAAAGGAAAAATGTAAACAGAAAAGAAAAATGGCCTAGTGACTAATCAGTTACAAGGATGAGTTGTCCTGTCTGAAACACTGGCTTTAGGAGGTGACATGGGATATTCTGACCCATTATCACCACTTTTCCGGCAATGGATTGTTGATAACATTTGGCGGAGGATCTCCAAAATTTATCTCCTTGCTTCTGATTAGCTCTTGAACTCTAGCCTTCAGTGGGTAACAGCGTTCCAAATCGTGACCAGCAGCTCCCTGGTGGAACTCACAATGAAGATCAGACCTAAATCCGGCTGGGAGAGGATCTGGAGGAGTTAGAGGCCTAGTTGTGATTAAACCTAGTTCAACCAAGTGAGGATACAATGCGGTGTAAGTCATTGGAATAGGGTCAAACTGATTCCTATTCCTTGCATTATAGTTCTGATTTTGTCCGCCAGCTTGGCGTTGAGGAATCTGAATTTGTTGAGCCTTGACAGCAGGAGTGATGGCATCTACTTGCGGTTGGTCATAGTATTGAGGCCTACGGCGAGGTCTTCTCCTTTCAATCGAGACAACATTAGTTTCACCATCTTTCTTCTTATGGAAGTTTCCAAAAGATTTCTTGGCACCATTAGAGGGTTCTCCAACAACAGACACTTTTCCTCTTTTAATTCCCTCTTCTAGCCTTTGGCCAATAGTCACCAAATCTGTGAAGCGAGAGGACACGCTACCAATCATCTTCTCCCAATAGAAAGGAGATAAGGTATCCATAAACAAACCAGTGAGCTCCTTCTCAGATAAAGGTGGTTCAACTTGTGAGGCCAGCTCTCTCCACCGTTGAGCGTATTCCTTAAAAGATTCCTTATCACTCTGAGACATATTTTGCAATTGACGGTGATCAGGAGCCATGTCAAGATTGTAGTGGTATTGTTTCATGAAAGCATTAATCAGATCCTGGAAGCATTGAATATGGTCTTTCTCAAGTCCCATATACCATTTCAATGAAGCTCCACTTAGGCATCCCGAAACAAAGGATAAGAAGTTTGTCATTCCTCGTATAAGCGGACATTTTCAAGTACATCAAGAATGACTTTTGGACAAGTGTGCCCTTGTATTTCTCAAAATCGAGTCTTGAACTTAGGAGGCATAACCAAATCGAAAACCAGCACATGTTTTGCAACAATACCAAAGACATCGTTGCCTTCCATAGCTCTCATCCTTCTTCGAGTCCGATATTGCTCGCGGACTTCTTCAAGTTCATCAAAATCTTCACGACTCACACTTCGTGGAGTGTCGACGGTAATCAAAGAGGGTTCTCATAAGCAACTTGTGCGATGGGTTGATGCACAAAGGTCGATAAGGTGCGATGCATGATCGGTTGAGGCTCGTGGCGGAGCTGGAGAACTGGTCGGGAAGACTCGCCAACCAACGGAGTAGTTGCAGTAGGTGGAACGTAATTTCGGGGTAACCCAAATTCTGGCCAAGTAGTAACTGGCATCTGAGAAGACTGAGGATCAACAACAGCAGATGAGACTTCAGAAATTACAGTCCTTTGAGGTTGTTCACCTCTGGCGATCAGAACTTGCATCATTTCGGTAAGTTTAGTCATGCCTGACTTCAAATCATCGATTTCCATTTGGACTTCTGCATTGTGTTGTTCTTGGTATTCCATTCTTCTCTTGACGTTGGCTCTAGTTCCGTGCTTGTGTAGAGGAATCAGATTGACGGTAGACAATCAACTGAAGATGGAGACAGAAGAAATGAGTGATCTTGACAACTTGAATGTATGAAACATGCAGATTATGCAATGAAATGTTAATGTTATTAATGCAAAAGATGTGATGAAACGCAATGTCACATACACAAATGGAATGCAACATAAGGATAGTATAGGTTCACAGAGACGTGAAACAGGGATGATACAAGTAATTAAACAACTTAATTAGGTGGGATCCTACGATAGGATGGCTTTAAGTTTTCTACCCAAATAATTCCCCATGGGACAGTTCTAAAGATTTTGCTAAGTGTTTCTCGGAGTCTCAGATCCCCTTTTAACAAACACTATCATCACGCGAGAGGTCTACGTGGTAATAGTATTTGGAAAAGTATACCCCAAGAAACGGCTCTTAACGGGATGCTCGAAATCCAAAATTTGAGCGTTTGGTCTCGGTTAGGACAACATGAACAAACTTAGAGTTATAGGTCATTTGTCCAAAGATTGATGTCCTGCGCTATCGCGGGCCAACAACCTCCTTAAAACAACCAACTCTAAGCCGGAGTCTTCGCTTCGGGCCAACAAGACAATGGAGTCAGGTGGACCTAGGCTACGCAACCCCTCTATTCCTAAAAAGGTGACCTAGAAGCCTGGGTAGTGGGCTTATCTATGAATCAAAAATCCCATCAAGGATTCCCACACAATGGATATATAAAGATGATAATAAATAAAGCATAGAAAATAAATGACTGAAGCATAAAAATAAAATAAAATAAAAAGAAGAAAGTAAAACAATAAACACACAATCACACAATAAACTAAAGTAGGGTTAACTCGCTTGAGAAAATTCTCCCCAGTGAAGTCGCCAACTGAAGCAACTCGTTTTTCAAAAAATCATTATTTAAATGAATTTTCAGAAAACAATGAAATCGCCACCTAATTTTATTTGTTCTAAAAGAAGAACGGGAAAATATAGATAAAACCCACAAAAGAAAAGGACAAGACGGTCTACGAGATTAAAGAGATATAGGTTCGGGAGTTGGTTATGCAAGGGGAAGGTATTAGCACGCCTTACATCCATCGTACTCGATGGTACCCATTTAGTTCAAAGTGTGGTTGTGTGTTAGTGTAAAAATTTTACTATCTTCTAAGGTTTAAAAGGATAAAGAAAGAGAGAAGAAATGTTTTTATTATTTTTGAGTTTGACACGGTTTCGAAACCGCGTGCCTACGTATTCCCTCGTGCAATGGGAAAGTCAAAACTCCGTAGTTCTTCTAGAAAAATGACTATTTGTTGATTGATTTTAAATGAAAAGACAAGTCGTCATTTTTAAAGGAGAAGACTCGTCTAACGTCCACAAGGTGTGATAAAGAATAAAGGACTACGCACCAACATGAGGGAGGGTTTGAGAACACCTCTAGTACTCAAGTGGAGAAGTCGAAAACCTTGGGAATAGAGGAAAGAACATCTCAATTATAAATGAATCATGTCTAATCTTGAAAAGGGTTTAAAGGTAAATGGTGCTTGGAGCACACAAAAGATATTGAATGTGTTGGAATTGGTTTTAAATTGTAGATGACAAGTATCAAAACGTTGGGCTATCCTCTAACGATTCAATACTCGAGATTGGTGATTGAGGTCAACCGATCATCTCTCATCCAAAATCTTTATTATGAAAAGAGTGGGGTGAAACAAAGTTCACTTTTATTAAGTGTATGGAATAAAGTATTTAAGTCATCGGGTTACCCTCTAATGGCCCAAATACTTTACATTTTAATTAAATCGTCGGGCTATCCTCTAACGATTTACTTAAATACCATAGCACCATGTTTTTTTGTTTTGTAGAAAAATTGATTTTTTTGATAATAACTCGACGTTGGATCGAGGTTTGAGAAGAAGACTCGACGTTGGATCGAGTTTTATTGAAAGTGTTTTAAATGCTTGGTGAATGGAAAAAGAATAGAATCGAGACAATTGTAAATCACAAGTAAAATCGACAAAGCCCATACAAGGTGGCCAACCTAAGTATAAAATAATTAAATTACATGTGTAGGTGCATGCACGAAATAAATTTAATCAACTAATTAAACAAAATTTAATCAAGTAATTAGTTTAATAAAATTAATTAGATTGACTAATCAATTTTGAATAACCTAATTAGATAATTAAATAATGTTTAACTAATCAATTAAGGTCTCATTGTAAGCCCAAGAGTAAGCGTGGTGTGTGCACAAATGTGTGGCCGTTGTGACGCTTCAAAGCTTTGTCAACTCAAGGGTTTAAAATGATTCACAATTATTAGTTTAAAAAATGATTTTTTTGGTTTTTGTGTAAGTGACAAATAATTAAATAATAAAGCAATAAATATTTACTAAAATTATTACAAACCAAAGGGATGGGGATACAAATTTACAAATGGGGATGACGGAAATAAATTACAAGTCCAAACAAATGTAAAAGAAAAAAAATAAATTAAATGAATTAAATTCATAAGAAAATAATAATTATTAAAAAAATTAAGATCACTAAATTAATCCTAATAAAAAAACTAAAGATATTAAAGTAATTCTAAAAACAACTACAAAGTCTAAGGTTATAAAAATAAATTTAAATTTATTAAACAAAATCTAAACTAGATTAAAATTCTAAACTTACTAAATTAAATCTAAAATAAATAAATAAATAAATAAAATTCTAAAGTGCCTAAAACTAAACCTAAATTAAATAAAAATTATAAAATCATAAAATTAAGTATAAAATATATAAAGATTCTAATATTAGTAAATTAAATCTAAATCAAATAAATATTCTAAAGTTTACTAAATTAAATCTAAACTAAATAAAATCCTAAATTTACTCAATTGAATCTAAATCAAATAAAACTTATAAAATACTTAGAAATAAAAAATATTTTGACTATTAAAAAAAAATTAGTTCTAAACTATATATTTATTTTTTTTATCTTTGAAAATTATTTTGGAGATCTAAAATATATTATTTCTAGTATCAATCAATAAAAGCAATACCATTTCTAAAAAAAAAACTTAACAACTAAAAAATAAAATCTTTTTGTTCTTTTAAAGTAAAGTTTTGAGTAAATAAAATAAAACTAAATCTATATATCTTTCTTTTTTATCTTTTGAAAATTATTTTGAAGATCTAAAATATATTATTTCTAGTATCAATAAAAGCAATACTATTTCTAAAAAAAAACTTAACAACTAAAAAAAATAAATTTTTTTTATTATTAAACAAAATCTCTAGATAGAAAAGAAAGTATTATTACTATTATTATTATTAGTGTTCTTTAGGAAAAAAAAAAATATTTTACTAAAACAAAGATTTGAAAATTTATAAAACTTGTAAAAGTACTTACAACAGATAAACTAAGATAGGTCAGGAGGGGGTGTACAACATGAGACGGAGTGGTGAGAAGTAAATAAAATAGATCGGAGAGCACAAAGGCCCGAAATTAGAGAAACCCTAAACACTCTTAAACCAACGACCCTCGTTTCTCTCAACTAATCTACTATTATTAATTGACTTTATTATTAAGGGAAAAATTTTAAACATTAATTAAAACGATAAAACAAAAACAGAGAAAAATAAAACACTTCATTCTCTCTCAAAAAAATGCTAACGATATACCTCTCTCTCATGCGTTTTTTCCTCAATGAAATCAACTTCTCTCTGTTCAATACTTTCTGTTCCTCACGCTTTCAATGGCAACACGAATCATAAAATACAAATAACACAGGAACAAACCAAATCCTTAACAACCCCAAGCCCCAAATCGAGTTTCAGATCTGAAATTTACAAGTTATTGGAAGAAGATCGAAAGAAAGAAAAAGGTACGCTGTAATTTCTCACGCTTTCTCTTCTTCTCTGTTTATGCTTCTGAGTTCTCCAACTTCGCCGTTGTTGTTATTCTGAACTTGGTTCTCTTTGTTTCTTTGAATTTCTGGATTCGGGGTCAAGTCTGAGCTCTGGATCTGACTCTGTTGCCGTGTCTGTCGTTGTGAGTTGCTGTGAGCGTGAAGGAGTTGAGAAGACGGTGGAGTATGGCAAGTGTAAAGGTTTGTAACGAGAGTTAAGGAAGATGAAGGTGGTGAGGTGGTGTTTCGGTTCTTGTGAGGTTGTGGAGGATTTCAACAGAGGTTTTTTCTGTCAAATATATTTTCTACCTCTGTTTGCTTTCCTTCCTCCCTTTCCTCTGTAATTTTGGTCTGTCTGTTATAAAGCCAATGAAGAGTGAGGGTAATTTGGGATTTGTATGGAGATGAGGATAAGATCAAGGGGACCGGTAGTACAAAATTGGCTGTAAATTTGTTAGAATATGAGTAGTGGAGCAGGTTAGTGGGAGGAGGAATTGTACTAACTTTTGAATTTGTCTTGTATTTTTGCAGGTTTTTGTACAATAGGTGGTGGCAAGTGGAGCAGAATTGCTAGCTGTGATATGTACTAATTTTGTTTGAATTTTCTTTGTAAATTTTGCAGGTAATACAAGAGGTGGAAACTTGCAACAAACCCTTCATCTTGATCGATACATATCAAAGACCAAATTTACTTACTTTTTAACAATAACCACTAACAATCTCTAAAAATAATTTAATAATAATAAATAAATAAAATAAATTACTATTTTAACAACAACAACAAAAAATTTAATTTAAATCCTATTTTATTTAATAAAAATCATTTAATAACTTTTAATCATAAAAATGATTGAAATTAAATATCATAATAAAAGTAGAATAAACAGATACAAACATAAAAAATTAATTAATCTAATAAAATAATGTAAATATGATAAAACAGATTTTGATACTAAACTATAATTTACCTAAAAAAAGGAAATTAATGCTAATGTGAAAGAAAATACTTTAATTGTCTTAAATGAAAGATTAAAAATAAAATAAAATAAAATTTTAAAATAAAATCAATTTCAAATAAAAAACTAAACTAATTGTTAATAAAAATAGAAAATACTTTCAATGAAGAAAGATTTTATTTAAACCAAAGCTCTAATAAAAAAACAAAAATCAAGCATGAAATAATCTATAAATATAAACATAATTACTATTAAAAATAAAACATTATTATTTATTTATTTTAAAAAAAAAAAAAAATTCCTTTTAATTCTTATTTCATTATTTAACTAATAGAAATTATTTAGTAAACCTCACCAAATAATTAGAATTAATTAAATATTAAAAATAAAAATTAAAGTGAGAAAGGATGCAAATGTAATGAGTGAATGACTGTTCTATTTAATATAAATACAATGCAAGTAGAAAAATAGCAGGGTAAAATTTGGGGTGCAACACTTATCTATATTGCTATATCTAGTTTCTGCATCATTCAATACCCTACTTAAATAGTATATGGCTATTTCAATGCCATTGCTATCTTCTTGTGCTAACATACTACCTATACTAACTTCAGAGGCAGAAATGTACAGTCTCATGGGTTTTCCCCATGAAGGTGGAGACAAGATAGGAGGCTGAGAGAGATATCTTTTTATCCTGTCAAATGCCTCCTGATGTGCTTCGTCCCACTCGAAGGCTTGGCCTTGCTTTGAACGAAGTAGTGGAGAGAAAGCTTGAGTTCTTCCGCTTAGATTCGAAATGAACCTTCTGAGAAAGTTAATCTTCCCCAGCAAAGATTGCAGCTCCCTTTTCGATGTAGGTGCTTTCGTCTCCATAATGGCTTTGGTCTTATTTTGGTTGATCTCAATTCCTTTCTTATGAACCACAAAACCAAGGAAATCTCCAGCCTGCACAAAAAATGCACACTTAAGGGGATTCATTTTTAAGCCATGTTTTCTCATTCGTTCGAATGATTGGCTCAAATGATGCAAATGGGTTTCTGCAGATATAGATTTGATGACTATGTCATCAATATACACCTGTATAAAGGTCTCAATAAAATCATGGAAGATTGAATTCATTGCTCTTTGGTAAGTTGCCCCAGCATTTTTTAAACCAAAAGGCATCACTACCCATTCGTAGGTGCCTAAGGCTCCTGGGCAACGAAATGTTGTCTTAGCAACATCTTCGTCAGCAATAAAAATCTGGTTATATCCAGAGTATCTATCTAACATACTTAAGTATTCGAATCCTGCAGCAGAGTCTATTAACATTTCTGCCACAGGCATGGAATATTCATCTTTAGGGGTAGCAGTATTTAAATCCCTAAAATCTATGCAAATTCTCAGAGATCCATTTTTCTTAATAATAGGTACTATATTGGCTAACCATTCGACATACCTTGTGGTTCTGATGAATTTGCAGTGCAGCAACCTTTCGACCTCAGCTTTAATCTTTGTGAGAACTGCTGGCGCGAATCTTCTAGGAGTTTGTTTGATGGGCTTCTTGCCATCCTTAATTGGAAGTCTGTGCTCTACTAACTCTCTCTTCAAACCAGGCATTTCGTCATAGTCCCATGCAAAGCAATCTTTGTTTCTTTTGAGAACTTCGATCACCTCTTGCTTGAAACTTGGGTTGAGTTTTGCGCTTATGTAGGTTATTCTTTTTGTACTGTCATCCCCCAAATTCACCTCTTCGAGCGGATCCTGTGCTAACATTTTAGCACCTGAGTTTGTAGGGTCCTTCTCGAAGCCTAAGGGTTCCTTGTCATAGATGGCATCTAGCCTTTGATCTATTTCGTGTTCCTCAAAGGGTGAGTCTTTCGAGCCATTCCCTTCTATTTCGTTTACTTCAACCATATTATCTATTTCAGCCTCTGAGGCCGCTTTCCATTCGTTCTCAGCCATATAGGCCGAAATCCTTTCGAAGAAAGAGGACTCAATCATGAGCAAGGTTGTCGAACTCCCAACCTGCTGGCCGTCTTTGCGAAGTGCCTTCGACTCCCTCGTCTCCTTTAATTATCTTCCTATCCCAGTACATGGAATCATGGCGAAGGGTCATATAATAGTGTGTATTCCTGGTCTCGTTTATTTCGTCACTTGGGGTACAAGGGGCTATTCTGGCTAGGTACTTGTCATAATTCCTTTTATTGACTAAGTTAACTGTGTCATAAAGTAACTCTGGTCCGCTTCGATGTTCTCCACGATACCATCTTCTCTCCATAGAACCAACCTCTGATGCATTGACGAAGGAACTGCTCCTACGCCATGGATCCACTCTCTTCCCAACAGTAAGTTGTAGTTGGCCTTGGCTTCGATCACCATGAACATGGTGGGCCTGCAGCTCGATCCTACGGTTAAATCCACTTGAACTACTGATCAGAAAAATAGCAAGTGTACTATTTTAGCCGATGTAGTTATAATGAGTTTCCCCAAGTATCAATATCGAGGACTGCAGAGTGAATACCTATTCGTGCTCTTAATTCAATTGAATAAAAACAATGGTTGGGTTGATTTTAAAAGTTTCAATTACGCTTGTAACAAGTGATGACTAATGAAATATAATGAGAATGATGCTAGGGTGAGTGGTTGATTTAACAAAACTATGACCCGAATCCAGATTTCCTCATTGCATATGAAAACTATCCATTACCTATCTCTAGATTGTTCTTCCTTAAGTCCTTAATGAAGACACTATTAAAACCCTAATCCTTATTCAAATGTCCATTCAAACAACTCTTAGTTTTAACCATAACGATATCGAGAATTCAAGTGATTAAAAAGAGTTCCTAGTCCTAGGTGAGACTCCTAATAACCTAATTGTGTAGAAACCCTAACAATCACAGTCCTGCCAATTGTTAGTCATAGGTATATATGTATTTGTCCGATACATAATCATAAGAACACCACACAATTAAATTGAAATAGATAAACATGCATTACAGAAATCAAGAATCAGAATTCATACAATCATCAAACCAGGACCACCCCCTAGCATTGGGGGGTTTAGCCTCTCATAGTTTTAGAAGAAAAAACCAAATAAGAGTTAAACATTACAAGGGATTATGGTGACTTTGATCTTCAATGGTGGCTGCCCTTGAATCTCGCCGTCTCCGAATTCCTCTCTGTCGCTCTCCTTTCTTAGTGATATTTCTTCCCTAATTTCCAATATCCCCTCTCTTCTTCCCAAAACCTAATTTTAATAGTCTCAGCCACATCCCAATATTATCCAAAGTCCAAAATACCCTTAATGACAAAGAAGAGATCCAAAACTCAAAAAAATAAAGTTTCCTCCCGCGTCCATCAACACGGGCCGTGTTGATTAACACGGGCCGTGTTGATTAACACGGGTGCCCGTGTTGGTCTTCAAAATTCAAGGGAACTCTTCAGGTCAATCAACACGGGCCGTGTTGATGAACACGGGTGCCCGTGTTGATCCACTGACTTGGGCTAATTTTCACTTTCCACTGGCTTTTCAACACGGGCTGTGTTGATTCACACGGGTGCCCGTGTTGATTCTTCTGTAGCCTCTAAAATTCTGATTTTTTGCACTTCTTTTGTCCCGATTTGTTCTGTTTCATTCTTCTATCCCTGAAAACACTTAAACACATAACCAAAGCGTAAAATACGATAAAAGACATATAACACTAGACAAATAAAAGAAACGATAACGAAATTCAATGCTAAATAAGCGTGTAAAACCACCGATCAAATTCCCCAAACTTAAACTGTTGCTTGACCTCGCGCGATTAAACTAATGAAAATTAAAGCGGATCGGTACTCATATGCGCGAGTTCGGTTCTTATTGCTCGTAAGTAGCTCGGCATTCACATGACACTAAAACACCTTCCAACTATGCTTCGCACTTAAATACTCTCTTTCCGCTTTTCCTCCTCTTTCATTCGCACAATCGGATTAAGGCACTGGGAATTATGATAATCATCACATGCATATGACTAGCCAAGAACTTCACTTATTTAGGCACCAAACGAACAACATTTGCCATTTTCTAATATCGATGAAATTTCCAAACCTTTTGGTTATTTATTGTCCTTTTACTGGACGACGTTTGGGGATCAACCCCCTTTGGGCTGAATAACCTGGTGAGGGCTACCCAACTTAGCGGGCCGGTTGCCTTTTACCGTCTTTTCATCATCCACTGCCATTTTTATTTGACTCTCAACCAATCATACCTGCATGTGAATCAAAATTATGCCAGACTGTATAGATAAACTATTCAAGGAGTACTTCGCAGACTTTGAGCACTTTAGTACGAATCGACACGTTGGATTCGTATCAATGTCACATTATTCCGACTTTCCTACCTTCAAACAATCATCCCTGCATCTCACACAATATCAACCCCGACCTTAGTTGAAATACAAGCTCTTGTGTAAAACAAAACAAAATTTTTGGTCAAGAACTCGGAAGATTTGGGAGAATTTCTACTAGTGTTATTACACAGCATTTATCATCAACTTAACAAAAATAAAACAAAGCAATAAACTCAAAGCAATAAAACCTCCCCCAAACTTGAACTAAACATTGACCTCAATGTTTCAGATCAAACTCGAGAGAAGTGACTCACAAAGGGTGATGCAACACCAGTTGCTACCTCCTAGCTTTCGCGAGATAGGATCCCTTTTTATTACCTGCAAACAAAACACAAAGAAAAACTAAGTTATAAAAAAACGTGGGTTGCCTCCCCCGTAGCGCTTCGTTTAACGTCGCATGGCTCGACGGATCATGTGACACCCCGATTTAATTCAAATATTAAATGAGTGAGAGTTTAATTATTTAATTAATTAAAGTCTTAAGTATTAATCTTATTTGGATTAAGTGGGTCATTTAATAAAGAAAGGATTGGAGGTGTAAGTGTAATTAGTGAGTATGAGGAGTAAATTACTCTACTTTACTAATTATTATTATTTTATTTTATTGGAATGAATAAAGGAACAATAAGAGGAATATAAAAAGGAAAAGAAAGGAAAAATAGGTTTTTTGGAGAAAACTGCTTTCACGTAGAATTGGAGAGAAGAGGAAAAGAGAGGAAAAGCCGACGCCGAGAGAAATCGAAGAATCATCGCGAGGTAAGGGGTGATTTCGTTCGGTTAATATGCTTTATGGGTTTTGGGAATCAAAGGGATAATTGGGTATGTTAGGAAGTTTGAATGTTGATGATTATAAGTTATGGAAATGAACCCTATTTTGTGTCGGTGTTTGGAATTAGGATCATTTGTATGTCAAATAATTGATAGGAATGAATAAACCATGTTGTGTGATGTTATAATGATGTGAAATGATCATGAAATAGTGTTCCTAATGTCCCAATTCGTATATGGAAGTTTGGAAATGATTATGGATGCAAAATCAAAAACTGTCAAAAATGCTGTCATAGGTCGTGGGAACCGGTTCCCTGTGGGGAGGAACCGAGTTCCCAGTGTTAAGTTGGCCAAAATGGAGATTTTTACACTCAGGAACCGGTTCCTGTATAGGTAGGAACCGGGTTCCCATGCAAAAACCAGGGAGCGAGTATTTTTCCAAAAATTTCCAAAACTTCAAAACTTCATATTTTCTAAACCGTAACTCCGATTCGAGTGCCATTTTCGGCGTTATTTCTTAAATTTAAAATACTACCTTTTGAAAAGAGAAAAATATTCTTTTGCTAAAATTATTTTAATTATAGTCGAGTTCCCGATTTTTGAAAAGAGTGATTAATTAAGGATAATGGGAAATTAATATGAATGGCCTGAGTTATCGGTCGAGGACTAATGTTTACAATGTTGTGTTGATTATTCATTGTGATTGAATGTGATACATTGGTGATTGGCAATAAGTGAATTATGTTGAGATCGTAATCTATGAATTGGTTTAGATTGTTTGACAAGTTGAATGGAGATTGACGTTCATGTGATGTTTCTTTCCCTGTGGTTTATTCATGATTGTATTGGTATCATGTGTTATTGTTATTATAATACTGGTGATAGTCTTACTGATTGAAGAGTAAGCGTTTGGCATGTTTATGCTTGGTGATAATTTAATTTATGATTATGTTGTTAACATGTGATAGATTGGTATTGGTATTTATGTGGAATGATGTTGTTATCATATTCCGTTGAATTTATGTGCATGCTTTTATGATGCATGCATGAGCATTGTTAAATTGGTTCATTCCCATTGTGCGGAAGCGAACGAACTGGCAGAGCCAATAGACTTACCTGGTGCAGAGGTAGTGAGGCTAGATTCTTGACCGGTGGTTATGGGCGAATCAGAGATTGGATTCTTGACTCAGTGTTCTGGGCGAATCATGGATATACACTGTCTTTCCACGAGTAAACGGAGCAGTGGGTGAACGCGGTTCACGTTTTGGTACCACATGCATAGAGTCTGCATTGCATATGGGATTGTAACATGCTAGGATGGATTCCAGTGTTGCAATTTCCATTGTTTGTTATATACATGTTCATTGTGTGAACTGCCTTGTGAATTGATTATGATTTGTGTTTGGTTAACGGATTAACGTAACCGATTATTCTGTTGCATTTTAAAAACATATAATGCATGTTATATTGAATTGAGATCTCACCCTTACTTTAACATTTCAGATCCGAAGTGATTAGCTGCTTGGAGTTGGTGAGGATAGCTCTAGAGTCGAGTCAGTTAATTAGTCCGCGTGTCAGTGTCGTGCTCTGGTAGATGTAACACTGGGGAAACGGTTGTTTGAATCCTTTAATGGATATTTTAATGGTTTTGAATCATGTTTTGATGTTATGTCCTGGAATAATTATGGATGTTGTATTCGGGATCCGTTATGTTTCATTTCCGCTGTTAAACATAACCTTAAGTATGTTTCATTTAATGAATTTTCTTCAGTGAAAGCATGACAACTGTTTTGAATTATATTAAAAATTGTGACGCCTCTTGATATGTGTTATATACTCTGATTATTATTTATAAAATCGCGGGTAATTAGAAGGGGTGTTACAGATCATCCCTTTACGGGGGGTATTTTCTCCTCCACACCTTGTTGCTTGAACTTTCCGCAACCCAAAATTTAACCTTATCAACAGCATTAGCCACTGTGTGATGCACGTTACTTCCAACTTTCATCTTCTCACCTTGGTCAACCTTCTTCTTTCCCTGCTTGGCTTCTTGACTGAACTTGGGAATTTTAATTGATGCCACCTGAGAGATTTTGCCTGAGAATTCTTCAGGGAGTGATTTTGAAATTTTGCTCTCTCCCTCAACTTTGACCATACCAACTGAAACTTTATTATTTTCACCTGCACCTTGTTTCTTGACGTCAAACACCTTCATGGTTATCTTCTCATCAAAATATTTTAAAGTTAGATGACCTGTCTCGATGTCGAAATTGCACCTGCTAGTCAATAGAAAAGGTCGACCAAGAATGATAGGGGTCTCATCATCTTCAGGTATGTCCATGATCTGGAAATCCACTGGAAAAGAAAAAATTTCAATCTCGACCAACACATCTTCAGCTATCCCATAAGACTTCTTGATGGTGTGATCAGCAAATTTTAATTCTGTTCCACTCCTGCTTATCTTTTTTAATGCCAAGCCTCTTGAAAATTGATAATGGCATTAAGCTCACACTAGAGCCAGAATCAATTATAACCCTTTTAAAAGTTCTATCTTTTATGGTGCATGGTATTGCCACCGATCCAGGATCCTTCTGCTTGACAGGTATTCTTTTCTCGGGCGCGATTGCGCACTACTTCTCATCAACGGGTACCTGTTTATCATCTATTTGCCTCTTTTTTGATAGGATCTCCTTCATGAATTTTTGGTACAAAGGCATTTTCTCGAGTGCTTCAAATAACGGTATGTTGATCTCTAGCTTCTTGAACAATTTGGCAAATTTGTCGAACTCTTTCTCTTTTGTGTCCTTCTTTGCCACCCGCGAGGGATATGGAAGCCTAATCACAGGTTTACTCTTTTCTTCAGCTGGCTTCACAAGTAGCTCCACTTCCTCCTTTTTCCTCTTGTTCTCTCTTCTTCTATAAGTTCATCATCAACTTTTGCTTCATCTTCTCTTTCTTTGGAAACATTTGCACCCCTAGTTGTGACAGCATTCACATTCTCATGGTTCTTCGGATTGCCTTGTGCTTGCATTGCTACTTATTGTACAATTTGCCCCATTTGAACCTCCAAATTTTTAATTGCAGCCGTGGTGTTCCTGTGATTGCTTCGTGTTTCTTCTTGGAATTGGGAAGTGTGAGCAGCCATTTTTCAAAGGCCACTTCCGCCTTGAGGAGCTTGTTGTTCTTCTTTCCAAGCAAAGTTCGGATGATTCTTCCACCGGGGTTATAGGTGTTAGAATATGGATTATTCGCCTCGAATTTTATCTCCTCAATTTGTTTCGGAGTTGCAAGACATTGTGCGGGTGTGGTCCACTACAAATGTCACAAGCCACATTTTAACTTTGTGCTACTGTTGAGTGCCCATGCTCATATCTTTAAGTTTTTCTCCATAGCATCGCCTCTTCGATTTTGAGTTGTTTATTTACTTCCAACTTCAAATCAATCACTCCTCGGTTTGCTTGCAGCCCATATAATTCGGATACTCATTTGCATAGCTTCAATAATCTTCTTGATACCGGTGGTGAGAAGTTGGATGAGCCAATGAGTTGCTTCATTTTGATTCTTAGACCATTCACAAACATTCGCATCTGCTCGGATCCGGTTATGAGTAGGGCATGCCACCGAGTCTCTTAAATCTCTTAAAAGAGTCTCCTAATGATTCACCCTCCTTCGCTTGAAATTGGATCTCATATCTTTTCCTCATGAACACGTGGAAAATACTCGTTGAGGAATGATGTTTCCATATCTTCCCAAGATGTAATGCTACTGCGGAAGAGAATAGAACCACTCCTCTGCTTCATACGGTGAGCGGAAACATTCGCAACTTTTACATTCTTCAAGATGCCCATCAATCTTTAGAGTGGTGCTCATAGTCGAAATCGCTGCAAGCATCTTCATTAACCCTTCGAGGATCTCTTCTCCAATCGCGTGATGGTGCTCGGGTGGAGCTGAAAATTAGGAACATTAACGGGTTGGTTGACGATGGTCATTCTTCCCCGGTGCATTTGTCCTCCATAATCCCCTAGCAATCTCTCTGAGGTGGATTCATTTGCCTTGACTGAGCGGTGTGTTGAATTCTATCTTCTTCCTCGGCCGCTTGCTTTGCTACTCTTTAGCGAAGGGTTCTCTCTTTCGCCTCAAAAGATATTCTTGAGATATTATTAGACACGATATTAACTACAATAAACAAATGAAAAGAAAATTTTTAATTGCAGAGCAATAAAATTTCAAACAAATTAAAAGTAAATCAGTATTTTGTCAGTCCCCGGCAACGGCGCCAAAAACTTGATCGGAAAAATAGCAAGTGTACTATTTTAGCCGATGTAGTTATAATGAGTTTCCCCAAGTATCGATCTCGAGGACTGCAGAGTGAATACCTATTCGTGCTCTTAATTCAATTGAACAAAAATAATGGTTGGGTTGATTTTAAAAGTTTCAATTACGCTTGTAACAAGTGATGACTAATGAAATATAATGAGAATGATGCTAGGGTGAGTGGTTGATTTAACAAAACTATGACCCGAATCCAGATTTCCTCATTGCATGTGAAAACTATCCATTACCTATCTCTAGATTGTTCTTCCTTAAGTCCTTAATGAAGACACTATTAAAACCCTAATCCTTATTCAAATGTCCATTCGAACAACTCTTAGTTTTAACCATAACGATATCGAGAATTCAAGTGATTAAAAAGAGTTCCTAGTCCTAGGTGAGACTCCTAATAACCTAATTGTGTAGAAACCCTAACAATCACAGTCCTGCCAATTGTTAGTCATAGGTATATATGTATTTGTCCGATACATAATCATAAGAACACCACACAATTAAATTGAAATAGATAAACATGCATTACGTAAATCGAATCGATTCATCAATCACCACCAGCATTGGGGGTTTAGCCTCTCATAGTTTTAGAAGAAAAACCAAATAAGAGTTAAACATTACAAGGATTATGGTGACTTTGATCTTCAATGGTGGCTGCCCTTGCCTTGAATTCCTCTGTCGCTCTCCTTTCTTAGTGATATTTCTTCCCTAATTTCCAATATCCCCTCTCTTCTTCCCAAAACCTAATTTTAATAGTACATCCCAATATTAGCCAAAGTCCAAAATACCCTTAATGACAAAGAAGAGATCCAAAACTCAAAAAAATAAAGTTTCCTCCCGCGTCCATCAACACGGGCCGTGTTGATTAACACGGGTGCCCGTGTTGGTCTTCAAAATTCAAGGGAACTCTTCAGGTCAATCAACACGGGCCGTGTTGATGAACACGGGTGCCCGTGTTGATCCACCGATTTTCACTTTCCACTTTTCAACACGGGCGTGTTGATTCACACGGGTGCCCGTGTTGATTCTTCTGTAGCCTCTAAAATTCTGATTTTTTGCACTTCTTTTGTCCCAATTTGTTCTGTTTCATTCTTCTATCCCTGAAAACACTTAAACACATAACCAAAGCGTAAAATACGATAAAAAGACATATAACACTAGACAAATAAAAGAAACGATAACGAAATTCAATGCTAAATAACTGTGTAAAAACCACCGATCAACTACTCCCAAAGTCTGACCTACTTTCCCTTCATAGTTGGATAAGACCATGTTGTGTGGTTTGATGTCACCATCTTGTATTCCCAATTTCTTCAGCATGAAATGGGGCATTAAATTGACTGCAGCGCCTCCATCCACTAAGACCTTGTTCACGCCATGGGCTCTAGCCTTTGCTCGAATGAACAATGGCTTCAGATGATTCTTCATGGTGGCTCGGTGTTCAAGAACGATTCTTCGCGCGCTTATCCATTACGTAGTAGCAAACCGGTATGTGCTTCATCAAATCTATGGTATCATCTTCCTCTTCGATTTCGGTTTCTGTCCAAACTCGGAAGGTAGTATGATACCACATTGCAATTAATATTAAGTGAAGACTCCTTCGACTCAAGTTGTCTCCAAGATATCCTCGTCTTCTTCGACTTGGTGTACTCCTTCGATTCATCTGTTGTGTTTCGTAGAAGAGTCTCCACCCGGGGTTTTCGTGTTGATTACTTGTTGTTGGTTTGTTGGTGCTTGTTGCTGATCGAAGTTGCTCCTTTATCGCCATAGCTTCCTTTCGCCTTCGAATTCTCTATTGTCTTCATTGTGATCCGGACATGGGGTTTTCCCTTTGTAATTTTCTTTTTCTTCGCAGTTGTTGCCTCCTATATGTCATAGCGTGGCGTGCATTTCTTCACGCCTCCATTTATCCTTTCCTTGTTAGCTCTTACTTTGTCATGGTGGCACTTGGTACCTTTAGGAGGGGTAAGGTGTGTAGTTACCTTCGAAATGTTGACTCATCGACCAACTTCCTTGTGGTTCCAGCATGGGGGGAATGGTTTCGGCTCGGCCATGTTCGATCATCAACACCTTGGGCATATCAGGCACTTGGTTGCCCCTTTGTGACAGCGAACTAAGAACTCCAATAAACTCTCCCCAACTCTAGGGTAACATCTGAATAATTGGTTGTCTTGGCGCCAGTTGATGCCAGTTCGAGCCCTTTGTTTCCTCTCGAAGTCTGTAGCAATTCTTTCGTTGCAGATGATGCTGCATCTGGGACATAGTATCATTTCAGCATTCCCCTTGTGGCACAACATGAGATAATCTTTGAGGCTGGTATCCACAGCATAACCATCCTCCATTTTGTATTTTTCTTTTTCTAGGTATCTTTCCATCTCCTCCATCTCAGAACGAGGTCTCTCCATATCCACCTTGTTGACATCTACATCTTCCCCTTTTTCGTCATCATCTCCCCATCCTGATGGTTTGACATCTTTGATTTGGATTTTTGAACTCTCTGGGGCAGAGTATTTCACCAGGTAATCAAATTTTCCACTAGATTCCCCTAAAGTATCCTAGACTTCTTTCTGAGGAATGTTACCATCTACATCCTCCCCCTTTATGTCATCATCTTCCCATCCTGTAGCTTTGACCTCTTCGATTGGGATTTTCGAACTTTCTGGAGCAGAGTATCTCACCAGGTAATCGAACTTGCCACTGGGCTCTCCCAAGGTATCCCAGATTTCTTTTTGAGGGGAGGCTGGCTTTGTGATCTGGACTCTCTCCAATTTTAGCCTTAGGCCTTCAGTAGCCTGTGTCAACTCTTGCTTCTGGTTCTCCTGGCCCTCAGTAGCCTGGATCTCTTTCGAAACAGCCAATGGCACTGCTTCGATCGAAGTCTCTAGTTGTTTGTGGACGTCCTCAGTGACTCCTTTGTTGATTTCGACTAACACACAGTTTCTATTCTCAGTGCTTTCTTCTCCTAATGGAGTGGCCTCTTGATCTGCTTCCACCATATTGATTTCTCCAATGCACGAAGGCTCGGAGTAGTTGGTGTCTGCAACATCCAGGGGGTCTTCATCCACTTTCATTTTTGGTTTGTCAGCAAATCTCAATCTGCCTTCTTTAATTGCATTTTGAATTAGATCCCTGAAAAGAAAACACTGTGAGGTTTTGTGGCCTAGGAAACTATGATATTTACAAAATCCTCTTTTCTTTCTTTGATCTAAAGGAGGTATTTTGACATTTGATGGCACAATTAGTTGGCCATCTTTGACAAGCAAATCGAAAATCTCGTCACACTTTGTTACATCGAAGGTATATACCTTCTTTGGGAATTTGTCACTTTTCTCATTTTCAACAATTTCTTTCCCTTTTGTGGGAACTAATAGTTTACAAGAGTAAGGTGGAGCCTGTTTTAATTCAGCGAGATCTATTTCGAGCTCTTCGAATTCAGGATAGTCTTCAACTTCCTCAGTTTCGACATAGGAAATTCTTTCTTTCTTATTACTTTTAAAAGCCATGGCCTTTTCGGCTTTTAGCCTTTCGACTTGTCGAACCCTATCTGCTAACTGAGCCATGTCCCTCAAGTATTGTGTGTCTAACTTCTTTCGAATAGAGTAGTCCAGGCCACCAGCGGCCATTTCGACTAACTCATGTTCAGGAACTACTGTAAAGCATCTAGATTTCAAGAGTCTGAACCTATTCAGGTAATCATCTATGGGTTCAGTAAACTTCCTCTTAACACTGGCTAGTTCCTTCAGACTTATTTTAGATTGTCCCATATAAAATTGTTCATGGAATAATCTCTCTAAGAGGGTCCAAGTATCTATGGACCCAGGAGGCAATGTGGTGAACCATGTAAAAGCATTTTTGGTCAGGGAACTTGGGAAACATTTAATCCTAAGGTTCTCATTATTTGCTATGTCTCCTGCTTCGGTCAGATATCTGGCTATGTGTTCGACTGTTGATTCATTGGTATCTCCAGCAAACTTTGTAAACTTAGGGATCTTATATCCCCTTGGTAAATCAGTATGCATTACATAATCTGCTATGGGAGGCATAATTTGGCCTTCTAATCCCTTTATTAAGACCGTTTTGGGCCATAATCCTCTCTATCATGGTGGTTAAATTATTTTCTGCCAAGATGTTGTCATTTCGAATTCTATGAACTACTGCATCAGCATCTTGATTTCGACCCACCATGACAACTCCTCTAGGTTGTTCTTCTCGAAACGCTGGGACTTCTAGCCTTTCGACCCTTGCCCCTGGTTCCATAACTCCCCTTTGTGGTTCTTCTCGAATCACTGGGGCATCTAACCTTTGTGTCCTTGCCCCCAAATTAATCCCTCTCGACGGCCTATGGGTGGGTCATCAGAATTTGTTCTATGATAGGCGTCGCTCGAACCAATGCTCACGGGCGGAGCGAAGAAATCTGCTATTCGACTCATATTATCTGCGTTTTCTCTGTTCGTCATAGTTACATTTTGTACCATTGGGGCGAAGATTTCTTGCATAGTTTGCGCTAACACTCCTATCATATTATGGTTACTATCATCCATTAACTGCCTAAAAGCTATCTGATTTTCTGTAGTTAAAATAGGTAATGCACTATAACCTACTGACCCTTGGTTATTTGTCATAAATTGATTAGCCCCAGATCCTGACCCTAATTGTGGTGACGCGTTCGACGTCGAAGTTTGCAAACCTGCCATAAAAGATGTTGGTTGTGACACCCCAAAAATAATTCGGTAATTAAATAATTATGATTTTAATTATTAAATTAATTGAGAACATAATTTATTAATATATTGAATTATTGAGATTAAATATGGATTTATTGGATGTATGTGGAGTAAAGTGGGGTGTGAGGAGTAAAAGACTCTACTCACATTAATTGATTTATTTTAATTATGTTAAAAAGGAATAAAAGGAATTTAATAAGAAAAAGAGGAAAAAAGGAGTCATTTTTGGAGAAAACAAGATACGTGAAGTGAGAAGAGGAGAAAAGAAGGAAGAAGACCTAGAAGTGTCAGAAGTCGAAGAACCCACAAGGTAAGGGGTGATTTCGATTGATTACTTCGTATTATAGGTTTTGATTTTGATAATATAGATCATAGCATGTTAGGAAACCTTAGTTGGGAATTTCTAGGTTTCCATGGATGTATACCTAATTGTGTCAGATTGTGTCAGATTGTGTCTGAATATGTATTGAAAACAATTAGAGTGTCAGTAGATGAAAAGAAATGATGGAAATATGTTGTTTGATGTGATAATGATGCCAATAGGATGTGGTTTAGTGTTTTCCATGTTGGGATTCGTATGGACAAGTTTGGGTATGATTGAGAATGAAAGAATGCTGTCAAAAGTGCAGAAAATGGCTTTTTAACACGTGGGAACCGATTCCTGTATATGTAGGAACCGGGTTCCACTTTGAAAAATTGGTAAAAACTGGAAAAATGCACTCGGGAACCGGTTCCTGTATAGGTAGGAACCGGTTCCATACATTTTCCGAGGTTTTGAACTTTTAGAACCGGTTCTGATATGTAGGAACCGGTTCCACTTCTAATTTTGAAAAATGTCAAACTTTGAAAATTCATAACTTTCAAACCGTAAGTCCGTTTTGAGCGCTGTTTTGGACGTTATTTTCTAAATTTAATGCTCTATTTTATGAAATGAAAATATTTTCCAAAACCTGAAATTATTTTGAAAATGAGCCAATTTCTGAGATAGGTGACTTTTGACTGACGCATATTGAATTGTATGTAGCAGAGATCCTGTGTTGATGGATGTATTGGTATTGTGTGGATTGTAAAGCATGTTTATGCTGCTGTTAATTGTATGCATGATTGGTTGAAATATCATGTTGGATGGTTTGTTTCAGTTATGTTGAATTGATGTATTACATAGACTGATTTGATGTGCATGCTAGTGATGTGCGTGCATATGCATTGTTTTGGTGAAGTTAATTCCCATTGTGCGGAATTTGACTTGGATTGCCGATAACCGATACCCGAGTGAGGATGGGTGGTTAGGCTGGATTCGTGTCTGGGTGTTTATGGACGAATCGATGGTTACTGTATCCGGTTGATGATGGATCAGTGTTGGGTGACTTGGTCACGTGTCGGTACCGCATGCATTGAGTCTGCATTGTATTTGTGTGGAGTTGTAACATGTTAGGATGTCTTCCAGTGTTACTCTTCTTTGGTTGTTATGAATATGCATGATGAATGTGGTTGTGTGTGCGAATATGAATTTATGCTAAATGGGTGAAATAATATGCTTGTGATATATTATTGATTGAAAGACTTATAATATGCTTTAATTATGAGAAGTCTCACCCTTACTTTACCATTTCATATTAAAGTTAGCAGTTGAGGAGTCAGTGACGATGGCTCTAGAGCTTATCGTTTTAGTCCGCGTGTCAGTGTCATGCTCTGATTAGATTGTAACACTGGGGAACGTTAGATGAGGAATTAGACATTGGTTTATTATTTATTTAGAATTTTGTTGGGAATAATAATGATTGAATTATTCTGTTTTTGGTTATGATATTTTCCGCTGTGTAAGACATGGTCTTAACTTGACTGAATTACTTGAAAATGTTAATCCTCAGTGTAGCATGGCTACTGTTTGAATGAAGGTTATTTGATTTATTAATTGTGACATCCCTCATTATACCGTGTTAACTCTGATTAAAGCTGAATTAGATATTAAATTAATTGATATATTCGGGGTTTTTAGATGGGGTGTTACATTGGCATCCCATAAGGGGGATTTCTGGGTTATTACTATCGAAACTGGTTGGTCTAGTTGGTGGTGGGGTAGCGAAATGGGTTTGTGCCCCTGATGGTGGGACCAATCCCCCAGGATACCCAGTGGTTCCTGTATTGCCTAGGATCAAATTGTTAGTTGACATGCCACTTGTTCCGTTCGTGGCCACATTACTAGTAGAAGATGCAACAGACTGTGCATTCGAAGGGATCGCACTAGACGTTCCCGTCGAAGCAGACGCATTAGTGCCTGTTCCATGTGGGGCGTTTTGCTCCCCTTGTTGATTGTTTGGATTAGACATCCTATTATTACGTTTTCTTCTGGGTAAGGGTTGGTTGCTATTAGTTATTCTACCACTTCTAAGGTTCATATAACAACAAACTTGACACTCAGAAAGAAACTATCAAATGATTATGTCTTAACAATCTTTATTTGTTTTAATTTTGTAACGACCAATTAGTGTCCCACTGGGCGTGCCAATTTGTTTACAGTGATTTCTGGTAAAACAACCGCTAGTCCTCCAAACTATCAAATAATCTTAATGACTGTTATTCAATCTCTCTGGTAACTTGCAGGATCGACTAGATTGATCCTATGGGGTATTGGTCGTTTGGACAAACTTAATGGTAAAACTAATATTCATTGTTAGGACTTGTATTTAGAGTGTTTTATAGACGTTCAATGTATTCTGATTACAATGTTAAAGAACTTAATGACATGATCAAGTAAAGAAATACAAAACTGACTTGAATGAGTAAAGGTTCGATTTGCAAAGAAATGTGTAAATGCAGAAATACGTAAATAACTTTGAATGTAAAAGACTTTTAATGTAAAATCATGAATATAAAAGCATGGAATGTAAAAGACATGAATGTAAAACGTTAATGTAAAAGGTTTCTGAAATGTAAAGGATTTCGAATAGAAGAAAACGTTTAAATGCAAGAAATAGTTAAATGGCTTTGAATGTAAAGAACTTTAAATGACATTGATGCGAAAATAAGAGATAAACTGGAAAGATAAAGAGTTTTACTGAATTGTAAAGGTTTGGTGCTATCATACGTACATTGTTCGAGCATTCGTTTCCCTAGCCATGTGGTATTTTGAATGTTTACTGAATTTTGTACAACAGATATGACACACGAAATCCTAACACTAAGACTTCTATTTATACTACTTCGACCATAACGGTCTAACTTATGAGATTCTGCCACGTTCAGAACATGCAGAACACTGCGCTTCTCTAGCTTCCACGCGTATTCGAATCGTTCCAGCACATGTATATTTGAATTCCAATCATTCCGCTTACGTTTGAATTTCAAATGTTTTAACATTCTTCGCTTCGAACTCATCTCACAGACACAGTCTAGTTAGCACTCCGAGGCTTCTTTTAAATATATCTCCACAACTGTTACTCGAAGCTCCGAACTTTGACATGTCCATTCGAAGAACCATTTCTTCCATCCCGAACTATGACATTCATTTTATTCCAATTGAACGATAATCTTGTTCCATTTCGAACTCGAATATTCCACTTCGAACCACATATATCAAAATCTTCAGCCAACACTATCAAGAAAGACCTATAGGCCTTCATGCAGGAACGCATACACCATGGCATTAGGGTTAATTGAGTGATCCTTAAAGGTGTATGGAGAAGTGTTAAGAGTTATAAGGGACACTCTAAGCATCCTTCCAAAATCTTATTGACATACCATTCTTAATAAACCTATAAGATTTAGACTTCAGGAGATCAAATTTGTTATGATTCCAGACCATATAGAAGAAAATAAATGGTTTCTTACGATGCATAACTTGTTAAAACTCTTGCCTTTAAGACAAATTCCCAAGGCTTCTCATAACTCAGGAGATCCTGGGAAAGCTTGAGGTTAGTGGAATTATTGAGACATATGAGATATATGCATGGGCTTGAAGGTAAAAGGCTTTGGCCCTTCCCTTAAAGATAGACACTCCAATATAAGTAAATGGAAGGATACCTTTTATGAATCCAATGAGGTGACTAATGCGGTTAGTCTAAAAAGTTTTAAAATTCAATTCAAACCCCTTTTTCTTGTGTTTTTCTCAACCTTCAATTAGTATCAGAGCCCCAACTATGTTATTGATTTTCTAATCAAACACTTAACCGTGTAGAAAGATCTGGTTTGAGAAAAACATTTTAAAATGGTTGCTTCTAACACAAACGATAATGATATATACAATGCTAAACCTCCTATTTTTAATGGAGAGAAATTTAACTATTGGAAAGATAGAATATAAAGTTTCTTTCTATGTTATGGTATTGATCTCTGGGAAATTATTACAAATGGTTTAGAAGCACCTACCACTTCAATTGGTATTCATATTCCCATGAATAGTATGAGTGCATATCAAAAGTGCAACTTCATGAATCATAACAAAGCCATAATTATCCTTCTTAGTACTATCCTGTACAATGAATATCAAAAGATTACAAACAAAGAAACTGCATAGGATATTCTTGACTCACTCATAATGACACATGAAGGCAACACACAAGTCAAAGAAATTAAGGCTTTGGCCTTAATTCAGAAGTATGAAGACTTTAAAATGGAAGATGAATAAATAGTTGAAATTATGTTCTCAAGGTTTTAAACTTTGGTAGCAAGACTGAAAGTTCCGGACAAAGGTTATTCAACCGCTGATCATGTCAAGAAAACCATCAAAAATCTTCCAAAAAGATGGAGACCTATGGTCACTATTCCCAAGTTGTATAAGGATCTAAACATCATAACTCTTGAAGAGTTAATCAGTTCACTTAAAAGTGATGAGATAGAATTAGAAGAAGACAAGCCTCGGAAAATAAATAAATATATTGCTTTACAGTCTAGAACAGAAAGACTCAAGTCAGAAAAGAGCAAAGCCTTCCAAGCTGAAGAAATCGAAGATTCTGACGATGAAAGTTCTGATGAAGAAGATGAATAGTCAATTCTATCCAGAATATTTAAGCAACTCTGGAAGAAAAGACAAAACATTGGTCAAGGATTCCTAAATATAAGAGATCGTTCATAAACATCTAATAGAGAAAAAGCTAGTGATGAAGCAACATGCTTTGAGTGCAATGAACCTGTACACTACAAAAATGAATGTCCAATCGTCGAGAAGAAGAGCACTAGAAAAGAAAGCTTCAAGGAAAGAACTTCCAAAGGAAAGAAGAAAGGTCTCATAGTAATGTGGGATGATCCTAACTTTGAAGGATTAGAATCAAAAGAATAACATGCCAACATAGAGTCTGGCATCCACATCAGATGGATACACGCTAGAAATAAAGTATGGCTCTGAAAAGGATATTCTGAACTCTCTCTCGTGCTGATTTAGAATTATATTTATTAGAAACTTTGAACAAGCATCAAAAGATTCAACGAAAATTCAAGAACCTTCTGAAGGTTCATGAATATGAAATTGAAGAAAATGATAAGCTAGAGAAAGAAAGCTTTGAACAAAAAGATAATCATTTTATTTTTAAAAAAAAAAGAATATATGTTTCTAACTAAAAATGTCCAAAACTTGAAGGAGTTCTTTCTAAAGATTCTCCATATTCTGAAAATATTGTGCACTGCAGTGTTAAAGCTTTTTAGAAGTTCCTAAATGGTAAGATAAACAGAAGCATGATGGCTTATAGTATTAGTCGTAATAAGAATAAAGATATTAGTTATGTTTCAAATAATGATATCCAAAACTATTTTAAAGAAAATCAATATCTCTCTCTTTCTTCTTATCTTTATACTCATGCATAAACACAACGAGTTAATGCTACACGAAAACCCATAATTAGCATAAACTTTGGGAAAATTAACTCAAAAGGGTACATGGTATACAATACAAAAACATGTATTGTAAAGGAATCAATCGTTGTTACAACTAATAATAAGCTTAACTCAGAAAAGTCAAAGTTGTTTGAAAATTTTGCAGATCTAGAAATAACACCCGCATATTTTGGAGAAAACAACTATGATAGTAGGCTAGTCAGAAATGATGATACAACAAATCAACATGGTTAAATCCAATACACATACGTTAATCTTCTAATACTCTTGCAACATAATCATCACTGCTTCCACGATACCTTGGAACATCAACTTACAAAGTAGTAACAACTACCACTCGCTTATACTAGACTATACAACATCACATCATTGTCTTGACAATCTCATCGATACAACATCCATCACTTTACTCACCATTAAGATAGCAAGACAATTTTTTTACACCATCCAATACGATTCTGTCTACTATCAACAAGAGATTAAGGGTAATCAAGTCCTCAATTTGTCAATAGATATCCGACAACCATAATGGAGTATAAACCATCGTTATACTAACTACAATAGTGTTCCTATAAAATTTGTACTCACGTCACCAAAATCATCATAATTCAATAACTTCTAAACCATCCGAACATACTAACACCGACGTCTTAGAGCTACATAATAATACACATCTGACGATAACATCAGCCATAATTATTTTACACCGCTACCAACAATTCTTATTATTGAAATCATATTCTTCCGTAATTCCAACAATGACGCACATGTATCACACTAGTTTATTGTTATTTCTTAATTTATATTAAATAAATGAGGGAATATAATTTTGTAAAAGAAAAAAATCTATATTGTTCACGAAGGTTCTTTGCGGCTAAAACCCCCAATTCATTTCTCATCTTCTTCATTCACCCTCTCCTCTTTCTCTCTGCATCGAATTCCTAATTCTGCATCAACCATGTCGCACTTCGGAAGATCCGGTCCTCCAGACATCTCCGACACCTACTCTCTTCTCGTCCTCAACATCACTTTCCGTAAGCGCTCTCTTTTCCCTCCGTTCCCAATTCCATTATCCTCTCAAAATCAATTCAATTCCATACATTCTTTCCTCCAGGTACAACCCCCGACGACCTGTTTCCTCTCTTCGACAAATACGGCAAAGTCGTCGACATCTTCGTCCCCAAAGATAGAAGGTTTTCTAAATTTTCTCTATTAATTTTTCACTTATGCGTTCATTTGTTGAAGTTTTCTTGTTTTTAAGGACCGGTGAATCGAGAGGTTTTGCTTTCGTGCGTTATAAGTACGCTGACGAAGCTTCTAAGGCCGTTGATAGGCTCGACGGTATGCTTATTTGTTTCAGATTATTAATGATTTCTCTTAAATTCATTTTTGTTGTATAGAATTTGAGAAATTGTTTTGAGAAATTGATTTTTCAGGAAGAATGGTTGATGGACGTGAAATAACTGTCCAGTTTGCTAAATATGGCCCTAATGCTGAGAGGATGTAAGTTCTGCAGTTTCTTTTTTTTTGTTCATTTTTGGTTTTTGTACAGCAAAGTGTTAGTAATTAGTAGTTGTTATGTTAGTATTTTGTCTTTATTAGGGTTTGAATCCGGGTCATTTACCTCCTTCAATCATTAGCTCCTCCTGTAGCACCGACATCTCTGCAAAAAGACCCGTCTGAAAAACGCACTGACACTTGCAATTATGTTTGATTTATTTATTTTTTCAAATTATTATCGGTGTCGACATGACAATGTTGTGTTTCTGGTGTCCGTGCTTCATGACTTAGCTCAATCCGGTTCGTTATGTTATAATGTTGTTGTTATGTCATTATTAAAAATTTACCTTGGTGTTCTTATATCGTTAGAAATGATAATATTAGAGAGAGTGATGGGTAGCACCTATAATAGAAAAACGGTGAATAATAGAATTAGGTGATTTGGGCATATAGAGAGAAGACTTAAATTTTGCGGTAAGGAGAATAGATTAGATGGAGAGGAGTCAAACAGTTAGAGGTAGATGAAGACCTAGGAAAACTATAAAAGAAATTATTAAGAAAAATCAACAGTTAAAGGTAGAGGAAGACCTAGGAAAACTATAAGAGAAATTATTAAGAAAAATCAACAGTTAGAGGCAGAGGAAGACCTAGGAAAACTATAAGAGAAATTATTAAGAAAAAAACAGTTAGAGGCAGAGGAAGACCTAGGAAAACTATAAGAAATTATTAAGAAAAATCTTGAGATTAACGATTTGGATTGAAGCATGGTCCTGGATAGAACATTATAGCGGGAGTTGATCCATGTAACCGACTTCACTTACTGAGATAAAACTTTGTTGTTGTTTCTTTATCCCATTGTTTATATAATGAGGAAAAACTGAGTAACTTTGTTGAATATATTTTGTTTGAATATAATAGCTCTCTTATATTGTTATTAAGTGTCATAGTGATACTGATAGTGGTTGCTGGTTATTATTTTTTCTCACGGCTTGTTTGTTTTTATTCTTGTGCACTTGTATGTAGCTAAATTTATTTTCTTCAATTTACAGTCAGAAAGGAAGGATTATTGAAACATCCCCGAGATCAAAGAGCTCAAGGAGCCGCAGTCCCAGCAGGAGAAGGTGCGTAAAGTTTTTACTATTTCCGGAGTGTTGTAAAATTAGGAGTTTTTGTGGCTACTTGTTTGGAGCGCTTTGGAATTACAGTTGTAGAATTGTTCTTTAATTATTTTTGACTACCTGTGATTAGATGAATGTTGTATTTCAATTATGTGCAATTTCTTAGTCTTTGTTTTTATGTTCAGTGTGACCATTTCATTTTATAGCTGAAATCATTTCAGGAATTTTCAATTAAAATGTATCATGCAGTTTGATTTTAGTTGATGCAGTTAATTTTTCGAAGCTCAATCAAGATGTATCATGCAGTTTGATTTTCTCCTGAATAATGTTAACTTGTGTAATCTGGAAAATCCCGGACCACGGGAACTAATGGGACTGTTACCACTATTATAATAGAGACCCTATACTGTACTTTGAATGTCTAAACTCTTAACTGCCATTGCAATGGACTATAATATTAGCATTCAAACCATTTTCTGGTTGATATGCTCAAGAGGATGTTATGTGTTCATTTTAAAATTTTCTTGTGGTTGTCTAATTGTATTTCTCATAGCCAGTGGTGTTCTACATTCATGATTGACTTCGATAGAATTTTTTATCGAATAATGTTTAATGGTTGATAGGTACCGTGATGATTACAAAGGCAAGGATTACAGGAGGAGAAGTCGCAGCAGGAGTTATGACAGGTATGAACGCGACAGGTACCGCGGTGGGAGAGACAGGGACTATCGTCGCCGGAGCAGAAGCCGTAGTGCCAGTCCTGATTACAAGGGGCGAGGAAGGGGACGCTATGATGATAAGCGCCTTAGTGCTAGTCCTGATTACAAAGGTCGTGGAAGGGGAGGCTATGATGATGAGCGCCGTGGAAACCGACGCAGATCAGTAGAAAGGTCTTCATTATTGATACTTGGCCTTTTCATTTTGATATTGCACCATCATAATTATTGCTATTGAAGCCTTTTTTTTGGTTATTCTCCACAGCCGATCCCCTGCCCGACGAAGTCCTAGTCCAAGAAAGAGCCCTTCTCCTAAGAAGAGTATTTCCCCTAAAAAGAGCACTTCTCCCCAGAAAAGTCCACGCCATGAAACTCCTGATAATCGTAGCCGCGATGAAAGATCTCTTACTCCTCGAAGTGTCTCACCACGAGGTCGCCCTGATGTTTCCCCAAGTCCATCTCCTCAAAATTCTAACGGTGATGTAAGTAATATCATTCTTGAACTTAAAATTGAAACCAAAATTTAGCGTCGTCACTGGGATGTATTTTTTAGCCATTTGTGACTATTCAATTCTATTTACATTTGCAGGAGTAAGCGGGTTTTACGATGTATTCCAGAGACAACTGTACCTGTTATTGTCTTGATAATTTCGGATGATTTGGTCAGTGTGAATGGTCTTATCAGAGTCATTAAAGGATTTTATGGTCTAAGTGCAGTTTGGTAGGGTTGGACTTTCTTGGTGTTTGAATGTTCATATATTTTACCTATATGTCATCTACTTTAGAATTTGGTAACTTTTGGACCTTATAGTTGCTACGCTAATATTTCACTTTGAGAGTTTCGTCATTTTAGCTTTATTCTATTGTATTTGCATTTATCTCTGTCTGCATTTTCACTTCCTTTATTATAAGCTGGGTGGCTGTGATCTAGTTAAAGAACAGTTAATTTAAATTAACAACTTATTGGGTTTTATAGTTATGATGGTGGGAGAAGTGAAGGGGGCCTGATAGGTGCATGTTGACATTCTTGCTGTTGATGCTGTTTTTATGTCATTGATGATTGTTCGTGAGTTTGGTACTGGTTGCAAGACTGCTGATTTTAGAACCAATTGTTTTATCAGTATGCTGGTTAGAATGACACTTAGTTGACTTAATTTTTGTTGTGAATGATCTGATTTTGGTAAGCATTTTTGTTCACTTTCTATCTTCTTATATCTCACGTTCTCTGAGAATTCTGATTTTTGATCTGGTAATCGTGATTGGTCTTCATTGATTAAAATTATCCTGAGGGGAATTCTTGATGCTGTGATGGACACAAGTTGAATGTATTTTGACGTGGTTGATGCCTGGTAGGAGTTGGACCTGTCATTTGTTGATTCAGCCGCAGATAGTAATTATAAACAGTGGTACTAAATATTAACTCTAATTTGCTTGTGCTAAAATATTCAAGTTACTTTTTTAGGGTGTTTTATTGGATACTTATTTAACATTGACCTTTAAAGTTAATAATATCTGCTTCTTAATGAAGTGAGATGCTTGTTGTAGCACACTGCCCTGTGATTGTAGCTGTGAGGTGGTTGCTGATCCATCTTTAATATGAATGAATGTTCGTGAGTAATTTGAAGAATTAGCGCATTACTGTACCTGATTGTCGCTGTCCTTTTTGCCGCAGTCGTGTTTGCTTGCAATGTTATTTAGCTGTTGGTAGTTGGTACTGATGATGGTTGTTCGGCTCTGCTGCTGGTTTTTGTTGATTCCAAAGTCGTCCGGCAGAATTCTTTTCACTATTAAGCATGTGGTTGGTTTTGGTAGATTCATATTTGATCAATTGTATGCATAATATCTGTTTTTTTCAAAATTTTATTGTTTGTCACTTGTTGCCTATATACGGTGTTCCCTATTACAATATTGTGCTGTAGTTATTGTTCTGCAGCTGAAATAAACAAGCAAAATTATGGAGATCTTTAAGGTTTTGTTTGGCTTATGAATCGGTTGTTTGAGAGCAGCTGTTGTCATCTATCAGGTTTTGGTAGATTCAAACCAATGCGGCAGGTTATTAGTTGAATTGCATGTTTTAAAAACCCGATTGGGGATCGGGTAAACCAGTGAGAGTAGTCGAATCACTGAGTTATTGGTTGAACTACATGATTAGACTGGATTAAATCGGATAACTCGGTTTAATAGGCTGATCATATAGATATAAAATTTGTTGAACTGAATGATTCAGTTTCTATAAAATATAACTAATACTTAATTTTTTTGAAAATATCAATATCATAAATAAATCCATAAGTTCGAAATTTAAATTTAAATTTTAAACATAAGTAGCATAATAACAAAATAGTATAAAATTATCAAGTCTAATTACAGATAAAGTCAAATTAAAGTCAAATTGAATAGCTTATGGCAAAATAACTCCATTCTCTATTAAATTTAGTTTCAAAGAGGATTTTTTTTTTTTTAATATTGAGATCTTTAATATCAAAATTATCGCCACAAAATGCAATATTTTTTCCTTCAATCATATAATAACTTTATTTTAGTTTTTATTTAAATGTTTTATTAAAATGATGAAACAATTTCGTTTGATATTTTTAATCAAAAAAATTAAACCCAAATGGTTAATTTTTTTGGTTTTAGTGGTTTACATTTTTATCAATTTACATCGATTCAATGACATATCTGATCCAATAGTTAAATTAGATTAATTTTCTGACTGGTTCTAGGTCCGGTGTGATTTTTAAAATAACGATTCGTTTTTTTATATTTTTAAATTTGCTTTTGCTATTGTTTCAACTAAGTTCCTATCTGCGTGTTTTGTTAAATTTGCCTTTGTAATGCATCAGAACTAAGCAGCCAGAACATAGAGATCAGAGTTTATAGTGCAGTATGGTGCTTTCAGAAGTTTGGTTTTGAACAAAGCAGAACTTCTTTTAAAGTGCGTGATAGTCTTGGAGACTGCTTTTACATGCCTATCTTTTTAAGTTCTTTTTCATAATATAAGAACTTCTTCTACATTTAGAACCGTAACTTGTTCTTCTTTTCCTTCTTGAATCAGAACTTCATGTGTATACTTCATTAAAAAATTAGAAGACAATAGTTTTATACAAGATATTTATCTATAAGAGTCAGAACATAATTGTCATCAAAAGTATTTGTCATCATCAAAACTTCTCAATTAGACACAAAATCGAACTATGTTCTAACAATCTCCCCCTTTTTGATGATGACAAAACATAAATATTTTGACAATGAGAGGTCTCCCCCTGAGTTTAATATTCATATAAACTTAGAAACATTATGCTTCGCTGAGAGTGTTCGTCCAGAGTATGATGAGGGTTCTGATAGTTTCAAGTAGCATAAGTTGTTTTTCAGAATAGATGTTCCCTGTTTTAAACTTAGACAAAATAAAATCAAGGATGATATCAGAATGTTTGAGATTGGTCTATCAGCAACTATGATGTTCAAAACATCTTACATTCTCCCCCTTTTTGTCATAAATAAAAAAGAAAATGAAATTGGAAAAAGAATAAAGCAAAACAGAAGATAATTGCATTAAGGGAACACAATGGAGTACAAAAGGAAATATGCAGAAAATGAAAATTTGTTGAATGAAAACAGGATAAGAAAAACATTGCAGAAAAAAGTGAGAAAACTAAGTTCTAAGAAGGTGGAGTAAGTATTGAGAACAGTGCTTCAAGCATCCCTTTGATGTTAGAGGTTGAAGCTTCTTGTTTTCCCATCATCTCCTTGGGTTCCTTGTTCGTTTCATCTTGCTTGTCCAATCTTTTTATGACCTCTTCATTTTCCTTCTTTAAAACTTCCAGAGTTTGAATAACTAAAGAAGGTGGAGAAGCATCATTATCAGTAGTTGCAAGAGATTCAGTAGCAAGAGCTTTAGAAGATTCATCAACATATTTTACTTTGTCTTGAAAGAGAACCAGAGGTTGAGGCTCAGGTTTCTAAAGGGAAGTTGTTGTTGCTATAGATTCCCAAAGAGCGTTAGTTAGAAACAGATTATTTGCGTCCCTAAGCCGAGCAATGTGCTCCTCAAGAAGCTTCAGCCAATCACTGAAATTCTGCTGAGCCAGACCATAGAAAAGCTCTTTCCGCCTCTTAGATTCAAAAATAAACCATTTTCTGAACTGAGTTCAGAGGTAGTCAAACGCTGCAGGATTCAGATTATCCAAACAAGCCTACTTTAGAGAGTTAACCCAAGCTTGAATTTCTATTCCAAAAACCAGTAAGGATTCACCAACATATGCTTGGGAGGGTTGGGGTTTTGGTTGGGGAATAACTATTTTGTTTGGGCCAGTAAGAAGGTAATTCCATGCATCAAGATCAATGACAATTTTGAGGGGATCATCAGAAATTTTTTGAGGGGATGGAGAATTAGGGAGGACAATTGGAGAGTTTGGAGAATTTAGTGGTATGGATTCATAAGGGGATGGAAGACCTGGAATAGGAAAAGGAGATGAAGATGGAATAGTGAAAATATTGTGATCTGATTGTGAAGTGTTGAGAGGGAAAGTGATTCCAAGAATAATGGGATTTAGTTCTGGGGAAGGAACAAAGGACACATTTGGATTTTCTGGTTGGAGAGCAGGAATTGGTTGTGGAGTTGTAGCGGTGGTATTTTCTGGTATTGTTTCAAGGGAAAAGTCAAAGGTTTCCATATCAGACATAACTTTAGCAAGTCCTGGTTGTGGATGGGTTATGGGTTCAAGATTGGTACAAAATTTTCGGGAGGAGAAGACAGAGTAGATGTTGGTGTCAAGACTGGTGCAAAAACAAAAATAAAAGATAAGTTACCTTTCTTCTTAGCAGCTTTTGGTTGTTTTTGCGAGGTGCCTTCATCAACTGCTTTTCTCTTCTTGGATTTTCCGAGAGCAACATCTAGAGCTTGTTGATGAAGATCTAGAATATTGAGATCAGGATCAGTACCATCTTCTTTGTAATCTTGTAGATAGTGGCAAATAATATATGGTCTCGTAGCATCAATATCTGAAAATGTAACACCCGTAATTAATTAAGTAATATAGAGTATTTTTCCGATTAATTTAGTGATTAAGTCGAATTGTAAGCAGAATTGTTAAATTAGTAATCGAGTAGAATTAATCGAAAATGAAAATAATATTAGAATTTATTTTATCAAGTAGAATTATTAGATTTAATATAGATATTAATTAGGAGGGTAAATTAGTATTTTTGGAGAGTAAGATTTAATAAACCAAATTATATTAGGAGCAATATATATTGAGTAACCTAGTAAAATAAGGAACTATTATTGCTTGCAAAAACAAAGCCCTAGCCGTAGCAGTAAGCCAAAGAGAGAAAGGAAGAAATTTGGAAAACAAGGGTTGCTAGGAGGGATCGTTGCTGTCCGAGAAGCCGCTTTTCCGATCGATTTTCCGAGTTCCCTTCAATCTACAGGTAAGGGGTGGGGTTCAGGTTTTATAATAGATTGTAGGATACTTTCTATGTGGGGTTTAGGGCTGCCTAATTACACTGCTAATCGTGTTTGATCGATAAAAATTTGTGTTGCTGGAATGAATTGAATAGCTTGTTGTATTAAATTGATCTGCTATGTGTTATACCGTTATTGTTGTCATGAATATTTGTTGAAATTTTGGGTTGGAATCGTTACTGTGTCTGGGAGAAAAGGAAGAAAATTGAGTGCTGCCATAAGAAGGGAGGCGACCGCCCCCTTGGAGAAAGGAAGGGAAGAGGCGACCGCCTCATTAGAGGACAAAGAGGGGACGATCAAGGGAGAGGGAAGGTGCCCGTCTCCATGGGGGAAAAGGGGTGTGAGGTGACCGCCTCAGTGTGGGGGTCTCAACCATGTTTTGTTTGTCCTGTTGTCCGTGGCTTGTTGGCTTGAAGGTTTAATGTTTGACATGTTATTAGGAGAGGGTAAATAACAATGGATAGTCTTAGCATAATAAAATAATGCAAGTATGTAGAAATGAATTTAGCATTAGCAAAAGACTCTTTAGCAGTAGCAGAAACTATACTAGAAAATAATAATAGCAATAGCAAATGATAACAGGCAGTGTAGATTACTTAGGAGAATGATCCATAATAATGCAGAAAATTATTAAGTAGTGCCAGATTCAGTTACTAGAATAATTAGGACTAATTACTAAAGTTGCAGAAAACTAAAACAGGGCAGAAAATAACACTGTCAGTCGAATTAAGCGGAGAAAATAGTTTATCGGAATTGGACGAAACTTTACGGGATAGTTCGGGTATACGGGTAGTTAATTAAAACGGTGTCACTTTGCTGAAATTCGCGTTAGTTGCTTGATTGTCGATACAGCCGGAACGTGTTGTTTATGTCCGAATTGGATGATCTAAGAACCGTAAACTTAAATGGAATTTTTTTTTGAAAATGACGTTGATGGGTTAAAATTACCGTTGCATCGTGTTGAAGTTGTATTTGGGTGTTGACGTTGATGTTGTTAATTAAGTTGATGTTGTTTCGTGCATGATTATAAGTTGTCGTTGTTTAAGTCGTTGTTGGAATTACATTCACATGGAATTAAAACTTCTATAACCTCTATCCATAAATATCTCATTTGTTCTCCTCGGATCCATCTTCCTCATCTATTCTCTTTGGATGCATTTATTTATATCTTTAAAGACTTTAATTACATTTGATTTTTATTTGACAAAGTTAATCCAAGCACATTTTAAAAAATCATCAACAACCACACATACATATCTTTTTCTACTAGAATTGTCTGAAATCATGGCACACACGATATCAGATGTTAAGACTGATGTATCAACTCACAAACACAATGTCACGTCAGATGGTACAATATCTAATGACTTACATAAACTTTTACCAATATAAACATGCAGAACTTAAAAGTGCAGAAGGTAAAAGAACACAAAGAATTGTTAACCTAATTAGTGAAACTCATATACTCTGGGGTCTACCAAGGCAGGAAGGAAATCCTCTATTAGTAGTATTCATTATAAGACAAAACTGTCCCATTTTATAACTTATCACTTAATCACTATCCAATATAAATTATACCTAGGCACCTCTTAGATATGAGAAATCACCATCTCATTTCCAATCGTTGCAATGATAAAAGACATGTCTCAATCCCAGTGATAGTCTATAATCCAGCCATAATCACAGTGACTCAAAATCACAACTAAACTTAAAGATTACATTTCAAGCACAATACTCAAAATCTTGCTTACAAGCTAGGAGTGAGAACAATAACTTGACAAATTGTCAAGTAACAACCAGTCAAGTCAAATGCATCAAAAGATACATATGGACGTACAAAGACAAATAGAGACGCCTTGAAGAACCCTCAAAACCCGAGACTAAGAAAATATGACTTCCCCTTATTTTTACAAAGTTCTTAATGAATTTATGTCTAGGTAGTTTCTATAAATACACTTTAGCAATCCCTGGGCCTTGAATCTTCGCTCATATATTTCTTGTTGCACACGCGAGCTTCACCAATCAATGCAAAAATATCTCCATAAATTTTGGAACAAATCTTCAAGTGTCCTAAATTAGCTCAACAACCAAATTTCGAAACTTTAATGTTGACGAATATTTGATTTGCTTGTTCCATATAACATTTACTTGACATTAGGGATGACAATGGGTACCCATGGGCACAGGTACTAGTCTCCCACTATCCATCCCTTTTAGTAAATATGATATCCGTACCCGCCCCATACCCGTGCGGATATCCGTTAGATGGGTATCCGTGAACTTTGAGTTACCCGCGGTTATTTGCGGGTATCCATGAATATTATTATTTAAATATATTTTTCAAAAATATTTATTTAAATAACTAGTTTTTTAACCTCTTTTAAAAACAAAAAAATATATTTTCAAATTTAACACAGAATAAATAATAACAAAAATAAATCACATTCATTTTATTTCTTCTTTTATCAAAATAACAATAATAGTAGTAATAATAGTATCATATTTAACAAAATAACAACAATAATAATAATAATAATAATAATAATAATAATAATAATAATAATAATAATAATAATAATAATAATTTTGATCAAATAAATTAATATTTAAATATTGTTTCTAAGTATTGACGGATACGGATATTCGCGGGTACATGTACCATCAAATCCATATCCATATCAGTAGGTAAACGGATAATCAAACATCCGTTTATTTTACCCTTGGATACCCATTAAGTAATCATACCCGAGCCTGTGACGGGTTTTACCCGCGGGGATGCACGAGTACGATTTTTTTTGCCATCCCTACTTGACATGCAATAATAACTAAGATATATTCAAAAGGAATCTCATAAAATCAAATTAAATCTGGCAAAAAAATACCAAACAACAAGATCTGATGTACCATACCTAATTGTTAGAGAATAAAGACTTTTCATAAGTAGAAGCAATTGAAGACCAAATTTCACCACCATTTGTAATGTCTATCTTTATTGTATTTGAAATTGTTTTGAACAATAAGAGTAGCTACAACCCTAATGCTATGGGGGGTGTCCCTGTTTTACACTTGTAATCAATTTGAATTCCTTATTTTAATACAATAGTTTTCTTTCTAATTTAATCGTTCAATATTTTAAGGATTTCCCTATCGAACAAATAGGGATTGATTCACAGTAAACAATTAGGGTTGGACTGCCATTGTTAAGGTTTTGTACGATTAAACTATAGAGTAAATGTTTAATATTTTTTGTTTACGATATTTACAAATTTATATAATTATCTTTCAGTCTAATTTGTTTTACTTTTTTCTAATAATATTTTGATATTTTATAATTTATTTGAATTTTTATTTTTATTTTTATTTTCTGATTATTTTATTATATTTTTAAAATAAAAGCGTACCATACACCAGTACCCGTGCGCCCGCACGGGTATCCCACCAATATTGTGTGAACGCACGGGTAACCAAATCAAAATTTATGTAAACACACTGATAATCAGGTCAAAATCAGTATTAATGCACGAGTAACCAGGTCTAATCTGTGTGAACGCACGAGTAACACATTAGTACCATCTAATCAGACAAAAATTCGTGACAACACACAGGTTAATACATTTTTTTGTACAATTAAAAAATATAAAATAAATATATTTTAAATAATATATGAATTAAAACATGAGAAAAATGTGTTATTTTTTAATTATTTATGTATATCATATTTTTATTTTGAAATTATTTTTAATTTAAAATACAAAAATGTTTAAGATAATATATGAATAATTAAAATATATAATATTGATGCCTTTCTTTTAAACATTAAAAAATTCATACAATTTTGTTTTTATTTTAAAAATATGTTTTCCACTTAAATATTAATCTTTGATTAATTTATATATTCATCTTTGATTTTTTTATTAATTTTTTACAATTAAATTTAAATATTTTCTATTTTATTTGAATTTCAAAACCAAACTGGTTATAATTCCACGGTCCACATCATAATTCGTGTGAACGTACAGGTAACCTTTCACTACAAACTTATTTGATTTAAGATTTATTTGTTACTTCCTTTTGCTAATCTAATTTTATATATTTTTTAATTACATGTTTATGTATCCACTTAATTTGATTTCTATTTTCTATTTTTTCTTCTTATTTTAATTACCTAAATTTGTTATTCTAATTTTACATTTTGTATTCACCATAAATGATGAAAACACAACACACGTATAATTATACCAAAATTCTTGCGACTGCACAAATTTTTATATTTTTTAATCAAAGAAAATAATTGAAAAACATGTCAGTTGTACTAAAAAACATTTTTTCCAATGATGTTTTCTAATTTATTTGAATTTCCATGATAAATTGATTTTGAATTTCGTGGTCCCCAACTTAACTCGTGCGGACGAACGGGTTTCCCACTAGTAAGTCAATGTAATTTAAAACTCAAATGCCAAGCCATGAATCAAAACCTAAGACTAAAACATTCATTATGTTAGGGAAATCGAATCGATGGTACGAAATTGATAATAACATGTCAAAATCCTAATTTAAACTATGTATCGAACATTAATTCAAATAATTCCTAAACTAATGGAAAAATTATACCTAAGTCAGGAACTAATATATGAATATCCATACAAAATTTTGGCTAAAATTCATGTAGGAAAGTATCGAAATTAAATTGACAAAATTCAAAAACAATGATAAAAATTATAGAAATGCAGGGGGTTTAGGCCCTCAAAATATTAGGGGCCTAAATTTTTTTTTAAAAATGAGCCCAAAAATAAGTAGGGCCTCAAAAATAAAGGCCCTTTAATTTTAAGTAAGCCTTGACCCCAAATTTTTCACAAATTTCTTTCATAATTATTTTTAAAAAAATAATATTTTTAATCAAAAATTGACTTTTTATTTTCATAATATTTTTTTTTTGAAAAAAATCAACTTTTTGTATTTCGGAATTTTTTATAGGTATTTTTATATTTTTGATAAAAAATCGTTTTTTCAAAAAGTCGATTTTTTGTATTTTCAAAAAAATTGATTTTTTTCTGAAAAAGTCGACTATTTATATTTCTAGGTTCCTTCATACTTTCAGGCTTACCTCCTGCTCCACGCGGTCATCTTTATGATGTGTGCTTTGATGTTGATCAAAATGGTATTTTAACAGTTTCTGCTATGGATGAATCCACTGGCAGTAAGAATAAGATTACAATAACCAATGACAAAGGACGGTTGTCGGCCAAAGAAATTAATAAAATGATTCAAGAAGCGGAGGCCTACCATATCTCTAATAAGACATTCTTAAGAAAGGCCAAATTAATGAATGCACTGGACTTCTGTATTTACAAAATGAGAAATGAGTTGAAGAGGAAGGATACTAATTTAAAGCTTTCCGCACAAGAAAACAAGGAGATCAATGCTGTAATTACAATGGCCGCAAATTTGCTTGATGAGAATGACCAACAACATGAAATTGATGGTCTTGAGGATCACTTGAATAAGCTTGAAATTATGTATGAGCGCATTATAGCCTAATCCTGGTAGCGTTATCTATTTTATTACTAATATTTAAAGTATTGTCTTAGCTTTATTTTGTAAGCAAATTCAGAAATTGTGCAAGGATGTTAACAACTGAAGCTTAATGTATCAGTCCATCTTTCGGTTCAAGCATGACTCTATTTATATATATATTCACAAGTTTTCTGATGTGTACAATATATTTTTTTCTTAAGCACTGTTATGAATCAGTCTAACTTCATTCTACGTATCTATTCAACATCAACATCAACATCGATTCCAATCCAATTAATGAAGCCGAATAGGAATTCTCTGAATGTGACTTGTCCGTTCTTGTCCCAGTCCATTTCTCCTGTGAGAAAGAAAAAATCAGAAGAAAAATTAAGAAAAATGAAACACGAAATCATGCTGCAAAAGAAGAATTGAAATGAAGTAGTAAGCAATATACTGAATCTGTTTTTGGTGATGTGTGCAGGAGATCTTTCTTTCGGGTTAGTCTCATTCATTGTTCTCATCATGTCCTTCTTGTTAAGCTTCCCATCACCATTTTTATCGAAAAACAGAAATATTTCAACTATGCTATCAAAAACTTCTCCTATCTGTTCTAACTCTGCCTTTGGTGCCTGTCACACAAATATAAACTCATAATTTAGTGTCATATGGTTTAAGCCGATAACAACTGGGCCGCCTGGTTGAACTAAGAACTGACCAGTTTTCTGATTCGATCAATTGGTTCAATCGGTTCATTCGTGTCATAAAAAGTTCCTTAAACACACTTTTATTAACTAGTTCATTTGGTTGAACTAATTGAACCATGATCTAGAAGTTTCACTGGTTCAATCTCCGGTCTAGTTTTGAAAACAAGTTTATAAAGATTAAAGAATACATCATCAGAGTATAAAGGTTCTCTTAGGACATGAATGAGGCATAAAAGAACAATAAATTCATTGAACTGAATCCCTTTGCTTCCATCAATATCACAGTACTGAAAAATATTCTCAATCTCATTCTCTTGTAGATGAAGTTCCAAATCTTCTAAGAAAGTTTTCAGTTCATCCGCCTCTATGGATCCATTAGAGTCCTCATCTATGAAACATTGAAACATACAACATAACAAAATAAAAAACATGGCTTATAAACATATAAAAATGTTTGGATTGTATTTGAAACTTACCATATTGTTGAAACATTCCTCTTAATGTTTTTAGTCTCTCCTTGAACATAGGGAACAACATAACTATAGTATCAATTGATTTCAATTTGGTTTGTCCAAATTTGTTTCTTCTTATTTCTGATATTTTCTTTTCAAGGTTCCTTTCCAAGCTCTTTTCTTCATTTTGTTCACTCATGCAACACAGAAATGCTCCCATTTTCTTGCCAAAGACTTGAGAAAAAGGAAAAAAAAAAGTGTTATGTTAAGAAGGAAAAACCTGTAAATCTTGAAGGAGAAGTAAAGATGAAAATAGAAAAAACAAAGTATAGTGGATTCCAAAGTGGAGATGCCATTTTTTTCTTTGAGTGGTGTTCTCTTATATGAGTCATTATATTTTCCAAGTATATCCAAATGAGTGGAGTATTAACGAGGGAATATCTAAAAAGACAATTAAAAATACTATTAAAAAAAAAAAACAGTACTGTAATTACTGGTAGCAAGTCTTGAAAATGGCAAAACCGTAATTGAGCACCTCTATCCATTTAGATAACCTCTGTTATCGTGTTTCATACACACTTCACTCCACCAATGGCTTCGTCTCTCCACCAAACCTCAACTTTCCTCAAATCCCACCACCACTCTCAATCCCCAAAACTCTCAACCACCACACGCCGGAGCTATATCCCGGTACATTGCGGCGGACCACGTTCCCATCGTGGACCCCTAATAAGAGGCCGATTCCTCTCCATCGAAGCAATCCAAGCCATCCAAACCCTAAAACGCCTCCACCGAACCAACCCACCAAACCAAACCCATCTCCTAACCACCACGCTAACCCGCTTAATCAAATCCGACCTAGTCGCAACGCTTAAGGAGCTTCTCCGTCAACAACAATGCACAATCGCACTTAAAGTCTTCTCGGCAGTTAGATCTGAGTACGGAGCAGATCTTTCTCTCTACGCGGAAATCATACAGGCGCTCGGTAATTGCGATATGTCGGAAGACGTGGACCGGTTGGTTCAGGAGATTGAGGATGGAGGTGGGATTAGCGTTGGTGAGGATCAGAGGAAAGGGCATTTGAATTTGATTAAAAGTGTTGTTGAAGCGAAGAGAAGAGAATCGTTGGTCAGGGTTTATGAGATGATGAAGAGAAGTGGGTGGGGTTTGGAGGCTGAACCTGATGAGTATGTTGTTAAGGTTTTGAGTAATGGGTTTAAGGGTTTTGGAGATGAAGAACTTGCGCAACAGGTTAAAGATGTGTATGATAGGTTTTGTAAGACTAAATTTGATTCGTTTCGGGTTTAGTATATAGATTGTTTTTCTGTGATGATAAGGTGGTTTTGTTTATGTTGGGTTTGTGTTAGAAATAGTCCTAGACCAGAACACATTTTAGAGATAGTGTTTGTGAAATGTAGAAAAATATAATATGGTAAAGAAGATTCATCATATTTCTAATGTAAACTTTATGGACTTGATCGTAGTTTCTTAGAGGCAGATTAACTAATTGTTTTTTTTTTTTTTATGGAACATATATTCAAATACTACATTTTTTCAGTTTGGAAGACACCATAACATAATGGTGTCTCGGAATGATAGAACATATCTCTAACTGAAACGATAAAATGTCTCTTGTTGAATGTTGGATCTCAGAGAAATTTTGTGCGGAGGCTATTAACATAACATGCGATCTAATCAACAAGTCATCGCAAGCTTCTTCTGAAAGAAGGTTGTGAGTGATATCTGCCGACAACCCTATTGATTTTGATAATTTTGATAACTTAACAACATACTCATCAGGTTCAGCCTCCAAACCCCACCCACTTCTCTTCATCATCTCATAAACCCTGACCAATGATTCTCTTCGCTTCAACAACACTTTTAATCAAATTCAAATGCCAACTGAAGTTAGTTCATAATTTTGTCCACATCTTAGTGGTTAAAGTGGCTCAATCAAACTCTTCTACAATTATACTGGCCAGTGGGAACTAGTTTCATCAACTTTATGCAAAAGTAGACTTTTTCTTCAAATGAATACAAATGAAAAGATACAAATAAATTCAATAGTGGAACTTTGCATCAATTATTGAACTTTCCACTACTGTGCCTTTCAGAATTCCCAATACATCAGCTACAGCTACTTGCTAGCACCGCATTCTACTCATTGTTGTTTCTTTTTTACTTCAGCACTCTGAAATTCAACCTAAATCAGTTATTCATCATCTCTTTCATTACTGAAAAAAATGGCTGAGGCCTTGCTTGGATTTGTGTTAGAGAATTTGAGATCTCTGCTTCAAAATGAATTTTCCACCATTTTTGGAATCAAGTCAAAGGCTGAAAAGCTATCAACCACCTTAGAACTCATCAAGGCTGTCCTTGAAGATGCTGAGCAGAAACAAGTCACTGACCGCTCTATTAAGGTATGGCTGCAACAACTCAAAGATGCTGTTTATGTGCTAGATGACATCCTTGATGAGTGTTCCATTCAATCTACCCGGCTGAAGGGCTCACTTTCTATCAACCCAAAGAACTTCATTTTTCGACGTGATATAGGCAAGAGGTTGAAAGAAATTACAAGGACATTAGACGATGTTGCTGATAGTAAAAACAAATTTCTACGAGAAGGTATTACTATTCGAGAAAGCTCAATTGAAGTACCTGAATGGCGTCAAACCAGTTCATTTATTGCTGAACCTAAAGTGTTTGGACGAGAAGAAGATAAAGAGAAGATTGTTGAATTTCTTCTCACCCAAGCGAGGGATTCTGACTCTGTTTCCATCTATCCCATTGTTGGCTTAGGCGGTGTTGGAAAAACAACTCTTGCTCAGTTGGTCTACAATGATGTTAGGGTGAGTAACAGTTTTAATACAAAAATCTGGGTTTGCGTTTCTGAGGCATTTTCGGTCAAGAGGATTCTATGTTCCATTATAGAATCTATCACATTTGAGAAATGTGATTCTTTACATTTAGATGCAATACAAACAAAGGTGCAAAGTTTGTTGCAAGGTAAGAGATATTTTCTAGTTTTAGACGATTTGTGGAACAAAACTCAAGAACTAGAATCTGGATTAAGCCAAGAGAAATGGAATAAGTTGAAATCCATGTTGTTGTGTGGATCCAGAGGTTCTTCAATCTTAGTTTCCACTCGAGATAAGGATGTTGCGGAAATTGTGAGAACAGGCCAAACTTATCATTTGTCTGGTCTCGCAGAAAATGAATGTTGGTTGTTGTTCAAACAATATGCATTTGGACATGACAGAGAAGAACGCCCAGAACTTGTGGCAATAGGTAAGGAGATAGTAAAGAAATGTGGTGGATTGCCTCTTGCGGCACAAGCATTGGGAGGTCTGATGCGATCAAGAAGTGGAGAAAAAGAATGGCTTGAAGTTAAAGACAGCAGAATTTGGGCTTTAACAGATGATAATTCAATCTTGCCTTCCTTGAGGTTGAGCTACTTACATTTAACTCCGACCTTAAAGCAGTGTTTTTCTTTTTGTGCTATATTTCCTAAAGATCGGGTAATCATGAAAGAAGAACTAATTCATCTTTGGTTGGCTAATGGATTTATTTCGTCTAGAGAAAATTTGGAGGTCGAAGATGTTGGCAGCATGATTTGGAATGAATTGTGCCAAAAATCATTCTTTCAAGACATCGAGATTGATGAAGATTCAGGAGACATTTCTTTCCAGATGCATGATCTTGTCCATGATCTTGCTCAGTCAATAATGGGTCAAGAATGTGTGATTTTAGAGAACGAAAACAAGGCTAATTTGTCAAAATGTACACATCATATTAGCTTTCAATTTGGTTCCAATTTATCAGTTGATGAAAGTGCTTTGAAAAAGGTTGAGTCCTTACGCACAATGTTTGAGTTGAATCCTTACAGAATTGGAGTAACTGATTACTTCCCATTCCCAACAAACTGTTCTCTTCGGGTTTTACGCATCTCCCCTTTCCAGGTATCATCACTCGGAAGTTTAATTCATTTGAGGTATTTGGAACTTTATTGGTGTGACATTCAAAACATCCCTGACTCAATATACAACTTACATAAATTGGAAATCTTGAAATTGAAAAGTCTTGAAAAACTGAGATGTCTACCGAAACGTTTGGCTTGCTTAAAAAATCTTAGGCATCTTGTCATTGAAGATTGCTATTCACTTTCTCAATTGTTTCCCTACATTGGAAAATTAACTCGCCTAAGAACGTTAGGTGTATACATCGTTAGTTTTGAGAAAGGACAAACCTTGACAGAACTACGCGATCTAAACCTCAGAGGTAAACTGAATATCAGAGGGTTACAAGATGTTGGTAGTTTATCTCATGCTCAAGAAGCGAATTTGAGAGCTAAAAAAGAACTCCATGAAGTATGCATGTCATGGAGGAGTGTCAATGGCAAAATCAATGAGACCCCGAGTATTAGTTCCAAGCAAGTACTAGAAGGGCTTCAACCTCACACAAATCTCAAAAGCTTGAAGATAGATTACTATAATGGATTATGTTTTCCAAGTTGGATCCAAACTCTAACTAGTTTAGTTTCTCTTGAACTTAGGGGTTGCCACAAGTTTGTGCAGCTTTCACCACTTGGTAAACTACCATCGCTTAAGAAACTACATCTACGTGATATGGATAATGTGAAATTTGTGGATGATGATGACAACAATATGGATGTGAAGATTTTCCCATCTCTTGAGGTTCTCAAATTAAGTTTGTTACCAGGATTAGAGAGGTTGTTGAAATTGGAAAGGAGGGAGATGTTTCCTTGTCTTTCTTTTTTACAAGTTTTATATTGCCTTCAACTTAGATTACCATGTCTTCCGTATGTTAAAAACCTCAGTGTATTGGGATGTAAGAATGAGTTAGTGAGTTCAATCTCCAACTTATATGGTCTTACTACCCTTTCCCTTGAAGATGGTAGAGGAATAACATCCTTTCCAGAAGGGGTGTTAAGAAACCTTACTTGTCTTCAAACTCTAGAAGTACTTAGTTTTTGTACCTTGAAGGAGTTACCAAATGAACCCCTTAGCCTTGCTTTGGAGTCTCTGGATATCACTTTCTGCGAGGAGCTTGAGTATTTACCAGAAAATATTTGGGAAGGTCTGCAATCCCTTCGAACCTTGAGAATTTATTACTGCCCAGCATTGAGATGCTTGCCGGAGGGTATTCGACACCTCACTTCTCTAGAGTTTCTGACAATTATCGGTTGCCCAACATTAGAGGAGCGATGCAAGAAGGAAACAGGGGAGGACTGGAACAAGATAGAGCATATTCCAAGACTTGATATTTCTTAGAATGAAGAAGTAGACACGTTTACTGCATCCATTCACTATGGCCCTGCTGCTGTTATGTTGGCGAGTTTAAAAGAAGGCAGTTGGTTGAAACTTGAATGTGATTAATTCTTATGACTGCTCAATTTTATTGTTGTTTGTGTGATTCTGCTTATAGTTATTTATAAATTTGGTATTTCTATGAATATTATTGTTGTTTTGGAGAGTTGGTTCGATGGTTTTTTTACTTTTTTTTTTATTTTCTTTTTTAGAACTTTTTTTGGATTATTCTTTTAGTAGATTTTTCTTATTTTGTTAGAGCTGTTCTGTTAGTAGATTTAGGCAAGAAAATATTAATATATAATCTTTTTAAAATAGAAATAGAGAAAATTATTTACAACAAAGTGATACTAAAAATGAAGATAGCCACTCAAAATGTGTTTTGATGAGATGATTAAAAAATATATACATCTTATTTTATAATGGATTATATTTCATTGTTTATTTTATTTTTTAAATTTTAAACAAAATTATTTTAAATGTTTCAATTAATTCTTTTACAATAAATTATTTTATTTTTTAAATTTCACAAACATTTATTTTAAATATTTTAATTAATTTTTAACATCCAATTATTTTATTTTATAAATCTGATAAAAAACTACTTTTCAAAATTTTTTCTTTCACAAAAAAATTTATTTTAAAAATTATATTTAAAAAAATACAATATCAACACTTTTAGTTTGGTGGCAAAGTAATGGAATTTACTTGGAAACCACATAATGGATCTGCATGAAATTTTGAATTTGTTGGGTATAATATTTTTATTTTAATAAATACTCTGCATAAAAGTTAAAACTGTAGTGCACGTTTGGGTCGCTATTGGACTGTGACAATAAAAAGACAGTATTGCTATTGTGAATATATTTATTGTTGAGAAAAATTCATATCCAGAATTTTTGAGGGTTAGTCAGAAGTTTTGGGGTGCAATAATTCATATCCAGAACTTCGGATGGTCAGTCAGAAGTTCTGATGTTCTGATATTCTGGAGGATAACTTAGTATTTTCTATGTTAGAGTTAACTTAACTGTGAATTTAACTTACCTGTGAAGTATTTAGATAACTTAGCTATAAGGTTACTTTAATTAGGGCTTACGTGACATACTTTTACCATTTTTGTGTATAAATAGGTATTCTTGTGTTCATTAATAATATACAATCCTTATTTTTCTCCTTTTGGTAGCTGTCATTCTCTTTTATTCTTCCATCATTCCAATCATTTTTATTCTTGTGCACCAACAAATTGGTATCTAGAGCTCCGGTTAGAAACACAGGGAAACACGAGTGAACGTGAGTTTGTGTTGTGTGGTTGATTTTGCTTCTGGGTTCACGTTGAATCTAGAACAAGAATCATTTTTTCTGATTTTGTGGGTTGGGAAACACTGTGTGAGTTAATATCTAAGTGTATTGCACAAGGTAGAAGATGAACGGAAACGACAACATGAACACCAAACTTCCAGTTTTTGATGGCAAGAACTGGAATAGATGGATGATTAAGATGCACATGTTATTTGAAGCTCAAGATGTTCTAGAGCTTGTTACTGATGGGTATATTCCAGTTGCAGTAGATGCAACATAAGATGAGAAAGAGGCGCAGAGAAGAAAGAGGAAGAAAGATCAGAAGACGTTGTTCTACATCCATCAGTGTGTGGATGTGAATGTGTTTGAGAAGATTGTTGATTCTATGACGTCAAAGGAGGCGTGGGACACACTGGTCAGATGTTACGGTGGAGACGCATCAGTGAAGAAGGTGAAGCTCCAGTCCTTGAGAAAGAAATATGAGAATCTCAACATGAAGAACAATGAGAAAGTTTCTGAGTACATTTCAAGAGTGATTCTGATCACTAATGAAATGAAAGCTTGTGGAGAAACACTTTCTGAACAAGTAATCATAGAGAAAGTTCTGAGGTAACTTACTCCTCAGTTTGATTACATTGTCGTAGCTATTGAACATTCTAAAGATTTGGAAACCATGAAAATAGAGGAGATGCAAAGTAGTCTAGAAGCGCATGAGTTGCGTTTGACTGAAAGAACTTTTGAGAGGGAAGTTGAGTAGGCTTTGAAAGCTTCTTTTATCAAGAAGGACCAGAAGCAGTCTTGGTCAGAGGCCAAGAATAGACATGGTGATAGATTCTAGAAGTCAGAAACCTCAACTTCTGGTGAGAAGAAACATCAAAAGGGAAAGGAGAGGAGGAAAGTTCAATGTTACTATTGTAAGCAGCTTGGCCATTTTGCTAGAGATTATTGGTCAAACAAAGAAAGGAAATCAGAAGAAGCAAACATATCCAGAGGAGATTCAGATGATGAACCTGTGTTATTGATGGCTTCTGATTCTGATTGTAAGCGGTCAGAAGATTGGTGGTATATGGACACTGGGTGTTCAAACCACTTGACTAGGAACAAACAATGGCTGATAGACTTTGACTCCAAAAGGAGAAAAAAGATCAGATGTGCTGATGATAAGTACCTTAACGCAAAAGGTATGGGAAATGTCAGAGTCAAGGTGAAGAATGGGAAAAACATTCTGATCAAAGTTGTTTGGTATATTTCTGGAATTAAAAGTAATCTGATGAGTGTAAGTCATCTCATTGATAAAGGTTTCTCAGTTGTAATGAAGGACAACCTCTTGAAGTTGTATGATTCCCATCACAAGTTGATTATGAAGTCTGAACAGAGAAGCAACAGAACATTCAAGGTGAATATTAGTACAACTGAAGCAGAGTGCCTTAGTGCAGATGGCACTAAAGGTGATTGTAAGCTGTGGCACAAGAGGTTAGGGCATCTGAACTATAGAAGCTTAGGGGATCTAAGTTCTAAGAAGCTTGTATGTGGCATTCCAAAGATTGTGAAGCCTGAGAAGTCATGTGAGGTGTGCATGAAAGGCAACCAACCAAGATTGCCATTTGTATCAGAAGTTGCTCCAAAATCAAAACATGCTCTGGGAGTAGTACATTCTGATATGTGTGGACCATTTCCAGTACCTTCACTTGGAGGGAACAAATATTTTGTGTCCTTTGTGGATGCGCTCACAAGGATGATGTGGGTAACACTCATTAATTCCAAACATGAAGCGTTTACTTAGTTTCAGAAGTTCAAGGTGAAGGTTGAGAAGTAGAGTGGTTAGAAGATGAAGATTCTGAGAACAGATGGTGGAGGTGAGTATAACTCTACAGAGTTCTAGAAGTTCTATGAGGAGAACGGAATAGAACATGAGGTTACTGCTCCATATACTCCTCAGCACAATGGTCTTGCTGAGAGAAGAAACAGAACTTTGCTTGATATGTCCAGAAGTATGCTGAAAGAGAAGAAGCTACCTCATATGTTATGGGGAGAAGCTGTTGCCATATCAGCATATGTTCTGAACAGGTGTCCAACAAAAAGCTGAAGGAAATTGTTCCTTTAGAGAAGTGGACTAGAGATAAGAAAAGTGTTGGTCATATGAGAGTGTTTGGTTCTGTATGTTACAAACACGTCCCAGAAGCTAGAAGACAGAAGTTGGATGATAGAAGCAAGGTAATGTTACTGGTGGGGTACCACAATACAAGTGCATATAAACTCTATTGTCCAGAAACCAACAAAGTTGAAATCAGCAGAGACGTTGTTGTGAAAGAGTAAGAAGTTTGGGATTGGAGTAAGTCCCAACCAACTTCTGATGTAGTGATAACTTCTGAAGACGGGTCAAAATTTGAAAGTTCTAAAGAAGAGACATAGTCAGAAGATGATTCTAAAGACTCTGAAGATGAAGATGATGAATCTGATTCTGATCCAGATTCCGATGATGATCCAGAATCTGGTGGTGATCATGCTTCTTGAATGGAAAACTCCGAAGACCTAGGTTCTAGAGGACAAGCTTCTGAAGGTGATCATGTTTCTGAAGGTGGTAATTCTAAAGATAGAACTTCTGGACAAGGTCCAGAAGTTAATATTGTTCCAAGTTCTGGAGAACATGTGACACCCCAAATAATTCAATTATTAAATAATTATAATTTTAATTAATAATTTAATTAGAAGTTTAATTATTGGTATTTTTGAATTATTGGATTTAATTAATTAAAGAAATGGAATGGAAGTGTCGGGATGTGAGGTGTGAAGTGGAGGGTGTGAGAAGTAAAACATTCTACACATACTAATTATTTTATTATTATTATTTTAGAATAATATAATGGAATAAAAGAAGGAAAAAGAGGAAAAGAGAGAAATTGAGAAGTTCATCATACGTGTAATTGAGAAGAGGAAGAGAAAAGAGGAAAAAAGCCAAAGCGTCGGAATCCGAAGAATTATCACGTGGTAAGGGGTGATTTTATCCAATTATGATGCCGTATGGATTTTGGGACTCGATTGAACGGTTGAATATGTTAGGAAACTTGAATTAGAAATTCTAGGTTTGTAGGATTATTCCCTAATGTGTCGAATGATAGGAATTGGAACCGTTAGTGTGTTATGGGATTAATGGGGAATGATGAAATTATGCTACGTGTTGTTGTATTGGTGTTTACTGGTTGAATTTTGGTATTTCTAATGCTATGGTTCGCATGGGAATGAAAGGGAAAAGTTTGGAAATAGGTTGTTGTCAAAAGTTGCAGATTTTTGGTTCTGTAGGTCACAGGAACCGGTTCCCATGTGGGAGGAACCGAGTTCCTAGTACAAAAATCAGGGAGGGACAATTCTGGAACAGTGGAAACCGGTTACTCCAGGGGAGGAACCGGGTTCCCAGTTGAAAATTTTCAAAGCAAATGCATTTTTTGTGGGAACCGGTTTCCTGTCTGGAGGAACCGGGTTCCCCATACATTTTTTCAGAGAGCGTGTAAACTGAGCATGTGGGAACCGAGTTCTCCCTGGGAGAAACCGGTTACCACTGTGTTATTTTTCAAAAATGCTAAAACTTTAAAAACTCATATTTTCTAAACCGTAACTCCGATTTGAGCGCCGTTTTGGGCAGTATTTCTTAAATTAAAAATACTATTTTATAAAATGAATAAATTACTATTTTATGGAATTTATTTTAAAAAGAGTTGATTCTTCCAATTTTGTAAACGTTGGTAAAACTAGAAATGGTGATGAGCCGGTTAGAGTTGTTCTGACAGATTGGGTAAGGAGTAATACTTATGTGTTATTGCTATTGTCATTAATGATTATGTTGTTATCATGTGATGTTTGTTGGTGTTGGCTATGTATGGAATGACGTTGTGATATCATATTTCGTTATTTGAATGTTGCATGCTTTTGATGTGCATGCATATGCATTCTGGTTGTGGTTAATTCCTATTGTGTGGAATTGGACCTATAGAGCCAATACCCGTACCCAGTGGTTTAGTGGTGGTGAGGCTAGATTCGTGCCCAGTGGTGTATGGGCGAATCGTTGTTTAACGCTGTGTCCGAGGTGTAAATGGAACAGGGTGTGAATTTAGTTCACGATTGGTACCACATGCATAGAGTCTGCATTGCATATGGATTATAACATGATAGGATGGTTTCCAGTGTTATCATCTTATTGTTGTTGTTTTGTGCATATTGAACTGTATGAATTTTGATTGTAGACTGAATCTGATTATGCTAATGAGGGTGAAATAATGTATTGATCTGTTTTATTGTTTTTAGAAACGTATAATGTATTTTAATTGTTGATGAAATCTCACCCTTACTTTAATGATTTCAGATTGAAGTATTAGCCGCTTAGAAGCTGGTGAGGATAGCTTTGAGCTGTGCTAGTTAGTTTATCCGCGTGTCAGTGTCATGCTCTGGTAGTTGTATCATTGAGGAACGATTGTATTAGAGTTATAGTTTTAAACTCTGTTTCTTTTGGTTTATGTTGGAATAATTATAAATTGAATTTATTCCGGTTTGTTTGGTATTTTCCGTTGTGTAGAACATGATATTGATTTTGATTATTTAATAAAGTTCTTTAGTGAAGCATGACTACTGTTAACTCTAATTTGAATTGTGACGCCCTTCATTGCATGTTAACTCTGATTTAATTATAATATACGCGAGGTATTTTAGAAGGGGTGTTACAATAGTGGTATCAGAGCATAGTCGGTCATTGTGACCAGTGTCTTAGAGTCGTTATCCCTTTTGTATACGACTAGTGCAAGGTAACACTGTCGATACTTGTGTTCTAATGAGGTTGTTTTGTGATGTTACAGAACAATGGCCGGGAGAGGTAACGGAAGAGACGATGCTGCTATTGCTGAGGCTTTGGGAATGCTAGCTGGTGTGCTGGGAGGAAATCAGCTGGAAGCTGGTATTGGTGCTGATTGACAATTGGGGAATTTTCAGAGGAACAATCCTCCATTGTTCAAAGGCACGCATGATCCCGAAGGTGCTCAGAGATGGTTGAAAGAGATTGAGAGGATCTTCAGAGTGATTGATTGTGCGGAAGAGCTGGAAGTGAGGCATGGTACTCATATGCTGGCAGAGGAAGCTAATGACTGGTGGGTTGCTACCAGGATAGAAATGGAGCAAGATGGTGTTGCGCTGAATTGGGTTATGTTCAGGAGAGCTTTTCTGAGGAGGTATTTTCCTGAAGATATTCGGGGAAAGAAGGAGATTGAGTTTCTGGAGCTCAAGCAGGGCAATAAGACTGTGAGTGAATATGCTTCCAAATTCATTGAGTTGGCGAAGTACTATGCTCACTACAACAATGATGCAGATGGAGAATTTTCCAAATGTATCAAGTTTGAAAATGGTCTTCGTGATGAGATCAAGCAGGGTATTTGTAACGCCCCGTTTTAATTAATATCATATTATATTAATATTTTTGAGTTACCAATCGATATTTATTTTGCGACGAAAATATTTATATTAATCGATATATCTATTAATATTTGGCGACGTTTCGTTCGGTCCGGTAAAATATTATTCGGATCCGATATTTAATTCCCCGGAATTATTTTAATTGATTGAATTAATAATATTAGTAGGTATTATTAGTGTGTTAATTTATAAGAATAGATGGGGGTGTGAGGAGTAATTAAAGAGATTGGATATACACCCTTGTTGCTAGTAAGAATGCATATAAACACATTTCCTCATTTTTCTTCCATTTTTCAAAAACCAACTTAGAAACTTAGAGAGAAAATGAGGGTTTTGGGAAGAAGAAGAAGAAGAGCAAGAACAAGCATGAGGTGGCGATTTTGTTGGAGCATCTTGCAATCAACCAAGCTAGAGGTAAGGGGTTTGATTTCTCTATCTCATATGGTTAGGGTTTGATAGTTATATTTTGGATTTGGGGAAAAATTGATAGGTTAATTTATGAGTTTGGTTGGTGGATTGTTGAAATAGCTTAGAAAGGTTGAGTTAGGAGTATGGTTTATTGGGTGTTTCATTGTTAGTTTATAGGTACTAGAAGTATAAAATGGAAATGGAAAAGAAAAAAAAACTGTAAACTGTAAAAAAACCAGAAAGAATACTGTCAAAATGAGGAAGATGAAGAAGGAGGCACACGAAGGGGGGAGGCGCCCACCCCACAAGGGGAGGCAACCGTCCCCAGCCCTAAGGCGGCCGCCCCTAGTCCTCACACCCCTGGGACGTACGTCCCCTATGCTGGGAGAAGAGGAAACAAATTATGTTTTTCTGTTTTCTCATTTTCTGTTTTCCTGTTTCTGTAACATCTGTTTTTCCTGCATAATTTTTCCAATGCTTTCTGTTTCATTCAATTCCCTTAAATCTATACACCACTAGTTGGTATTAATAAAATATAACTAGGACATAAGTTAGCCGATTAAATTTAGAACCCGATTATGTTCCGATTTCCCGATTTTGGTAATTTCGGCGACGGAGCAAGTTGCTCTGATTTCAACGAAAATTGACGTGCTAGCTAAGTTCGACGTGTAGAACGTAGTGGTGAGGTTAGTTTTTCGAAATTACGAGTTTTTACGAGACGACCCGAAATAGGCCAAGTTACGGTCAAATTGAATCGGATTGCGTTTTAGTCAATTTAAGACACGTATGGACAATCCGATTGCGACGTTGACAATTATGATTAATGCCGGTTATTAGGAATGGCTTTCGTGACGATTATTGATGTTTTGACTATTTTTCTGTTTTTGGAATTTGGTGAATTAATTGATAATGATGCGGTGTGAATAAACATAATGTTTGCGACGGTGTATTTATTAATGAATACTTGTTGATATGCGATGCGATGATATATGTCTTTGTACATGATGATGTGATGATTATATTGATGTTGTTAATAAATGCTTCCGATTTGTGAATGCATGATTTTTGATGATGATGAATTATTGGTGATGTTTTGCATAATGCAAATATGATGCGATGATATATTTATCTTGATTTGGATAAATTATGGCGATGTGGGCTTTATGCCAATTTTGATGAACGATGATGATGTTTTTGTGTTGTGTTGTTTTATTGTCGAGTCACATACATTGCATTGGCGACGAGGGCTTTTATGCCAAGCGACGAGGCTTTTATGCCAAGCGACGAGGGATTTTATGCCAAGTGTTCCTAATTATGGACAAAGCGACGGGTACCACATGCATAACATAGTCGTGTCTCATGGAGTCGGTTATGTTTATGTTTGAGTTGTTTGGCGTTGGGTTTTAATTGATTGATGATGTTGAATTGTGACGATATATGATGCTTTGTTTGGTGATGATCTTTATGATGAACATGAAATGAATATGACTTGATAATTTCATGATAACTATGCGGTGAATATAAATGATGAGCTTTGCAATGATTTAACCTTGATGAAATGCTTAATGCAAATACGATGTGATGATGTTTGTGACGATGAGCTTTTATGCCAAAAGCGACGATGGGCTTTAGCCAAATTGTGATGATTTATTTATGTTGCTTATGTTATTAGCATTGATTGATGTTGAAGTTTATGTGTTGTTGTGATGATTTATGTCGATGAGGTTATGGCGATAAAGTGTAGATTATACACATTAGAATGACGATAAGAGTAAGTGAGTTTTGGATATGTGTTGGAATGCACTTATTCATCTATACCCCTTATAATTTCGAAACTATATATATATATATATATATATATATATATATATATATTATATATTATCATTCCTTTAATTATGTGTTTTGGAGTATCTCACCCTTTACTTGTTTCGCCGTTACCTTTATACTGGTAATGTGCAGGTTATGAAGACGAAGATTATAGCTGCTATTAGTTGAGTCGGTGTCGCTCTGATACGTAGCACTCGAGGGGATTATTTATGTGGTCTTGTTGTTGTTCTTTTGTTGTTTTTCCTTTTGTAAATAAGAATCATACTTTATGAAAATATGATTTGTTAAGGAAGTTTAATTAAGAAGATGTTTTGATTTTTATGAATCAATTTATGATTTTCGACGATGTTATGTATCCGAGATTTATACTTTAAAGCAAACTGTTTAAAGTGATTTGGTTTTGATGGTGTGATGCCTCAATATTTAATTTATGAAATTTTAAATTACTCTGATTTTTGCATATAAAACCTTGGGTAATATTGGGGTGTTACAGTATCAGGTATCAGCGTATCCGAAGGTGTTCTGATATGGTGGATTGCAGTAGGATTCTGGAAGAGGATCTTGCTAATACTCGAATGAATTCTCGAGGGTATGTTGATCGGAAAGGAAAGCAACAAATGGATTGTGGGAAACCTTATGATAGGAATAATCATAGATCCGGTGGTTGAAAGAAGCCTAGTGAGGGAGATTTTAATGCTCCTATCAAGTGCTATAGGTGTGGTGAAATGGGACACCGAGCTCATGAATGCAAGACTGATACGAATAAGTGCTACAACTGGGGAAAACCTGGTCATGTAGCTAATGACTGCAGAGCAAGGAAGGTAACTTGTTACAACTATGGCGAAGAAGGTCATAATCGTCCGCAGTGTACTAAGCCCAAGAAGGAGCAGTCTGGTGGTAAAGTGTTTGCTTTGTCTGGATCAGAGACTAAGCCAGATGATCGGTTGATTAAAGGTACATGTTTTATTAATGGCATACCTTTGATTGCGATTATTGATACTGGAGCGACTCATTCTTTTATTGCTTTGGATTGTGATAAAAGATTGAAATTGGATATATCTAATATGGATGGAAGTATGGTTATTGACACTCCTACGTCGGGTTCAGTGACTACTTCATTTGTTTGTAGGAATTGTCCTATTGTGATTTTTGGTAGAGGTTTCGGTATGGATTTAGTGTGCCTACCGTTAGAACAACTTGATATCATCCTTGGAATAAACTGGTTGAAATTCAACCAGGTTCATATCAACTATTTTGCGAAGACGATTAGTTTTCCTGAAGAAGCTAGTGTCAAAGATGTGACTATGTCAGTTAAGCAGATGAATTTAGCGGTTAATGATGGTACCATGGTGTTTATGTTGTATTCTTCGACGGAAGCGAAAGGGAAAGCTAAGAGTAATGAATTGCCCGTGGTGAATGAATTTCCAGAAGTGTTTCCAGAAGATGTTAGTGCCACCTGAGAGAGAAGTGGAATTTGCTATAGACTTGATTCCTGGAACTAGTCCGGTGTCGATGGCGCCTTATCGCATGTCGGCATCTGAATTATCTGAACCGAAGAAGCAATTAGAGGAATTACTTGAGAAGAAGTTTATTCGGCCGAGTGTTTCTCCGTGGGGTGCTCCTGTGTTGTTGGTTAAGAAGAAAGAGGGTTCGATGAGACTGTGTGTTGATTACAGGCAGTTGAACAAAGTTACAATCAAGAATCGATATCTATTGCCGAGGATAGATGATTTGATGGATCAACTGGTTGGGGCTTGTGTATCCAGTAAGATTGATTTGAGGTCTGGATATCATCAGATTCTGTAAAGACGGAAGATATTCAGAAAACTGCATTCAGAACGAGGTATGGATATTATGAGTATTCGGTTATGCCGTTTGGAGTTACTAATGCACCTGGTGTTTTCATGGAGTATATGAACAGGATATTGCATCCGTATCTTGATAAATTCGTGGTGGTTTTTATTGATGACATTCTGATCTATTCGAAGAATGATGAAGAGCATGAGCAAAACATCTTAGGATTGTGTTGGAATTGTTGAAAGAAAAGAAGCTTTATGCGAAGTTGTCCAAGTGTGAGTTCTGGTTGAGTGAAGTATCAGAGGGTTAAAAGATGTTGGTAGTTTATCTCATGCTCAAGAAGCGAATTTGAGAGCTAAAAAAGAACTCCATGAAGTATGCATGTCATGGAGCGTCATTGACGAAATCAATGAGACCCCGAGTATTAGTTCCGAGCAAGTACTAGAAGGGCTTCAACCTCACACAAATCTCAAAAGCTTGAAGATACATTACTATAATGGATTAGGTTTCCCAAGTTGGATCCAAACTCTAACTAGTTTAGTTTCTTTTGAACTTAAGGGTTGCAACAGGTGGATATTAATATATTATTTTGATAATTCATTTACAATTCAAATCAAGTTTATTTCTAACAAATAAATTGGATTCAATTTTTTTAAATAACTTTAGTGGATTATTAATATATTATTTTGATAATTTATTAACAATTCAAATTAAATTTATTTCTATAGAGAATAAAGGAGTGAAACTAATATAATATTAAACTTGAAAATTTAATTAAATATTAAAAAAATTTGAAAAAAGGCTCAGTAGGATTTTATAAAAAATAGTATAAATAATGACTTTAGTAGGATTTGATCATATGACTCAAAGATAAATGAAAACACACTTATCTGCTTCGACAATGTGCTCTTTAAATTTTTCTAGTGATGATATATTTATAAATATACATTTTAATAAGAAAAATTATATAATATAACTATTTTTTAAAAATATTATCAAAACTTTGGGGATAACATAGTACCGCCACTGGCTTCTATGGTCTTACTACCCTTAACCTTAATCAAGGTGGTCGAATAACATCCTTTCCAGAGGGGATGTTCAGAAACCTTACTTGTCTTCAATCTCTAGCAGTAAATACATTTCCAAAGTTGAAGGAGTTACCAAATGAACCCCTTAGCCTTGCTTTGGAGTCTCTGGTTATCACTTTCTGCAATGAGCTTGAGTATTTACCAGAAAATATTTGGGAAGGTCTGCAATCCCTTGGAACCTTGACAATTCTATTTTGTCCAAAATTGAGATGCTTGCCGGAGGGTATTCGACACCTCACCTCTCTAGAGTTTCTGACAATTTATAACTGCCCAGCATTGAGATGCTTGCCGGAGGGTATTCGACACCTCACTTCACTAGAGGTGCTAAGCATTAATGATTGCCCAGCATTAAAGGAGCGATGCAAGAAGAAAACAGGCGAGGACTGGAACAAGATAGCGCATATTCCAAATGTAAATATTACTGAACTTCCAATTTCTTATGATTGAAACTTGAATGTGCTTTCAAAGTGATTATGTATAAATTTGGTATATGTATGACACTCAGCTTTCTGATGGTACCAATATTATTGTTGTTTGTGTTTTTGTTTTGGAGATTTGGTTTCATGGTTTTTTACTTTCTTTTTCAGAAACTTTTTTGGATTATTAATTTCCTAGATTTTTTTTTTGTTTTTGTTAGAGCTATTTTGTTAGTACATATAGGCAATGATTTAAGTGAATCACTTTAATTTTAATTTTTTTATTTAAATAGAATAATAAAATTCTTTACTCTTAAATTTTAAATGTGTTTTATAAATTCTAAAAGTTTGGGATTTAAAAATGGGAATCAACTTGGAACTTTTCTTAAGAAAATCAAAATACAATTTTTAAAAAATTATACAGTCTGATTTTCAAATTTTAAAAAGATGCATGGGTTGTTGATTTGAAAAATATAAAGGCCAATTGGACTTCATCTTAAGCTAAAGTAAGTTGGAGTGTGCAATTTATTTTTAGAATTTATTTTTTCACCCCTATAGTATTAAGAAATATCCTATGTGTTTTTTAACATGTCTATGAAAATCAAAAATATATTTTTGATACATATTTTTCTTAGATTGAACTTACGTAAATAATAGAAATGCATTTTCAAGATGAAATTTTTGAAAATATATTTTCGATTTTAATTTCCGTTTGCAAAAATGAATATGATTGATATATTTTAGTTTCTCTTAGATGAAGTATATAATTCATTATTTCGTCATTTTGAAGCATAAGGAAACATTTGTATTCTAATCTTTCATTGTTTATCTTTATTGCGGATTTAGTTATCTTCGTGAAGAGAATTCAACCTAATTATAAAGAAAAAGCTTTGAGCGGTGTCATAAATTGTTGCATATGGTGTTGTCAAATAGCAGTATTACATTGTTGCAAAAATAGTTTTTTTGCAAAATTTTCAAAAGATATGATTTGTTATTTATTTAAATAAAAAATTACTATCAATAAATGAAATTTTGCAAGCATAAAAAAATCAGAATTGCAATAAATGGATAAAGGCTCAAACTTTCATTGATAGGATGGTAGTCTGCAAATGGCGTGACTCCATAGATCATTACAAAGTTTGGAAAATGGTAAATTCAGGGAAAAGACTACGTTGAAATTACAATGAATATTGTTCTCCCTAACAACTTCGAATTCCCATGTTGAAACTTCCGTCGAGCATTGATGAGACTTCTCGTTGGATGATGTTGCTTTGGCGATCGAGTCTTCTTCGATGCAGTTACTTGCCCTGAACTTCTAACTTCCTCCTCTTTTTCTTTTTTTAATCTTCTTCTTCTTTTTTTTAGGCGAAGTATTTCTTGATTGCATCGGCATTCACAGAACGTGGGATCTCCTCACCATCCATAGCTGCAAGAATTAATGCACCGCCAGAGAAGGCTTTCTTGACAATGTACGGTCCTACATAGTTAGGAGCCCACTTTCCCCTAGAATCAGGTTGGAAAGACAAGACCTTTTTGAGCACGAGGTCGCCTTCTCTGAAACATGAGGTCGTACCTTCTTGTCGAACGCTTTCTTCATTCGTTGTTGGTATAACTGACAATGACACATGACAATCGTTCTCTTTTCCTCAATCATATTCAACTGATCGTATCTCGTATTTGTAACACCCCAATATTTTCGAGTAAATTAAAATTTCATAAATCCAATATCATTTAAATCATCACTTTTTTAAAGTATAAATCTCGGATACATAGCATCTTCGGAAAATATAAATTGATTCATAAAGATCAAAACATCTTCTTTAATAAACTTCCTCAACAAATAATATTTTCTTAAAGTATGATTCTTATTCATAAAGAAATAACAACAAAAGGACAACAACAAGACATCATAAATATTTCCCCCCGAGTGCTACGTATCAGAGAGACACCAACTCAACTAATAGCAGCTATAATCTTTGTCTTCATAACCTGCACATTACCAATATAAAGGTAACGGTGAAACAAGTAAAGGGTGAGATACTCCAAAACATATAATTAAAGGCATGATAATATATATATATATATATATATATATATATATATATATATATATATATATATATATATATATATAGTTTCGAATTATAAAGGGTACAGATTAATAAGTGCAATTCCAACACGTATCCAAAACTCACATACTCTTATCGTCATTCTAATGTGTATAATCTACACTTTATCGCCATAACATCATCGACATAAATCATCACACAACACATAAACATTCCTCACCAAGAAATCATCACAAGTTAATACATCACTAATCAACACGACAATTATAAGCAACAACATTAAACCATACTAATAACTTAATCACCATAAATAAAATCATCACAAATTGGCTAAAGCCCATCGTCGCTTTTTGGCATAAAAGCCCATCGTCACAAACATCATCACATCATATTTGCATTAAGCATTTCATCAAAGTTAAATCGTCGCAATACTCATCATTTATATTCATCGCATAGTTATTACGAAATTATCAAGTCATATTCATTTCATGTTCATCATAAAGATCATCACCAAATAAAACATCATATATCATCGCAATTCAATATCATCCATCAATTAACAAAAACCCAACGCCAAACAACTCAAACATAAACATAACCGACTCCATGAGACACGACTATGTTATGCATGTGGTACCCGTCGCTTTATCCATAATTAGGAACACTTGGCATAAAAGCCTCGTCGCTTGGCATAAAAGCCCCGTCGCTTGGCATAAAAGCCCATCGTCGCTAATGCAATGTATGTGACTCGACAATAAAACAACACAACACAAAAACATCATCATCGCTCATCAAAATTGGCATAAAGCTCACATCGCCATAATTTATCCAAAACAAGATAAATATATCATCGCATCATATTTGCATTATGCAAAACATCACCAATAACTCATCTTCATCAAGAATCATGCATTCACAAATCAGAAGCATTTATTAACAACATCAGTATAATCATCACATCATCATGTACAAAGACATATATTATTGCATCGCAAATCATCAAGTATTTATTAATTAATACGTCGCCGCAAACATTATGTTTAATCACACTACATCATTACCAATTCACTCACTAAATTCCAAAAACGGAAAAATAGTCAAACACCTATAATCGTCGCGAAAGCCATTCCTAATAACCGACATTAATCATAATCGTCAAAATCACAATCGGATTGTCCATACATGTCTTAAATTGACTAAAACGCAATCCGATTCAATTTGACCGTAATTAAGCCTATTTCGGGTCGTTCCGTAAAAACTCGTAATTTTGAAAAAACTAACCTCACCACTACGTTCTACACGTCGAACTTAGCTAGCACGTCAATTTTCGTTGAATTAGGAGCAACTTGCTCCGTCGCCGAATTTACCGAAACCTGAAAATCGAAACACAATCGGGTTCCAAATTTAATCGGCTAACTTATGACCTAATTGTATTTTATTAATACTAACTAGTGGTATGAATAATTATGAAAATTGAAACTAACAGAAACCAAATGAGAATTACGCAGGAAACAGTTTTTGACAGAAAAAAGAAAAAACTCAAAATACAGAAAAACGACAAACTGCAATTCTCCTCCCCTCCCAGCTTGAAAGGGACGCACGGCCCAGGAGTGTGAGAAGGTGGAGGCGGTGTCCTAGGAGGTTGGTACGGCCGCCCTTACATGTGAGGTGGGCGCCTCCCATGCCTCAGACCCCCCACTTCATCCTCTTCTCCACGGTTCCCTGCATCTTCTAGTTTTATAGTTTTCTGTTTTTTTTTTCTTCCATTTCCATTTTTGCAACTTACTTCTTCTAGCCTAGCAATTAACACACCAAAAATTCATACTCCTAACCCAACCTTATCTAAGTTATCTCTACAATCAACCAACCAATACTCATAAATCATCCTATCAATTTTCCCCCTAAATCCAAAATATATTCATCAAACCCTAACCATATGAGATAGAGAAATCAAACCCCTTACCTCTAGCTTGGTTGATTGCAAGATGCTTCAACACAACCCCAACTCCATGCTTGCTCTAGCTCCTCTTCTTCTTCTTCCCAAAACCCTCTTTCTCTCAAGCTTCCAAGTTTCTATTTTGGCTTTGATTGTAAAATGGAAAGAAAAACAAGGAAAGTGTTTTTATGGTATCCTTACTAGTAAGCCAAGGGTGAAAAACCCACTTCTAACAAAATGCTCCCCACACCCCTATCTAATTATATCATTAATTCAATTAATTCAAATAATTCTAGGGAATTAAATATCAGATCCAAATAATATTTTACCGAACCGAACCGAACGTCGCCAAATATATTAATAGATATATTAATTAACACAAATATTCTCGTCGCAAAATAAATATCGATCGGTAATTCGAAAATATTAATATAATATAATATTAATTAAAACAGGGCGTTACAACTCTCCCCCACTTATAAACTTTTTGTCCTCGAAATCTCGACCAAAACGAACAAATCGAGACATGCCTGCGCATTCGTCCACTCAATCCTCGCGTCAGTTAAACAACACACACAAGACACCAAAAATAAGGGTATCTCCCTAACCACAATGTCCAGACAAGAACAACCATGCCGAGATGCAAAGCCCATACAGTGCACTCGACAACCAACTAACACCCAACAACTAAACAAGTCGCAGACACACCTGTTCGCTCGAGAACTAAACAAACAAGATTGATACCATCCTAACGTCTCAACCATAGAATTAGTTACACACTCGAATCGACACCTCGGAAACGAGTCACCAAAGATAGGAACATAAAGTTCGTACGACACAACACCGACACCATCGCTAAAACGAAAACAACAAAATGGTTATGCAAACCAAAACTGAAACAATCAGAATAGGATAGAACCACGCGTGCTACGCAACCACAAAAAAGATGACTTCATTCACACATAAGCATGAACTCAAGAATCACACTTGCAGTTATCGCTTTCATTCCAGAAAATCACAAGGTCACATCATCCTTGTAGATTACCAACGTACAACCCTTGAACAATAACAAGCTACTCAAACATAACCAAACTGCGATACACCACTGAAGCAACTCGATTTTCAAAAAATCATTTAAAAATGAATTTTCAAAACAATGAAATCGCCACCTAATTTTATTTGTTCTAGAAAGAACGGGGAAATATAGATAAAACCCACAAAAATTGGATAAGGCGGTCTACAAGACCAAAAAGCATGGATTCGGGAGTCGGTTACGCAAGAGGAAGGTATTAGCACCTCTTACGTCCATCGTACTCGATGGGACCCATTTAGTTCAAAATGTGTTTGTGTGTGTATTCGCTAATTTCTAAATTATGGATTTAAGAAAGAAGAAAACGGGATTTGTTTGTTATTATTTTGAGTTTGACACGGTTTCAAACCGCTGCCTACGTATTCCCTCGCAATGGGAAAGTCAAAACTCCGTAGTTCGGTTGAAAATGTCTTGGATTGGTTGTGTTGATTTTAATTGAAATGTTTTTGATTTTGATAATCGATATGGGCGAAAAAGGATTTGGATGAGTTGAATTGATTTTAATTGTAGATGACAAGTACCAAAACGTTGGGAGGTCCTCTAACGATTTAATACTCGAGATTGGTGATTGAGGTCAACCGATCTTCTCTCATCCAAAATCTTTATTATGAAAGGAGTGAGGTGAAACAAAGTTCACTTGTTATTATGTTACGGATAAAGTATTTAAGTCATTGGGTTACCTCTAATGGCCCAAATATTTTATATTTTAATTAAATCGTCGCTAATCTCTAACAATTTAATTAAATTCCATATCACTATGTTTTTTGTTTTTTGGAAAAAATTGATTTAGAAAACAAATTCAATTAATTAATTTAATTTGAAAGTGTTTTAGATGTTCAAGTATGGAATAAAGTATTCGAGTCATTGGGTTTCTAATGGCCCAAATATTTTACATTTTAATTAAATCGTTAAACCTCTAACAATTTAATTAAGTACCATAACACTATGTTGAAAATTGCGGCGTTGGACGTAGAGAAATGATATTTTGGGTTATGATTAACCAAGTATATGGACTTGATTAACCTCGTGAGGATAGGTGCTCCTATCCCCAACCATGAGACCCTGGTGCATGGTGATTGGTATATGGACCAATTATTTTTCGGGTTATGATTAATCAAGGCAACGAGGGCCTTAATTAACCTCGTGAGGATGGCCATGCCCATCCCCAACCATGAGACCCTTAGAGAATTTGGTGTGGGTAACCAAAAATAAGAGAAAGAGCGGAGGCGTTGTTGATTTTATATTAATGTGAGAGTGGAGTGTTCAATCACGTAATAAACATGCAAGCGGATAATGTAATAGCGGATAAATAAAGAAAATAAATTAACACACAATACAATATCAGAATTTAAATAATTATTAGTATAGATATTCTTTTACTTGATGAAAAATCAATTAACAATTTAATTGGTAATTCAACAAATAAAAAACTACCATATGCCAAAATATTATTTAATACATCATTATATATAAAAACTTGCATTGAATTTAAAGAGAAAAGTTTAGGAATGGGCCTGTTTGAAGCTTTAAGCTGGAGGGTGTGAACAGCAAATCTGAACCCAAGCCCAAAACAAAGCTGCTGGATCTTGTATGGGTGCTTCCATGGATCATGTTGTGTTCTGCCAATCTGGATCGTTGGATCTGGACATCACCAGATCTGATGGCTTTGATGCAGGAAGGTGCAAAATAGATATAATACATATATATACACCAGATTTCAAAATAAACCACACAGGTGGTGACAAGTGTCACCACCTAAACTAACCATCATGACCAAACATTCTTTCAACTAGTATCCTCCTAAATTTATATTTATGCTACAACTTATAAAAATAAATAAAGCTCATTCTATTTAAATAAATAATAAAAAAACTAATATTAATATAAAATGAAAACAAAAGTCAATTTATTATTATTATACTATTATAAAACCAAAGAAAACTAAATCAGTTTTTTTTTTAAAAGCAGAATTAGTTTATACATAAAAAAAAAATTAAAAATTAGTTTACTAACTAAGTTATATTTTATAACATGAGTATTATATAAAATTAAACTAACTCTTATAAAAACAAAAGTTAAATTTGCTAAAAAAAACTTAAATGTTTTAGTAAATTGCTAGAACTGTGTTTTAAAAAAAAACATTAGAATAAACTAAACCAAGTTCTTATTAATCGACAGAATCAACACAAACAAACTCTCATCTTAACCTCTCACACTCGTTCTCGATCTCTCTCGCCTTCCTCACGAGACCTCATGCATGGCTAACCGCCGCTCTCGTCTCATCGTTCTCACCGCGACCTCCAAACCCTTGCCGCGATTCCGACCACCTCATCGATTCTCTCATCGTCGCCGTCGCTGTTCTCGTTCTCACGATCTCTCATCGTCGCCGTCGCCGCTCTCGTTGTCCTCTCGATCTCTCATCGAACTCACGATCTCTAGAAAATCTGTCTCTGTTTATGTTATTGATTTTTGAAAACAGATTTTTAACTATTGTGTTTACAGGTTTGACATGGAAAGGGAAAAAGAACCCTAGGTCTCTAAATGATGATGATGTCGATGCAATGCTGAAAAACATAAAGTTGGTGAGAAAAGGAGAAGGATGGCGACACGTTAGGTCCGCAACCTCCTCTTTTCTCGCTAAAACCGGTAATACCTTTCCGCTCTTCTTTCTCGTGGCTATTTCGGCTTTTTCGAAGGGGATGATGGGAAATGATGATTCCGCTTTGGGTGTTTGGGTTTCGCTTTGTCCGTGTTTGAATATTCGGTTTTTCCGGTTCGAATGATGTTTTTTCTCGTTAGTATCTTTCGCTTGGTTCGAATGATGTTTGGGATTAGGGTTCAAAATGAACAGTCGCTGCCTCTCTTGATTACTGTGCATTTGGCTTTTATAGTGTCCTGCAATTAGGGTTCCCTGATGTCAGACTTTAGGACAAAGGCTGTTGGACAAAAATTCAAAACATTGGGCTTTGGTAATATGTTGTTTCGATCTGTCGGGCGAAAAATATGTTATCCCAAGCCTGTTTTCTATACTGGATTTTAGCAACAATTGATTTGATGGGCTGGAAACGATTTGAAACTGTGTTGGGCTGCTGTTGTTTTTCGATTTCTGATTACAGGACAGCATGGCATTGTACCTGCAGCAGCTTTAGTGGTGATGATGTTTCTGAACCACACCCCCCTTTTGTGAACCAACATGAGTTGTGATTTGCAAAAGGGTGGGTTTTTTGAACATGAATGATAAACAATCCTCAACACAAATCTGATCCCAAACATTTCCCCCTAATGATGAGATAAAATACTGCTTTGAACTCTTAATTCTTATTAATGCTGTCCATTATACTAACCATGTCCTTTTGTTTTTGTTTCATGAACACGAGCCACGGCACCAATCTTGGAAAAGTGGTGAAGGAAGGTTGGTCAAGAAAGTATGGTCTTGAAGATAGAGCAAAGCATGGGGAGGCAAGCAACAAAGATGTCCACTAGAAAATAGGATTAAGAATAGCATATGTAGTCTTTACTTGTATGTTTGAACTTATGACCATAGATTGTACTTGTGTATGTAATCTTGAAAATGTTGTATCAAAGGTTTGAAATTTACAATATCACATATTCAAATTAGCATTGAATTTTGAGGGCTCTTGTAACATTTGAACAAACCAAAGTTAAATGAGTATTGCACTTGGAAGTTCGATCCTTCTTTGTAAACGGGTATTTTTGAATGTCATTTTGAATTCGAGTAAGATTTTTGGAACTTGAATGACAAGGAAAAGAAGTTGAATATTGAACGAATTTGTTGGCTTTTGGATTGAAACTTGCATTCGAAAATTGATAAGTTGTAAAGCCATGTACTCATTCTTGTACTCTTGTAAAACCTTAGAGTAATTCCACACTCTTGAAAATTTATGAACACAAGATTCGGTAGTTATGCATCGACATGAGTTTTAGCTCCAAATCCTTGAATACTACTAATGTGGCCTTCGATGTTGTAGCACTTGGTGTAAGAAAATTGAAAATTCACGACGAATAAAACATTCCAACAAAAAAATGTCATGAACCAAAATTTCTTTGGTTAAAACAAAACCAAGTCGAAATGTGATTTAAAATATGCGCCTAAACCCAAATCAAATCACCATTCCCATCCGTATCCTTGAATCAAATGCGTAGTAACGTGATTGTTGCACCTTAGATTCTTGAGAAAAATCGCCATGTATGATCTTAATTCATGTTCTAAGAAAAAGAATGAGGTCTTAAGAGAACTATGAGTAGAATTTGAATATGTATTCAATTTCCTAAATCCTTCTTCAAACTCAATAGTGCCTATTATAAAAGCTTTGAACTTGTGATCAAAAATCCCATTTGAATTTCCCGGCCACAAAGTTTTCATGTTGATCCTGCTTATGTAAAAATCCCGAGCCTTTTGCCACTTGAAACAGAGAATTAAAACTAACTCTAAATTTCAAATAACATCCTTGATTCCAAACCTTGGTCAATTTAGCGATTCCATAATTTCCTTTAAGAAAAGGGTGATAGTTTCCACTTGAAATTAATGGTATTGTCACCGCATCCGCAAGTCGAAACATATTTGGTAGCAGAAAAAGGATTTGAAACCAACGAATTTAAAAAAGAAACTTCTAATATTTCAATGAATGTCTTGAATTTTGCGAGCGATGGACGCGATAGGAAAAGATTTAAACATGTGGCACCTTGACATTCGTAAATCTTGTAAACAAGCCCTCTGGATGAATATTTTCACATACATCAACTATCACCAAGAAACGAATAAAGTTGACGATCAAACCAAATTCACTAGAACTGGAATTGTTGATCAATAAACGGATAATCAATATCCATCCTTTTACATCTTGAATAACGAACTTGAAACAACAGCAAAACCCAAACTCGTGATGAATTGATCTCCTGAATCAGGAGGTAATGACATTCAAAATAACCAGACTTCCGGAGCTCCATTAAGAACAGACCATTCAATTCAAACAACCGAACACCAAGCCCTGAAACCCGGTAGATATGAACGAATAAGATTTAACATTAAAACTCGTCATTTTCAAATATCCCCAAATTGGTCGAAAACACCACGCCTTTTCTGCTCAACAGAGAAATCTTTGGGAATCAACTCCAATTCGTAACCATAGACCCAGTGATATGAATGCATGTGAGTGTTATGATAAATGCGAAGCCTAAACCAGATAAAACCGAGATAGGAGGGCAAATTTTGGGGGTGCAACAGTTGCCCCTATTTAATCGTCTTAAACCTGAAAGTGAAATTGGCGCTAGCCTTTTGAACTTTCAAGGTAGGAGAAGATTAAATACTACAAGAACCCAAAAATTTGCGCTCCGAAGAACAAGTGGAAATATTTTTGCATTTTTTTTCTTTTTGATAATTTTGACTTTTCTATTTTTTTTGTGATTTTTTTTTTGAACAGTGGGATTTGGAACAAAGATTCTGGTATGTCAGGTAAGGATATTAGACATACACTGGAAAGAGACCGACCGAAGACGACTCTAACAAAGATTTCGAAATATACATGCCCGGTAAGGATATTGGACACATAAAGATCGAATATACGTGTTCGGTAAGGATATTGAACACATATAGGGAGCATATGTCAGGTAAGGATATTAGACATACACCGGAAAGAGACCGACCGAAGACGACTCTACCAAAGGTTTCAAAATATACATGCCCGGTAAGGATATTGGACATATAAAGATCGAATATACATGTTCGGTAAGGATATTGAACACATATAGAGAGCATATGTCAGGTAAAGATATTAGACACACACAAGAAGGAGACCGACTGGAGCAGACTCACTGGGGAGAAGATATATGGAATGGTAAAAATCGTTGATCGAAGACGAATTTACGGGGAAAAAGGCCAACCAAAAGAGACTCTAGCAAGGATTGCTGAGCTACGTTGGACTTTGAAAGTTTGCGAATATGCAAGAAATACAATATCCCTCAGGCCGAAGGCGGGGTGTAATTCTTCAAGAGTGGCAATTATATGAATTACCACACACGAAGTATGGATACTCAAACAATTGAGAAGCAAGAAAGGTTAGACACCGACTCTTACTCACACTCTAACGATAGAGGCAAACATGGGTAAGAATACCAAAATAAAAAATTTGCAAAAAAGCAAGACGCTTGGTAAATGAATTGAATTTGAATGATGTGAGAGACCGACACAGGGTCAAAAATGAAGATGACAACAACAAGAAGAATTTCTTGAGGGAACTCTGCCTGGGAATACCACATGGGGATTTTTTTTATTGAATGATCTTCGGAGACGCAAAAGGTACTCGATAAAGACTTTAATCTGGCTTATGCTTAGATGCATGTTTGAGATTATTATTTTTTAGCGTAATGCTCCATATCAATGGAAATGCTACGCATTTTTGGATGCTATGCAATGCAATGATGCATGTTTGAGATTATTATTTTTTTAGCGTAATGCTCCATATTAATGGAAATGCTACGCATTTTTTGGATGCTACGCAATGCAATGATGCATGTTTTAATATTTCGCCTGGGACTAAAGGCAATTGTGAGCTGCCGAGGAAACATCAACCATCCATGAATTGAATAAAGATCATCCGGTCTTTGTCAAAGAGATGATAGTCTGGACCCTGACAGGGGATTGTAGAATGGAAGTATCCTTTCAATGATCAACATCACTGGGGAAGTAACTCTTAGAGATTGACATTCACTTGGGATGACAATCATGTTACGTAGAGTTCCTGACTTCAATAACTCTGGATTACGAGTTCTTGCATAAGAGGAGTCGACAACATCTTCTGGTACAAGTGAGTCTTTGAAAATGATCTTGCTGGTGTAGACCGTTCTTTGCGATCTTCCACGCCGGGGAAGGATTGATAACATTTGAGGGCACACATATGCCATAGATAACTCTTGTCGGAGAGAAAATAAGCTTTGTTGGTGACCAAAGCTCAGGCGTATCACGCTCTTTATTTAAAAATCTTTGGATAACAAAATCTTGATCTCTGATGAGCTGAGGATAACGATCCTGACTTGAATTGGAGATATTGATCCTTAACTTCTGATGGAGAAATTCAACACAGACTTTGATCTCTGATAAGATGAGGATGACGATCCTGACTTGAATTGGAGATATTGATCCTTAATTTCTGATGGAGAAATTCAACACAGACTTTGATCTCTGATGAGCTAAGGATGACGATCCTGACTTCCTGACATGCCATTCAAACTCAACGGTTGTTTGGCTTGCGCCTGGACTTAACCTGATCAATTATGAGGTGGAGGAATGCCCCTGCATAATGTTTTGCCCTGGTCTGTAGATAATTTGTAGAAAGTAGCCTCGAGAAGGCTTCTTGAGATCTGTATCATCAAGATGATCTGCCACAGTGTTATAAACTTGGAATCACTGCCCCTGGTCAACCAAAGGTAAAGAAGGTTTCAACCATGCTCGGACAAATGCCCCTGATTGCTCAGCCCATTGAGAGATTCTTGGAATCTCGACATAAATGCCCCAGATTGACTGAAATTAGAAGACATCACCTGCTCAGGGTGGTTTTCATCTTGAAAGTAGGCTACTTCACAACCTTACTTCTCAACTCGAGCTGCTTTGTGCTCAATCAAGTACTTGAAGCAAAATGTCCTTCAGGACAATCAAATTATCCGTCTGATGCTCATTATGCAAGCTCACTTGATGTTTAAGCACTTATCTATATGCAAAGAATGTTTTATTCCACGAATGATAATTCTAATGCAAAGTTCATGTTTGTCTTGAAGTTAAAGAAACTTTTATTGAGAAGATATCGAAACATTGAAATTTTGCAAAAGATTGAGTGATACCAACTCAAATGTTTAGCAAGCCTCCTAGGAGTCAGGTTACCGTATTCTTGTAACAATTTTGCTTTCGAATTAACCCATACTTCAATTAGGACTTTCAAGGGTTGTAACGTGGTCTGGTTCACGGGTTATTTAGAAAAAAGATTTTTAGGCTCAAAATATTTGGTGCCCTCCCATTCTCCGTGATGTTCTCCATTCCTACATTCAGATAACTTAATGCGAGCATTCATCTCTTATGAGAAGTTTATGATGCGGTTGAGGAACCACAGAGGTTTCTTGGACACGACAGTCACTCACCTTTGCTTTTGGTGTTTGATCACACGCCTTTGTTCTTTTGATGAGGATTTTATTTTGTTTTGTAATCCTTTTTTTTTCTTTTCTTTTTCCATTTTTGCCTAAGCGACTTATTATGAAGTTTCAACTTAGCGGGCTTTTTGTCATCATTTTTTTAATCACTTTCCTTTTGAACAAGTCGTGTGATCTTCCATCTTTGTTTGATTGGAGGTAACTGTGACTGCGTGAATCCTTGGCGGATGAGAGATAACAATTGTGGTATCATCATCTGATGATTTCTTTTTGTGAGAGATAACCTTTATGGTTTCAACCTCTTTCGATGCACATTGATGATAGACGAAGGTTGACCATTATGGTTTTGACTTTCCTCGACCTTTTGAAGGATAACCATTGTTGTATCCTTGGATGCGCACTCTTGATGAGTTTTGAACGCTCGATCAGATTAACTGAATACTACCCTGCCCCAGGTTTAAAAAAAAAATGAGGGTTTTTTCTGAATAGAAAAGAAACTCCTACTTCGAGGCTCAAAAGGGGTTAACGAGGGTTTCACTCCCTTATATCTCCGGTGTTTGGGATTTGAAACAAGGCCTGTACATCGTTAGCAGGGTTTTTACTCGAAAGCATACCGTTCGAGATTCTTGGTAAATTATTCGTCATTCTCCCTACAGAGGTGTTGCTTTATTAATAAGAGTTGAATATCAAAAGCATAGTAAAACAAATAAGAGTGAATACGAATGGATCAATTCAAGACAAACATATTTAATGCATTATGATTAGTATTCAGAAATAAGCTAGTTTTGCATACAAGAAAGTACTGAACAAAACAAGAAAAATTACAAATGATCATGCAAGATGACACTAGAAACATCCATGTTGAGGAGACTGGTCTCCGTATGGATTTCTTGCTTTAGAAGATGCACTTCGTAGTCTTGGCGTTTACTGAGTCAAAAGAGAGTTTAATTGATGCGTAGGCCCTCTAGTGTGAACGTGATTGCTTTGGAATCAATGAGTTTCTGAACTGTGCCTTTGAAAAGATTACATCCTTCAATTGTATGGCCAGGTGCCCCAGAATGGAACTCACAGTATGCATCAGGATCATATCCCAAAGGATACGGAAAAGGAGGTGTCCTAAGCTCCTTTAACTCCACCAAAGAATGTTGGAGTAGGTGAGAAAGCAACTCACGATGAGGCATAGGGATTGGATCATGCACTTTTCTTGGCCTTATCAGATTCTTCCCACCTCGCTGTTGATGATTTGGTCGATAAGTTTGATGCTGAGGAGCGTTCTGCTGCTGGGGAGCATACTGACCAGGTGTTTGACAGATAGTTGCAGCACAGATTTGTGGAGCACAGTGATTAGAATTAACTTCTGTCACTTGATTAGGAATCTGAAATGGAGGGTAAACAGGAACTTCTTCCTCATCCTCGAAAATTGTACTTGCCTCTTGATCGATTTGCTCTGGAAATTCAGAAGCAATAGCCACATCATGAATGTTACCCATCTTGAGACCACGCTCAATTCGTTCCCCTACAACAACTAGGTGTGAAAACGTAGAAGTACATCCAGCAATCAGATAGGGACCTTGCAAGGTATCTGAGAACATCTCAATGAGTTCTCGTTCCAAAAGAGGAGGTTGAACTCTAGCAGCTAATTCTCTCCATCTCTGCGCATACTCTTTGAAAGATTCTTCACTCTTCTGAGTTAAACCCTGGAGTTGAATTCTGGTGGGAGCCATGTCCCTATTATAGTCGTAGTGATTGACAAAAGCTTCAGCCAATTCCTTCCAAGTTTGGATGTGAGTTCGTTCAAGCTGAGTGTACCACTCGAGAGACGCTCCACTGAGGCTATCTTGAAAAAAGTGCATGAGGAGCTTGTCATTTTCCGCATAGGGAGCCATCTTTTTGCAATAGACTTTGATGTGATTAATCAGACAAGAGGTACCCTTATACTTCTCAAAAGTAGGTAGGGACTTTGAACTTTGTAGGAATTTTGATATCAGGCACCAAGCACAAACTAGGAGCGTCTAAACCAAGGGAATCACGACCCTCAATAACTTTCATCCTTTTCTAAAGGAGGTGAAGCTTTTTCTCAGACTCAGTCTCTTCAATCGGAAATCTGAAGGTGTCAAACGAAGACTTGAAGATATCCTCACAGTGAGGATTTCCATTGACGTGCATTTGAACGGTGTTTTTGACATTTTGATCTGAAAGGACCTCCATGTGGTTAACATTAACACCTGGTGGACTAACATGATCAGTGGTAACAACTTCAGACCTCTGAACAACTTGCTTTAACTCTTCTTGTCCAACGACGATGTTCTGGATAATCTCCATGAATTGATCCATCTGGGTATCTATATGAGTATTCATTGCATCCACACTTGCCTGAAGTTGATCCATGATGACGACGATGTCAGGAAGTCAGTCTTGCAGTCTTGAGATTCTGAATAAGAAGCCAGGTTGAAAATGAGTCCTTTGGTTGAAATGCATGAAATGCATGATGATGCATGGATGATAAGAGAAATAAACTCTTTTTGAGAAGATTGATGCAAATGGTATGCAATGCATGTTGCAAATTAAATAAAGCTGGTTCATAGGGTCGGCCGGTCATGGTTTCGACGTCTACCCAACAATTCCCCGGGTAAGGCTAACCTTATGTTTTTTGGCTAAATGTTTCTTGGGGTCTCAGATCCCCTTTTACAAACACTATCATCGCGCGAGAGGCCTACGTGGCGATAGTATTTGTAAAAGTATACCCCAAGAAACGGCTCTTAACGGGATGCTCGAAATCCAAAATTTGAGCGTTTGGCCTCGGTTAGGACAACATGAACAAACTTAGAGTTATAGGTCATTTGTCCAAAGATTGATGTCCTGCGCTATCGCGGGCCAACAACCTCCTTAAAACAACCAACTCTAAGCCGGAGTCTTCGCTTCGGGCCAACAAGACAATGGAGTCAAGTGGACCTAGGCTACGCAACCCCTCTATTCCTAAAAGGTGACCTAGAAGCCTGGGTAGGGGGCTTATCTATGTAACAATGCCCATGAATTCCCATCACAATAATATATCAACAAAATAATATACATAAAGTGCAAGGAGAATAATAAGCAAGTAAATAATAGATAAGCACAAAGAAAGAAGCGATAAACAAACACACAAACATGCGAAGAACTAAACTAGGGTTGACTCGCTTAGTCAAAAAAAGTTTTAAAAAAGCTACCCCAGTGAAGTCGCCAACTGAAGCAACTCGATTTTCAAAAAATCATTTAAAAATGAATTTTCAAAACAATGAAATCGCCACCTAATTTTATTTGTTCTAGAAAGAACGGGGAAATATAGATAAAACCCACAAAAATTGGATAAGGCGGTCTACAAGACCAAAAAGCATGGATTCGGGAGTCGGTTACGCAAGAGGAAGGTATTAGCACCTCTTACGTCCATCGTACTCGATGGGACCCATTTAGTTCAAAATGTGTTTGTGTGTGTATTCGCTAATTTCTAAATTATGGATTTAAGAAAGAAGAAAACGGGATTTGTTTGTTATTATTTTGAGTTTGACACGGTTTCGAAACCGCGTGCCTACGTATTCCCTCGTGCAATGGGAAAGTCAAAACTCCGTAGTTCTGGTTGAAAATGTCTTGGATTGGTTGTGTTGATTTTAATTGAAATGTTTTTGATTTTTGATAATCGCATATGGGCGAAAAAGGATTTGGATGAGTTGAATTGATTTTTAATTGTAGATGACAAGTACCAAAACGTTGGGAGGTCCTCTAACGATTTAATACTCGAGATTGGTGATTGAGGTCAACCGATCTTCTCTCATCCAAAATCTTTATTATGAAAGGAGTGAGGTGAAACAAAGTTCACTTGTTATTAAGTGTTACGGGATAAAGTATTTAAGTCATTGGGTTACCCTCTAATGGCCCAAATACTTTATATTTTAATTAAATCGTCGGGCGAACCTCTAACAATTTAATTAAATTCCATATCACTATGTTTTTTTTGTTTTTTTGGAAAAAATTGATTTAGAAAACAAATTCAATTAATTAATTTAATTTGAAAGTGTTTTAGATGTTCAAGTGTATGGAATAAAGTATTCGAGTCATTGGGTTTCCTTTAATGGCCCAAATATTTTACATTTTAATTAAATCGTTAGGCGAACCTCTAACAATTTAATTAAGTACCATAACACTATGTTGAAAATTGCGGCGTTGGACGAGAAAATGATATTTCGGGTTATGATTAACCAAGTATATGGACTTGATTAACCTCGTGAGGATAGGTGCTCCTATCCCCAACCATGAGACCACGTGTGCATGGTGATTGGTATATGGACCAATTATTTTTCGGTTATGATTAATCAAGGCAACGAGGGCCTTAATTAACCTCGTGAGGATGGCCATGCCCATCCCCAACCATGAGACCCTTAGAGAATTTGGTGGGTAACCAAAATAAGAGAAAGAGCGGAGGCGTTGTTGATTTTATATTAATGTGAGAGTGGAGTGTTCAATCGCGTAATAAACATGCAAGCGGATAATGTAATAGCGGATAAATAAAGAAAATAAATTAACACACAATACAATATCAGAATTTAAATAATTATTAGTATAGATATTCTTTTACTTGATGAAAAATCAATTAACAATTTAATTGGTAATTCAACAAATAAAAAACTACCATATGCCAAAATATTATTTAATACATCATTATATATAAAAACTTGCATTGAATTTAAAGAGAAAAGTTTAGGAATGGGCCTGTTTGAAGCTTTAAGCTGGAGGGTGTGAACAGCACGAATCTGAACCCAAGCCCAAAACAAAGCTGCTGGATCTTGTATGGGTGCTTCCATGGATCATGTTGTGTTCTGCCAATCTGGATCGTTGGATCTGGACATCACCAGATCTGATGGCTTTGATGCAGGAAGGTGCAAAATAGATATAATACATATATATACACCAGATTTCAAAATAAACCACACAGGTGGTGACAAGTGTCACCACCTAAACTAACCATCATGACCAAACATTCTTTCAACTAGTATCCTCCTAAATTTATATTTATGCTACAACTTATAAAAATAAATAAAGCTCATTCTATTTAAATAAATAATAAAAAAACTAATATTAATATAAAATGAAAACAAAAGTCAATTTATTATTATTATACTATTATAAAACCAAAGAAAACTAAATCAGTTTTTTTTTTAAAAGCAGAATTAGTTTATACATAAAAAAAAAATTAAAAATTAGTTTACTAACTAAGTTATATTTTATAACATGAGTATTATATAAAAATTAAACTAACTCTTATAAAAACAAAAGTTAAATTTGCTAAAAAAAACTTAAATGTTTTAGTAAATTGCTAGAACTGTGTTTTAAAAAAAAACATTAGAATAAACTAAACCAAGTTCTTATTAATCGACAGAATCAACACAAACAAACTCTCATCTTAACCTCTCACACTCGTTCTCGATCTCTCTCGCCTTCCTCACGAGACCTCATGCATGGCTAACCGCCGCTCTCGTCTCATCGTTCTCACCGCGACCTCCAAACCCTTGCCGCGATTCCGACCACCTCATCGATTCTCTCATCGTCGCCGTCGCTGTTCTCGTTCTCACGATCTCTCATCGTCGCCGTCGCCGCTCTCGTTGTCCTCTCGATCTCTCATCGAACTCACGATCTCTAGAAAATCTGTCTCTGTTTATGTTATTGATTTTTGAAAACAGATTTTTAACTATTGTGTTTACAGGTTTGACATGGAAAGGGAAAAAGAACCCTAGGTCTCTAAATGATGATGATGTCGATGCAATGCTGAAAAACATAAAGTTGGTGAGAAAAGGAGAAGGATGGCGACACGTTAGGTCCGCAACCTCCTCTCTTTTCTGCTAAAACCGGTAATACCTTTCCGCTCTCTTCTTTCTCGTGGCTATTTCGGCTTTTTCTGAAGGGGGGATGATGGGGAAATGATGATTCCGTTTTGGGTGTTTGGGTTTCGTTTGTCTGTGTTTGAATATTCTGGGTTTTTTCCTGGTTCGAATGATGTTTTTTTCTGGTTAGTATGCTGTTCTGTTTGGTTCGAATGATGTTTGGGATTAGGGTTCAAAATGAACAGTCGCTGCCTCTCTTGATTACTGTGCATTTGGCTTTTATAGTGTCCTGCAATTAGGGTTCCCTGATGTCAGACTTTAGGACAAAGGCTGTTGGACAAAAATTCAAAACATTGGGCTTTGGTAATATGTTGTTTCGATCTGTTGGGCAGAAAAATATGTTATCCCAAGCCTGTTTTCTATACTGGATTTTAGCAACAATTGATTTGATGGGCTGGAAACGATTTGAAAGCGTGTTGGTCATTGTTTTTTTTCGATTTACGATTACAGACAGCATGGCATTGTACCTGCAGCAGCTTTAGTGGTGATGATGTTTCTGAACCACACCCCCCTTTTGTGAACCAACATGAGTTGTGATTTGCAAAAGGGTGGGTTTTTTGAACATGAATGATAAACAATCCTCAACACAAATCTGATCCCAAACATTTCCCCCTAATGATGAGATAAAATACTGCTTTGAACTCTTAATTCTTATTAATGCTGTCCATTATACTAACCATGTCCTTTTGTTTTTGTTTCATGAACACGAGCCACGGCACCAATCTTGGAAAAGTGGTGAAGGAAGGTTGGTCAAGAAAGTATGGTCTTGAAGATAGAGCAAAGCATGGGGAGGCAAGCAACAAAGATGTCCACTAGAAAATAGGATTAAGAATAGCATATGTAGTCTTTACTTGTATGTTTGAACTTATGACCATAGATTGTACTTGTGTATGTAATCTTGAAAATGTTGTATCAAAGGTTTGAAATTTACAATATCACATATTCAAATTAGCATTGAATTTTGAGGGCTCTTGTAACATTTGAACAAACCAAAGTTAAATGAGTATTGCACTTGGAAGTTCGATCCTTCTTTGTAAACGGGTATTTTTGAATGTCATTTTGAATTCGAGTAAGATTTTTGGAACTTGAATGACAAGGAAAAGAAGTTGAATATTGAACGAATTTGTTGGCTTTTGGATTGAAACTTGCATTCGAAAATTGATAAGTTGTAAAGCCATGTACTCATTCTTGTACTCTTGTAAAACCTTAGAGTAATTCCACACTCTTGAAAATTTATGAACACAAGATTCGGTAGTTATGCATCGACATGAGTTTTAGCTCCAAATCCTTGAATACTACTAATGTGGCCTTCGATGTTGTAGCACTTGGTGTAAGAAAATTGAAAATTCACGACGAATAAAACATTCCAACAAAAAAATGTCATGAACCAAAATTACTTTGGTTAAAACAAAACCAAGTCGAAATGTGATTTAAAATATGCGCCTAAACCCAAATCAAATCACCATTCCCATCCGTATCCTTGAATCAAATGCGTAGTAACGTGATTGTTGCACCTTAGATTCTTGAGAAAAATCGCCATGTATGATCTTAATTCATGTTCTAAGAAAAAGAATGAGGTCTTAAGAGAACTATGAGTAGAATTTGAATATGTATTCAATTTCCTAAATCCTTCTTCAAACTCAATAGTGCCTATTATAAAAGCTTTGAACTTGTGATCAAAAATCCCATTTGAATTTCCCGGCCACAAAGTTTTCATGTTGATCCTGCTTATGTAAAAATCCCGAGCCTTTTGCCACTTGAAACAGAGAATTAAAACTAACTCTAAATTTCAAATAACATCCTTGATTCCAAACCTTGGTCAATTTAGCGATTCCATAATTTCCTTTAAGAAAAGGGTGATAGTTTCCACTTGAAATTAATGGTATTGTCACCGCATCCGCAAGTCGAAACATATTTGGTAGCAGAAAAAGGATTTGAAACCAACGAATTTCAAAAAGAAACTTCTAATATTTCAATGAATGTCTTGAATTTTGCGAGCGATGGACGCGATAGGAAAAGATTTAAACATGTGGCACCTTGACATTCGTAAATCTTGTAAACAAGCCCTCTGGATGAATATTTTCACATACATCAACTATCACCAAGAAACGAATAAAGTTGACGATCAAACCAAATTCACTAGAACTGGAATTGTTGATCAATAAACGGATAATCAATATCCATCCTTTTACATCTTGAATAACGAACTTGAAACAACAGCAAAACCCAAACTCGTGATGAATTGATCTCCTGAATCAGGAGGTAATGACATTCAAAATAACCAGACTTCCGGAGCTCCATTAAGAACAGACCATTCAATTCAAACAACCGAACACCAAGCCCTGAAACCCGGTAGATATGAACGAATAAGATTTAACATTAAAACTCGTCATTTTCAAATATCCCCAAATTGGTCGAAAACACCACGCCTTTTCTGCTCAACAGAGAAATCTTTGGGAATCAACTCCAATCCGTAACCATAGACCCAGTGATATGAATGCATGTGAGTGTTATGATAAATGCGAAGCCTAAACCAGATAAAACCGAGATAGGAGGGCAAATTTTGGGGTGCAACAGTTGCCCCTATTTAATCGTCTTAAACCTGAAAGTGAAATTGGCGCTAGCCTTTTGAACTTTCAAGGTAGGAGAAGATTAAATACTACAAGAACCCAAAAATTTGCGCTCCGAAGAACAAGTGGAAATATTTTTGCATTTTTTTTCTTTTTGATAATTTTGACTTTTCTATTTTTTTTGTGATTTTTTTTTTGAACAGTGGGATTTGGAACAAAGATTCTGGTATGTCAGGTAAGGATATTAGACATACACTGGAAAGAGACCGACCGAAGACGACTCTAACAAAGATTTCGAAATATACATGCCCGGTAAGGATATTGGACACATAAAGATCGAATATACGTGTTCGGTAAGGATATTGAACACATATAGGGAGCATATGTCAGGTAAGGATATTAGACATACACCGGAAAGAGACCGACCGAAGACGACTCTACCAAAGGTTTCGAAATATACATGCCCGGTAAGGATATTGGACATATAAAGATCGAATATACATGTTCGGTAAGGATATTGAACACATATAGAGAGCATATGTCAGGTAAAGATATTAGACACACACAAGAAGGAGACCGACTGGAGCAGACTCACTGGGGAGAAGATATATGGAATGGTAAAAATCGTTGATCGAAGACGAATTTACGGGGAAAAAGGCCAACCAAAAGAGACTCTAGCAAGGATTGCTGAGCTACGTTGGACTTTGAAAGTTTGCGAATATGCAAGAAATACAATATCCCTCAGGCCGAAGGCGGGGTGTAATTCTTCAAGAGTGGCAATTATATGAATTACCACACACGAAGTATGGATACTCAAACAATTGAGAAGCAAGAAAGGTTAGACACCGACTCTTACTCACACTCTAACGATAGAGGCAAACATGGGTAAGAATACCAAAATAAAAAATTTGCAAAAAAGCAAGACGCTTGGTAAATGAATTGAATTTGAATGATGTGAGAGACCGACACAGGGTCAAAAATGAAGATGACAACAACAAGAAGAATTTCTTGAGGGAACTCTGCCTGGGAATACCACATGGGGATTTTTTTTATTGAATGATCTTCGGAGACGCAAAAGGTACTCGATAAAGACTTTAATCTGGCTTATGCTTAGATGCATGTTTGAGATTATTATTTTTTAGCGTAATGCTCCATATCAATGGAAATGCTACGCATTTTTGGATGCTATGCAATGCAATGATGCATGTTTGAGATTATTATTTTTTTAGCGTAATGCTCCATATTAATGGAAATGCTACGCATTTTTTGGATGCTACGCAATGCAATGATGCATGTTTTAATATTTCGCCTAGGACTAAAGGCAATTGTGAGCTGCCGAGGAAACATCAACCATCCATGAATTGAATAAAGATCATCCGGTCTTTGTCAAAGAGATGATAGTCTGGACCCTGACAGGGGATTGTAGAATGGAAGTATCCTTTCAATGATCAACATCACTGGGGAAGTAACTCTTAGAGATTGACATTCACTTGGGATGACAATCATGTTACGTAGAGTTCCTGACTTCAATAACTCTGGATTACGAGTTCTTGCATAAGAGGAGTCGACAACATCTTCTGGTACAAGTGAGTCTTTGAAAATGATCTTGCTGGTGTAGACCGTTCTTTGCGATCTTCCACGCCGGGGAAGGATTGATAACATTTGAGGGCACACATATGCCATAGATAACTCTTGTCGGAGAGAAAATAAGCTTTGTTGGTGACCAAAGCTCAGGCGTATCCCTTATAACAATTCAATTCCCAAAATTGGTATTAAGTAATCACCATTCTCGCACCGTCGCAACGATCAATACACAGGTTTCTTATTCGAAACATCTTTCATAACTTTCAATCTTCCAAAGTGGTAATTCAAACCAAAACACTCTCAAGAACTCTACCCATCAACGTCGTCTCATACTCCTGACATTACAACATAGGTTGGACTTAGAACCACAACATAAATTTTAGGGAATCCAACATGAACACCGTCGCGACCAACTTCAGTCACCGATATAACATTCTCCTTTATAAAACATCAATCATCTTAAGGTACCTGTGGTTACCAAACCATCACAAAATTCCTTATCGTCAAGACTTATCTTAGTCACAATCTAATAATCCACCGCGGCTATTAGTATCCGACGGAATCCATATGTTAGTAGTGAACAAATCCCCGATAACCTTCTAAACTTAAATTTCAACAAGTGTCCCAAAACAAACATGCGACATTCTTCAAAGTAATAAATCCCAAATCAGACATTCTTGGGTTATCCGCGATATCAGCATACTAAACTCAACACCAGACGAAGTCTCTTTATAGATCGTACTCAAACTTGAATTGTCTTTAACAATTCCAATCTCCTCGTCGTTAACATCTGCACCTTTAAGATATCAAATGAGCACAACCACATCAAACTCTAACTCACGCGTCCGAAAATTTGTCCTTAAGAAAAAATCAAATCGTTCCAAGGTAGCAATGCACTTTTCCAACTCTATGTCGAAATACATCTTAAGTCCGAAATGAAATACCACAATATACCGCACAAGGTTCTCTAGTACAAAACAATACCAAAATCAAAGCATTCGCTAAACTTTGCACTGGCTCAAACTAATTCGCTTACCATAGCGAAGTCCAAATAGCGACTCAATCATCTCAAGTCAAAGTGCTCACGATCAATACCAACTTATAAACAGATCTTCTATCAAACTCGCAAAGTTAACCATCCAAAACAAAGGAACTTCTAAGCTTTGAAATAAATCCTTGAAGTCTTCTACAAGATGTAAAATAATTCTTCGCGGAACCGTCCAAAATATCACCGTCTAAGTCGCTTACTTAAAGCACTCTCGTCCAACAGTTTAAAATTCTATCTTTAGATTACTCGACATGCACCGGTCTAACTTCACTACCAACAACGCAAAGCTTGGATGCTTGCCACAATTTCTTAACTTAATGTGACCCAAATAATATCTATCAACATGAAATAACTCTTACAGCTACTCACGAGAGTACTGTTCGAACATTCCAAAATCATACCTGACGCATTAGTCACACTAATGACATCAGCATATACTCGCCCGGAACATACGCTATCTTGAAAAGCATCGTCTAAACATCTTCAGTTCTCACACTAACCCGTAGACAACCAGACTTTATATCGGTTCCACTAAACACAAAAGCTCCAAATGACTGATCTATCCAACATCAGTCCTTGGAAGTAGATACTTGTCCTCAACATCCACTTTGTTCCTTTGCCTGAAAACGACACATCAACTTAAGCGGCCTTCATTCTTCTCGAACAACACAACGGTAGCACTCCACGGTGACCCGCTCGAATAAACAAACTCTGCTCAAACCAATCCTCAAGTCGACTCTTCAACTCTAATTCAGAAGCAAACATCCCCTAAGGATACCTCGAATCACAACTAATTCCAAAAACTAAATCCATCAAAACTTCACCTCGCACTACGGCGGTAACTCACTCACATCTTCACAATACGCTTCGGAAGAATCACAACAAGAAGCTCGTATGCCAAAATATTGCTTCTCACCAAAATCCAAATTCGCCCACAACTCAAGTAACCACACTCCACCCTGTGCCAACACATCTGCTTCATACACTATTAAGTTAGACAAGACAAGTCTATCCCAACCAACATAACTCCTGACTACTATCAACAAGAGATTAAGGGTGATCAGTTCCTCAATTTGTCAATAGACAGTCGACAATCATGATGGTGACATAAACCATCTCTACCAAACTACAACAACGTCTTCAAACTTAACCTTCAAGTTACTAAAGCATAACCCTGCTTGACGCTCCATCTCTAAGCCACAAGAGCCATCAAGAAGTAAAACTTCTCCCCCACTTGTTTCAAACTCAACTCTGCAGACAAACAAATAGAAACAAGCAAGTATCGACAGTGTTTCACACACATGTCGCATACAACAGGGTTAAACACATTAACAACTGGCCCGACCGACGCCCGATACCACTAATGTAACACCCCAATATTACCCCAGGTTTTATATGCAAAAATCAGAGTAAATTAAAATTTCATAAATCCAATACTGAGGCATCACACCTTCAAAACCAAATCACTTTAAACAGTTTGCTTTAAAGTATAAATCTCGGATACATAGCATCTTCGGAAAACATAAATTGATTCATAAAGATCAAAACATCTTTAATAAACCTCCTCAACAAATAATATTTTCTTAAAGTATGATTCTTATTCATAAAGAAATAACAACAAAAGGACAACAACAAGACATCATAAATATTTCCCCCCGAGTGCTACGTATCAGAGCGACACCGACTCAACTAATAGCATCTATAATCTCTGTCTTCATAACCTGCACGTTACCAATATAAAGGTAACGGCGAAACAAGTAAAGGGTGAGATACTCCAAAACATATAATTAAAGACATGATAAAATATATATATAGTTTCAGAATTATAAATGGTACAGATTAATAAGTGCAATTCCAACACGTATCCAAAACTCACTTACTCTTATCGTCATTCTAATGTGTATAATCTACGCTTTATCGCCATAACCTCATCGGCATAAAACATCACACAACACATAAACATTCCTCACCAAGAAATCATCACAAGTTAATACATCACTAATCGACACGACAATTATAAGCAACAACATCAAACAACAACATTAAACCATACTAATAACTTAATCACCATAAATAACATCATCACAAATTGGCTAAAGCCCATCGTCGCTTTTTGGCATAAAAGCCCATCGTCACAAACATCATCACATCATATTTGCATTAAGCATTTCATCAAAGTTAAATCGTCGCAATACTCATCATTTATATTCATCGCATAGTTATTACGAAATTATCAATTCATATTCATTTCATGTTCATCATAAAGATCATCATCAAACAAAACATCATATATCATCGCAATTCAATATCATCCATCAATTAACAAAAACCCAACGCCAAACAACTCAAACATAAACATAATCGACTCCATGAGACACGACTATGTTATGCATGTGGTACCCGTCGCTTTGTCCATAATTAGGAACACTTGGCATAAAAGCTCCGTCGCTTGGCATAAAAGCCCATCGTCGCTAATGCAATGTATGTGACTCGACAATAAAACAACACAACACAAAAACATTATCATCGCTCATCAAAATTGGCATAAAGCTCACATCGCCATAATTTATCCAAAACAAGATAAATATATCATCGCATTATATTTGCATTATGCAAAACATCACCAATAACTCATCTTCATCAAGAATCATGCATTCACAAATCGGAAGCATTTATTAACAACATCAGTATAATCATCACATCATCATGTACAAAGACATATATTATTGCATCGCAAATCATCAAGTATTTATTAATTAATACGTCGTCGCAAACATTATGTTTAATCACACTACATCATTACCAATTCACTCACTAAATTCCAAAAACGGAAAAATAGTCAAACACCTATAATCGCCGCAAAAGTCATTCCTAATAACCGACATTAATCATAATCGTCAACATCGCAATCGGATTGTCCATACGTGTCTTAAATTGACTAAAACGCAATCCGATTCAATTTGACCGTAGTTAAGCCTATTTCGGGTCATTCCGTAAAAACTCGTAATTTTGAAAAAACTAACCTCACCACTACGTTCTACACGTCGAACTTAGCTAGCACGTCAATTTTCGTTGAATTAGGAGCAACTTGCTCCGTCGCCGAATTTACCGAAACCTGAAAATCGAAACACAATCGGGTTCCAAATTTAATCGGCTAACTTATGACCTAATTGTATTTTATTAATACTAACTAGTGGTATGAATAATTATGAAAATTGAAACTAACAGAAACCAAATGAGAATTACGCAGGAAACAGTTTTTGACAGAAAAAAGAAAAAACTCAAAATACAGAAAAACGACAAACTGCAATTCTCCTCCCCTCCCAGCTTGAAAGGGACGCACGGCCCAGGAGTGTGAGAAGGTGGAGGCGGTGTCCTAGGAGGTTGGTACGGCCGCCCTTACATGTGAGGTGGGCGCCTCCCATGCCTCAGACCCCCCACTTCATCCTCTTCTCCACGGTTCCCTGCATCTTCTAGTTTTATAGTTTTCTGTTTTTTTTTTCTTCCATTTCCATTTTTGCAACTTACTTCTTCTAGCCTAGCAATTAACACACCAACAATTCATAATCCTAACCCAACCTTATCTAAGTTATCTCTACAATCAACCAACCAATACTCATAAATCATCCTATCAATTTTTCCCCTAAATCCAAAATATATTCATCAAACCCTAACCATATGAGATAGAGAAATCAAACCCCTTACCTCTAGCTTGGTTGATTGCAAGATGCTTCAACACAACCCCAACTCCATGCTTGCTCTAGCTCCTCTTCTTCTTCTTCCCAAAACCCTCTTTCTCTCAAGCTTCCAAGTTTCTATTTTGGCTTTGGTTGTAAAATGGAAAGAAAAACAAGGAAAGTGTTTTTATGGTATCCTTACTAGTAAGCCAAAGGTGAAAAACCCATTTCTAACAAAATGCTCCCCACACTCCTATCTAATTATATCATTAATTCAATTAATTCAAATAATTCCAGGGAATTAAATATCAGATCCAAATAATATTTTACCGAACCGAACCGAATGTCGCCAAATATATTAATAGATATATTAATTAACACAAATGTTCTCGTCGCAAAATAAATATCAATCGGTAATTCAAAAATATTAATATAATATAATATTAATTAAAACAGGGCGTTACACTATTCGGCCTTGATCAACTTGGCTTCCCTGAGGACTTACATTGAAGGGATCTCAACCTCCATGGGAGCACTGCTTCCATGCCATACACCAGAGAAAAAGGGGTTGCCCCCGTTGAAGTGCGGACAGATGTACGATATCTATGTAGAGCGAACGAGAGCATCTCATGCCAATCTTTATATGTAACGACCATCTTTTGAATGATCTTCTTAATATTCATATTAGCGGCTTCAACAACCTCGTTCTATATTTTATTAGACCCTCACATAAATCAGACACCCAAACACACCTTCAACTCATATGACTTATAAAATCAGCTACTTAAGTTGAAGTTAATTCTTGTGATCTCTAACATTCTTTCTTGGTTATTGGCTAGCTCATATGATTGGGGCAACCAAAATCTTGTGTTGAGAATCGATTACAAATCAATTAGTATTGATTTGTATTCAATTAGTCATAAGTGTAAATTATATTATTACTTATTGTGTATACATATTTTGCATATAAATATACAGCATGTGTAATCATATTCGACACACAGAAATACAATTACAACATGGTATCTAGAGCTGGTTGACCCACTGTCTTCCAGAGAATTTTTTTTTCGTTTTCGCAAAATATCTGGCCATTCACGTCACTACACGAGCGCACCACCGCTCCCGACGACTTTTCCGGCGAAGTAACCATACCGTCGACATTATCTCCTTCCGATCGGTCGGTATCCAAAATCTTCGCCGCGATCCGCCTTACAACGCGCCCTCACGCGCCTCTGTCGCTGCCGTTTTCATCGCCGACATCGCCTTCCTGTGCTCTTTCCATATCTGCTCTCGGTTTTTGCATCCAAGCAACCAAAAATCATGGGAGATACCGATTCCACCACTTTTACGAAGGTTCCACTTATCTCGTGTGAGAAACTCACCGGAACAGCCAACTATAATATATGGGCTGGTGCTGTCAAAATGTGGTTTCATGGTCAAGTACATGAAGATCATTTAACTACAAAAGCAGAAAGTATTACCGCCGCCAAACGCGATAAGTGGAAACAAACAGATGCTTCTTTATGCACTGTTGTAACACGGTGAACTGACTTTGTAGGTTTTTGTATCGCAAATGTGCGGATAGCAAGAGTCGCCACCGACTTTTCTTTTATCCAATTAAGGGAAGGTGAAAAGAACAGGAAAAGACCTTCGTTAGATTCTGAGTAAGGGAGAAGGTTATGAAAAGGGAAGGTATTAGCACCCCTTTCCATCCGTAGTTATCTACGGGCTCTTAGTTGCTCTTAGATCACTTTAAAAATGTGCTTTCTGTGTGTTTGACAAAAATGTTTTGAAAAGGCATTTCGCTTTGACTTTGTAATGATTCATGTAGGAATGTATACAAAGTGTTCGGAAATGTTTTGTTTTGAAAAGATTTTGAACTTTGACAAAAGTGTGTGGTGTGAAAAGTATTTTGATAGAGCAAGCAACTAAAAGTCTTATTACTTACTCAGAATGGTCGTTTTCGTGTTTATTTTACTTTCCTTTAGAATAGCGCTATCCATATCATTAGTTGATAGGTAACTCTATTCGTTGGATGTAAGCGGGGCATTCGAAGGGACAACGGATGGTCATAGAAGGCAACTTGTAGGAAGTATCCTAGCACATTCGAAGGGACTATCATCATTTTTCGTAGGCGACAATCGAGGGTCAAGATCATGTATTTGGAGGCGACATCGTGGGTCTTATGATCTTTGTATCGAAGGGACTATGATGATTTGTTTTAAAAGGCAACGGTGCTAGGATACCTCTACGTTCGAGGGACTTGACCATTTGAATTCGTAAAGGCAACGAGAGAGAATTACCCTAAGGGGTGCATGTGTGAAGAAGTGTGTCGAATTCAGGTATTTTATCTTGGCATTATGAGTGAGCTATGTCTAATTTTATCTTGCCATACACGCCTAATTACTAGCAGTTTATAGGGTGCGGAAATTAAAATGCGGGAATGTAAAGGTGCGGAAAGATAAATCCTACGCTATTACATGGCTTTGGGGCAGATACATAATTTAACCATGCAGAAAATAAAAAGCCTAATTAAGCTATTACATCCCATCAGCAGTTACATTATTGGAAAAAAGAAAACGGTAAAAGAAATCGTCCAAAACGAGATAACCTGTGAAAAGATGAGAAAATCGGAAAATACGAGGAAATCGAGTAAGAGGAAAATGTTAGTAAAAATGCAAATTTTTGAATGAGAAAAATATGACATGCTGGAAATAACATTAATATGCTAAAATAATTTTTTGGGATTTTTTGGATGCAATTTAATAATTAAAAACTAATTAAAAGTGATTTAAATGGTAAATTATGAATAAAATTAAATATGCATGCAAAATAATATTTTTTTAATTTTATAAATTAAATAAGTATTTTATGAAAATAAATGCAAAAGGAAAAATATTTTTGATGATTTTTAATGCATGAATAAAAATTATGAAAAGAATTAAAATTGCATGGAAAATATGAAAATATGAAAATAATTGAAAAAGTTTGATGTTTGTAAAAAGAAATCAAAACCGGTCCCTGTGGGGTTCGAACTCGTGACATGTGAGAGCATCTATCAACAGGAAGCGCCTTAACCAACTGAGCCAACGTGCACGTGTGTTTGAAAACTGGAACGAGTGGGTTACAAACACGCGTCTCCTCCCCATTGCCTCGTCTCCGCGCCAAACTTCATCTCTTTCGTTTTGAATTTTTGAAAACTCAGCGTCGGCCATTGCTCGACGCTACAACCCTGGCTATATCAAAAATCACGCACACATAATATAAATAACATCTAAGACCATGGATCGATTCAGGACATCATTCCGAATGCATTGGTAATAGCCTCGTGGTCCAATTTATCCTAATAAGCAAAGCCCTAAATCGAGTTCAGGAACCCTAGTTATGGCATAACACGTTTCAGGCCATGGAAATGCAATTAACCTGCCCAGATCGCTTGCAAACTTTGTTCTAAACATGAAACAAACATCAAAACTTGTTAATAATGCATGAATAATGAAATACGATTTTGAAAAAAGGATGAACAAACTGATTCGTGATTTCTGGATTCTGGATGCTTTTGGATGATGTAAGGGTCTGGATCGACTCAAGAGGTATCAAGGAATGCAATGGACACCTCAAAATCGATTGAACGGCTGAATGGGCTTGTATACGGTTTTCTTGAGCTTCAATAGGGTTTCTCCATCAAAAATTCTACCCTAATTCATCCGTTAAATGTATATAGTAGATGAATTTGGAGTTGATTTGAGGAAGAATCAATCAATAATCAATGTAAATCGATTTGATTTTGTACAAAATCAAATTTTCATCTTTTCAATCAATTTTCAATCCAATTTTATCCAACTTTATTTTATTGAGTTACTTGATCTCAAGGAAGAGAAAAATCAAGTTTGCATTTAATTTTGATTTTATACTTTATTTTTAAATTTAATTTGTATTTAAATGAATAAATTCCAAAGTAAATAGAAAAATAAAATAAAAATTCGTGGCATTGGGCTTGGATATTCCTAATTGTTTAAGGAACAAGTTTGGATGAAGAAAAAGTAAGCCCATTTGCAAAGTTTTTGATTTTTAGAAGTATTTCTCTTTGTGCACTTCTTCAAAATTGCCCAACTTGTGAATGGTGTATCTTGCTCAATTTTCCACATTTTTGAGTGTTCTTGGACTTTTTGAAAATCTCTAAGAGTCCTCTAACCAACCCTTTTGGTCTCATCTCAATTGGAGTTTCCATGCTCAAATATCTTCAAAACAAAATGTTGACTTTTTGTTGACTTTTGAAAAGGAGCTGTAATGTTTTGATCCATACCTTCCAAATGAAGCATTTTTTGAACATTCTTGTGAGACATAAAGTTGTAGAGAATTGAATTTCCTTCAAAATGATCTTTGGTGGGAAAATTTCTGATAAAGTATGAAGAAGTTATGATCAATCAAAGTTTGGTTGACTTTTCACCTAGAAACCCTAATTTAGAAAGTTTGACCTTTGAGCAAATCTTGAGTTTTCTTGATGAATCATGATCAACCCTTGATCAAATGATGAATGTAACTTTAAAATGAGGATGTTGACCAAAAATCATGAAGTTTGACTGTATGTTGACCACAGTTGACTTTTGTCCAATACAATTGATTTTCAACCATCTGAGCAATTGTCTTGAACTTGACAGGCTTGAAACTTGACATGGAGGATCCTTGAAGCATATGAGGAGGCATGATGACCATTAGAGATGTTGGAAGTACATCTTGATCTGAGAATTGCCAAATCCTAGTTTGGGTTGATTGTCTAGGAGAGGGTTTGTCTGATCAACCCTTGAGGAATCCTTGAGTATGGATGTATGAGATATCTTGAGAAGATGGAGGAAAATTTTGGGGTATGACAATTCAATCTTCTTGTCTTGGAAGGGTTAGATTGGCATGTTCTCCTTCGTGACAGAAGATGATTGAACACCGAGTACACCTTGCACTACCGGTGATACGGAATGGGCTTACAGATGCCATTTGGAGAAACTGGAGACTTCACTGGGAATGAGTCGTACTCTAGACTCGAGGTTGTTGATAGGAGAACAGACGGGGACGGGCTTAAGATGCCATCCGGAAAGATCAATGCTGGGGAGTGAGCCATACACTAGGCTCTGTAGACGTTTCTGGAAGTGGAAGGAGCATGGAGATGTGCTTAAGATGCCATCCGGAGGGAGTCGTACGTTAGACTTCGTGCTCATCTTTGAATGAAGTTATTGGTTTGTATTGGTTTTTAACCAAATATGCAGCATTCTGAAGGTGGAGAATTGTTGACACGTAGTCGGAGATGGGCTTAAGATGCCATCCAAGGCAACTGAGTCATACGCCAGACTCTGTAGTTGCCGTTGATAATAAGAAGGATTCAGAATAGATCTTCGTCGATTACTCGAGGGATAGTAATTTGGCAAAGTGTGGACTTCCTGTTGTGCATCGGTGTTGGTCCACCGCCTTATCGGAGGATAACTTGTGATCGTTCGAATAGGGTTTCCTGTCTAGCTTCGGGTATTAATCCTGGATCCGTTGTCGGAGGACAACGAGGGTGGTCGTTCGGATAGTTTTCCCGTCTGGATTCGGGTCTTAATCTTGGACCAGTTGTTGGAGAACAACTAGGGCGGTCTTTTAGATAGTTTTCCCGTCTGGATTCGGGTCTTAATCCTGGACCTGTTTGCGTCAGAAGTGACTTTCACCTGCTTTGGAGAAAACTAGAGAAATTTTGATAGAATATTGATTAGTCTTATGCAAAGTATGATGCATGATGATGCGTATGACATATGCATATATTATGACTTTTATGAGTAATGTATGAATGTTAGATGTTGTGGTATTTCAAAACATATCCATCTTGAAGAAGATGCGGGTATTCTGCTTGGAGATTTCTGACTTCTGTTTGAGGATGGAGATCCTGTGAAGAAAGATAACTTTTGATTCCTCCGGTGCACTATCTGACCAAGTTTCGGGCCTAGATGCTGTCGAAAATTCCATAAGTAGACCTATTTGGAGAGTCCGGGGTACTCTATCGGGATTTTGTAAATCTTCTGGAGAGTACTTGATAATTCTTGGGAGACCGTTAGAAGGACCGTGATCTCTAGGGGGAAAAGGATGTAGGTTTCCTCCGGTGCACTACCTGACCAAGTTCTAGGTCTGGATACTGCTGCTGGAGAAAAAAGGATTGTTGAGAGACATCCGTTGGGGATAAACACCTCGGCTGGGGATGACATGTTACTGCTCGAAGATGGGTGTAATCTGGTTAAGTTGAGTGGAATCACTTGCTTGGGGACCGATGCATACTCCGCTGGAGGAGGTTTGTGGTGAGTGACATCTCTGCGGGGATCATGTTCTGTGGGGAAGTGTATTGGTGACTTTCGTCGTCATCTCAATTCCTGGAGCCTGTAGTAATTACTTTTGCATGTTCACCTTTCGCATGTTTGTAAATAGATTTTTATTGTCAGATGCATATAATCATTCAAAGCAAACATTGGACTTTATGCAAACAACAACAGTGAAAATTGTAAAGAAGGAACTTGTATTTATTTGAAATATGGCGTATGGCCAAGCAGTTTGTACGTAGGAAAAGTAAAAAGCTATGCGGAAACAATCTCGTTAAATTCCAACTATGCTAGTACTCATATATTTCAACTATCTCATCTCCTTGCTGTCACGAGAAAGTGAGTGAATTGATCTTCGCCATTTGAATCTTGAATGCTTGATAGTAGTGCGAAGTAAGTGACGAGACATAGTCGTACGCTTAAATCCCTAACTTTGCCTAGACCGCCTTTCGGTTTTCACCTACCGGGATACCTTTTTGCCCAAGCCGCCTTTTCGTGTTTTCGACTTGCGGGTGTACATTTTTGTATATATCCTTAACTTTTGCCCGAACCCTTTTGGTTCGCCAGGATGCCCTTATTTTTGCCTAGGTCAGTCCTAGCGGGTCTCTTTTATGCGTAGTATTTTTTGACTATGTCAGCGTTCACAGGGTGTGGGAAGTCTTCACCATCCATGGTGCTAAGTATCATAGCTCCACCGGAAAATACTGTCTTGACTACAAATAGTCCCTCATAGGTGGGAGTCCATTTGCCCCTGGGATCACCTTGTGGAAGAATGATGCGCTTGACTACTAGATCACCGACTTGGTAGACTCGGTGCTTGACCTTCTTGTTAAATGCTCTGATCATTCGTTTCTGATAGATCTGTCCATGGCGGATGGATGCGAGTCGTTTCTCATCGATCAAGTTAATCTGGTCAAGGCGAGTTTGGATCCAATCGTCTTCGCCTAACTCTGCCTCCTGGAGGACTCTGGTTGAGGGTATCTGAACCTCAATTGGTAGGACGGCTTCCATACCGTATACAAGAGAGGGGTTTCCCTGATGTCCGTCTTGTGGTCGATAACCATGAAGAGCAAATGGTAACATCTCATGCCAATCCTTGTATGTCACTGTCATCTTCTGTATAATTTTCTTAATGTTCTTGTTGGCGGCTTCCACTGAGCCATTCATCTTAGGCCGATACGGAGAAGAATTGTGGTGCTTGATTTTGAACTGGGTGCAGAGTTCGGTGATCATCTTATTGTTGAGATTAGAGCCATTATCTGTGATAATCTTTTCGGGAGTACCATATCGACAGATAAGATTATGCTTGATGAATCGAGCCACAACATTCTTGGTAACAGATGCAAACGAGGCTGCTTCTACCCACTTGGTGAAATAGTCAATTGCCACAAGGATGAAACAATGTCCGTTGAAAGCTGTGGGCTTGATTTCTCCAATCATGTCAATTCCCCACTTTGCAAAAGGCCAAGGAGCTGTTAGAACATTCAGAGGTACTGGAGGTACATGTACTCTGTCTGCATAAATCTGGCATTTGTGACCAGATCGAGCATAGCGGTGACAATCAGCTTCCATGGTGGACCAATAGTAACCTGTTCTCAGAATCTTCTTAGCCATCGTATGTCCACTAGAGTGAGTACCAAAGGCGCCTTCGTGTAACTCTTCCATGATACGTTCTGCTGTTTTCCGGTCTACACAGCGAAGTAAGCACAAGTCGTGGTTGCGCTTGTATAAGATGCCGTTGCTGAGGAAGAATTTGGATGCAAATCTTCTCAAGAACTTCTTATCATTGACAGATGCCCCTGCGGGATATTCCTGAGTCTCAAGATACCTCTTCACGTCATAGTACCAAGGTTTCTCTTCTGCATCAAGTTCATAATAATATGCTGGTTCTTCAAACCTCTCAATGATGATCTGGGGAGCCTCGTTGTCCCACCTGACCTTGAACATAGACGACATAGTAGCTAACGCGTCTGCCAACTGATTCTCTTCTCGTGGAATGTGATTGAAAGTGATCTCTTCGAAGTAGGGGATCAAACTCAAAACATGCTCTCGATACGGAATGAGATTCGGATGCTTCGTATCCCACTCGCCCTTAATCTGACTGATCACTAAAGCTGAATCTCCATACACTTGTAAGAACTTGATTCTTAAGTCAATAGCAGCTTTAATACCCATGATGCACGCTTTATATTCGGCCATGTTGTTAGTGCAATTGAAATATAATCTGGAGGTGAAAGGCGTATGTCCGCCTGTAGGGGATGTAATGATGGCGCCAATGTCATTGCCAAGTGCGTTTGAGGCTCCATCAAAGACCATGGTCCATCGGGATCCTTGTTCAGGTCCTTCGTTTGGGCCTGGTTCTTCACAATCTGTAACTAGCAAAACATCCTCGTTTGGAAATTCGAGCGCATAGATCGATAGTCATCTACGGCTTGATGAGCCAAATGATCGGCTACACTTCCTTTGATCGCTCGAGAAGTGTCTTGGATGTCATATTCGGTCAATATCATTTGCCATCTTGCTATTCTTCCGGAGAGCTGGTTTCTCAAATATGTATTTTATTGGATCCATCTTAGAAATCAACAAGGTAGTGTGAGTCAACATATCTGTCTTAGTCGGCAGCCCAAGCCAAAGCGTTGCAAGTTTTCTCAAGTGTGAGTATCCGGTTTCACAATGGTAAACTTTTGAAGGTAGTATATTGCATGCTTTTTCGACTGGACTCGTCATGTTGCCCCAACACACACCCCATTGAGTTCTCTAACACCGTCAAGTACATGATAAGAGGTCTTCCTTGGCGGGCGACATCGGATAGGAGGATTAGTAGGTACTCCTTGATTTTGTCAAAAGCGATCCGACAATCGCTGCTCCATTCTACTACTTGATCTTTCTTAAGTAACTTGAAGATTGGCTCACAAGTAGCAGTTAGATGTGCAATAAATCTGGCAATGTAATTCAATCGGCCCAAGAAACCTCGGACTTCCTTCTCGGTGCGGGGAGCTGGCATCTCTTGAATAGCCTTAACCTTGGCGGGGTCAACCTCAATACCTTTACCACTGACAACAAACCCTAGGAGTTTTCCGGATCTGACTCCAAAAGTACACTTGTTGGGATTAAGTCTCAGTCTGTACTTTTTCACAAATAATTTCTGCAAATGATCAAGATGTTCTTCTTCAGTCTGTGATCGAGCTATCATGTCGTCGACGTAAACCTCTATCTCGTGATGAATCATGTCATGAAACAACGTCACCATAGCACGCTGATAAGTGGCGCCTGCGTTCTTCAGTCCGAACGGCATAACCTTGTAACAGAAAGTGCCCCAATGTGTAACAAAAGTAGTCTTCTCCATGTCTTCAGGAGCCATTTTGATTTGATTGTAACCGGAGAAACCATCCATAAAGGAGAAGACCTTGTGCTGAGCGGTGTTGTCAACCAGAACATCAATATGAGGAAGTGGAAAATCGTCTTTCGGACTTGCTTTGTTCAGATCTCTGTAATGCACACACATTCGTACTTTACCATCCTTCTTAGGTACAGGTACCACATTAGCAACCCATTGTGGATAGGAAGTAACAGCTAAGAAACCGGTGTTGAACTGCTTCATAACTTCGGCTTTGATTTTCTCGGACATCTCAGGACGCATACGACGAACCTTCTATTTCACTGGGAGAAAACCCTCTTTTGTCGGCAATCGGTGTACCACAATATCAATGTCTAACCCTGGCATGTCTTCGTATGACCAAGCAAAAACCTTAATATAGTCTCGTAGCATCTGTACCAACCTTTCTTTAACACTGTTCTCAAGACCCACTCCTATCTTGATCTCTTTTCTGTCTTCATCAGTACCCAGATTCACAATCTCAACTTGCTCTTCATGCGGCTGTATAACTCGCTCTTCTTGCTGTAGTAGTCGGCAAGTTCTCCGGCACTTCACAATCTTCCTCACTTCGTCTTGGCTTGGTAGATCGGATTATCGAAGTCATATTTAGCAATAGCATAGTTATCAACGAGATTCGTGGTGATTCTGCGATTGTATCACGTGGGTGTGTGTAAGAAACACATAGCTTTTTGAAGGGGTGATAAAGTAAAAGAAAGAAAACAACAATTGAATGCAAAAGTCCAACGATTTTATTGAATGAAAATATGCAAATGACAGATAATAACCCTAAAAAACGAGCCATGATGCCCGGGCAAGGCACTAGGCTTTAGAGTTTATTGTTCAAAACATAGAAAATGAAAAGCAAAACAAAAAGAGCAATTACTCTGTCTAAAGGAGATTGGTATGACGCCTTGCCTTCCAATTCCGAGTCCTTTGTCCGAGTCGAAGATCCACTTGCTGATGTCGAAGTCGGTGTTGTCGTCTTATATAGCATGGATTCCACTCACTCACCTGAAAAATGTCATTCTTAAAAAAATAATAGTATTCTTTTGTGAAATGATAGTTTTACACTGGATCTTACAACAACATCGCACATTCATACGATTAAGATGTATTTTTGTTTTTCTTAACAATTTTATATTACTTTGGTTTTTTTTCAAACTAAAGTATGTTGAGAATATTATAGTGTACATACGGTGTAATACTTTTTAGGTGTAAATATAACAAACCTCTTTTTAAAATTTAGTGTAAAACATTCATACTCGGTGGTGTTATGAAGTCAATTTTGTCAAACACAAATAATATAAAAGTATAAGAGTGACAAACGGGCATGTCCGTCTCATTTAGAGCCTCTCAAAAAAGCTCGTAAAAAACAAAGCAGGACAAACTTTGTTGAGCGTGTGTGCTATAACTTTATTCTGCCCCGCAAAAAAAAAGTGTGTGAGGTGGGGCAGTCCTGCAGGCATTACACTTTTTAAGTTTAAAAATTGAAAAATTTTAAGTTAATGCACGTGCCTGTAAAAGTTCGCAAAAAAACAAGGTGGGATAGGGTGAGCATATTAGAGAGTGGAGGCCAAAAACATTGACCCGCCCAACAAAAAATACGGGCAAAACGAGATTGTTTGATGGACGGACCCGTTTGGCCACCCTTTTAAAAGTGTGTTGATTGTCATCACACACTTTCTCATGTTTGACCATTTTACTTGAAGCATTTTCTAGGGTTGATAGTTCTACACCAAAAACCAACAGAGTCAAAAATGGAGAAATCTTAGTCAAGTACACACATGCATGTTTCCCTCCTATAAACCATACACAAGAATATTTTTTTGGTCTAAATGTCAATTTTCTCTATTGTGAGTTGGTTAAGAAATTCACAAGTGTTTTTTTCTTCACAAATACCCTTGACTATCTAAATATATAAAAAGGACACACCTAAAAAAAAATCATGTTGATATTTGAAGTCTAAAATTTCTCTACAATGAACTATGTGCTCCTTAAAGTTTTTTAGACACGCCTTAAACCATATAGGGAAAATACCATCAATAGAAAATAATGGAATCACAAGACAATACTTATGAATAGTATGACATGCTACTAGTAACATATAGTATCATAGTCATCAATGGAAATAGTAAGGAGAAAATCATGAGCATGTGTTGCTTGCAAACACTTAAAATTGATTTATATCTTTTGACATTGTCGAACTTTACTTCATTTTTCTATCACTTTTACAAAAACAAATTGTTAAAATGTGTTAGGCATTAAGGGAGACGGTGTCCTTGCTAGTAAAATTGTTAGGTCCAAAACCTAAATAGTACCACTAAGATCGTCCAAAACTTGTAACACTCATTTGGAACCTGTAAGCCACAAAATTGTACAAGGTAGCTTGTAATTCTAAGTAAAAATCCAACCAACGATCCTAATAGATTAAGAATTCACCTTCTATTGAAGGTCACCGAAGAAAGGACCTCCACCAACTACAATGTATTTAATCGTTCTTTGCAATCTATTTGAAACCAAATAGTTGTCTCTCCCATGTGAGTATGTTAGCACGTCCTTAGGCCAAAAAATAATTCGGCAATACACATGCAAGATTGAAGTATAAGAAACCCACTATATGGACACCTTAATTATGGAAGAAGTTGCATTAACTCAACAACCTTGAAAACTATCTTCATGAACAACCCTTCGATAAATCCTTTATCTCAACTAATAGTTCCTTTGAAAAGTTTCACCATAACATTAACTTCTGAATGTCCAAAGGAACAACCTTCCACGATGTTTACTTCCATCACACAAAGGCCAAAATATCCTAATATTATGAATATTTAAATTAATACCCGATTTTTGAAACATCTTATAAATGACGTCAATAGATTTAGCCATCTCCTTTGAATCCCATGCGACAGTCTCATCATCGAGATACCAAATATGATGAAGAAGTTTGCAAATGTCTCTTATCTTAGTAGTAACATAAAAATCCCATGCGACTTTGGAAGTTGATAAACTTACTGCACATGAGGTGTCAAATGAGGTTGTTCATGAAGATGAAGTTATTGAAATCTCGGCTGCCCCAAGCATATTGAACAATCACCTTCTCTAGAGATGAAACCACTTCTTGAAAATATGAATTATGCTTATTTAGAGAGGAATGAAAAATGTCCGATTACAATTTCTTCTAACATTGATTTTGATCAAGAAAATAAGTTTTTGCAGGTTTTGAAGAAACATAAAAAGGAAATTGGATGGACCTTGACTGATATTCTTTATAATAGTTCATCTATGTGTATGCACAAGGTACTTCAGATGAGACAAAAACATTGATGTAACCCCTTCAACCATTGATCTTTTATGTTGTGGGGAATGACATCACTTTCACGTGTGCATTTGTCACTTTTACTTTTAGAAGAATACTATTTGATTCTGGAATAAAATGTGAAGGCATTGATAAAAATTTCAAAGTCAATGGTCACCTCCTCAAGCTATTCCATGAGAGCCCCACACTGAAAGAGGAAGTTGTAGAAGAGTTCTTATTGGGAAAGTTTACTTATGTGATCACCTATCTGCCATGACTGCTCGGGTGTGTTCTTTCCTGTCTTTCCTCTCTCTTATTTTATGTTTGTTTCTTTCATGGAGGACAATGTATGTTTTAAGTCTGGGGGAGAATCATCTTTTTCCTTTGTTTTTGTTTTGGTTTATTTGTTTTTATTTTGGTTTGTTTATTTTATTAAGTAAAAAAAATTAGAAACACTTTGCATTTTCTTTAAAGTTTTGGACTATAGATTAATCTGAGGTTAGTTGTGGAGACTTGGGAAAAGTTCACAAGATCGGTATCATTTTAACACCGTAAATCTTTTGAGTATGGAAATCATTTTTTATATTTGTTATGGAATAACCTTGAATTCTCATTCTATAATAACTCCTGAGTAGTTTATCTTTGCAGTCGGAACCATTTCACACATGCTCTACGTAAGGAAGTCGATGAGTATAAGTGAGTGATCTAAGTTTTGTTTGAAAAGAAATAGGGAATGCACCTTCTAATTCGGGTGATCCTCACCCCGGTCACTTAACTCAACGGTTGTGGAACCTACAAAAAAAATGATAATAAGACTCGTTGTTGGTTGTTTCATAGCTTTCTCCACTTAGTTACCAAAGCCCCATGAACAAAGGATCATAGTCACTAACCAGTAACCTTAATATGAGTGTGCAGAGATAACAGGCTTAATGTGATTGCACCAGAATTAAAGAGACGAAAAATGAAGATGAGTAAGTTAGGTTTATGCATAATAACATGATACAGATTAATGTATATGAAGGAGGCTTATGATTTCACAATTACGGATTAGTGTTCTTACGATATCCTTAGTGTGCAAGATTATTACCTATCGATGCAACCTTAACCGAAGAAGAGTTTGTAGCCTAGAATGAATATCTAAATGTAGTGGTGTTTCATTGTTTTGATTTTATTTTGTTCGGAGTGCAAAAGTTTAAGTGTGGGGAAATTTGATCAGTGCATCTTTGTGCACATTCCCCCACTATTATACTTAGGCATTTCCTTAGTTTATTTGTTTGTTTTTCCATTTTAGTGTGTTTTATAATTTATTTTATTTTTGCACTTAATTAATTTTTGTATTTTATTTTCAATATTAGCAGCTTTCACTAAATAATTTGTAACTAGAGCTTCGGGAATCAGATTGAGGCGTTCTAATACTTTCTGGAAAGCTAAGAGACATATCTATAACTTTCATTTTAAATCCAGACGATGATTAAGACTCTAGATATCTCGGAAAATTCGTTGAAGTTTCTGCCTTTAGAATAATTTGTTTTTGGGTCTTTTTAGTGGGCCTGGGTTATGTTTTGACCCGGTTCATTTTGTAAGTGGAAACCCTTATTTTGTTTTACAAGGCTTGCAATTGCTACAGTAGGTTGTTACCTTTTTTTCACGATAAAATTAGCTTCGTACGGATGTCGATGGAGAACTAATACTTCTTGTTAATTTGTTGAATTCAGGTTCTGACACCTTGAGGTTAATAAAATTTCAATCTAGTTTTTATCCCTTTCAATTTTACTCTATGAATCTTGCTTGCTTAATCCAAATTTTATAGAGTATATTGATTTAATTCGATGTTTGTATGATCCTTGTCTATATTCACGTTAACGTTTGCTTAATTTGTTACCATGAGTGATCAAATCGTGTTTGCTTAATTCACGTTGAGTTAATTATGTTTGCTTAATTTGGAAAATAGGATTTTACGTCATACAATATCATCACACTTTTTTAATGAATTTGTAATAGAATAGAAATAGAAATTCCACTTAGGAGATTTAAATTGGATTAACCGAGGATAGGTAGGAATCAAATTAGCAGGTTAACTTTTCAACTTATTAGAATAATCACTTAAGTAATGTATATTTATAAATCGATTCTAAAAATTCATAACTCCCTCATAATTGTTTTTATTAGTTAATAACAATATAAGAATCATCGTGATGCGATACTCAAGTCATTATCGTTGTCTGCAGTTTTGAAAAACACTCGTTTTTTATCTGTGCGCGACAGACGATCAGACATTCAATGGAAAGAATCTTAAGAATATGGGAATGATAAAGGACTTCAGATTCAAACCTCTATCAGTCTCTTCTGGTGATGTGATTGTACGTAGAATTCTAGTGGCAAATTATCCTCTTTTGAACAGAAGTGATGATCCTAGTTTGATTGCTCATTTCATTCATATGATGAGAGAAGAAGGACACGACATGTCTGAGTTCAAATATTAAGAACTTGCTCCTGGTCAGTTTGTTATTGATCCTACCAAATGCAAGAGGAAGAAAGATTCAAAGGCTTCTCGGCCTAAGAAGAAGAAGGATGTGTTAGAACATAGTTTGGTTCTACGTCTAATTGAGAAGTTTTGATGATAACAAATACTTTTGATGACAATTATGTTCTGACTCTGATGGATAAATATCTTGTATATAACATTGTTGTCTTCTGATTCTGGAAGGAAAAGAAGAACAAGTTACAATTCTGAATGTAGAAAAAGTTATGATATTATGAAAAAGAACTTAAAAAGATATGCATGTAAAAGCAGTCTCTAAGACTATCACGCACTTTAGAAGACGTTTTGCTCTATTCAAAACCAAACTTCTGAAACCACCATGCTGCACTACAAACTCTTATCTATATGTTCTGGCTGCTTAGTTATGATGCGTTACAAAGACTCAAATGGGAATATTTTATGTAACGGCTGATTTCCAACAAGATCTTGTTTTTATGCAAAGCGAAAATTGATTTCAAATATCATCCTTCCATATGTGGATTATATGTCTCCAACGGGTTAAATTTCATCACTCCTATATAAAGAAGATTTCATGAAGAAATTCACACAACTCTTACGCGTATACTGCAAAGAAAATTACCAATGAAATAATTCAAATTTCCCTAGTTTCAATTGTGCTTAAAATATTGTGTAATACATCACAGTAGTGATATAGCTTTTTAGAAGCATCCTTAATACACAGTTTGTAACTGTTTATACAGTTGTATTTACTTGAGAACCAAGTTGTGGTTTATCTGAAGAAGACAAAGGCAGTTGTCTTTGTGAATTGTAATCAATTGTTGATTAGTGGATTAAGACCTCATTGAGAGAGGAAAATCACCTTGACGGGTGGACTGGAGTAGTTTGAGTTCAAACGAATCAGGATAAAAATAGTTGTGTCAAATTATTTTTAATTTACAAAAAACCCAATTCAAACCCCTTTTCTTGTGTTTTTCAGTCTTCAATTGGCATCAGAGCTCTTGGTTCTGGGTGCTAACACTTAACTGTGTCAGATAAAAGATCCAGCTCAAAAAACACAATGGCAGAATCAATTAAGAACAACAATGATGACTATGACGACAAAGACAGAATCAACGGCAGACCCCTAATGTTTGATGGAGAAAATTTCGATTACAGGAAGGTCATAATCAAAAGTTTCTTTCTGGATCATGACGCTGGTATCTGGGTCATGGTAACTGATGGCTACACTCACCCTGTTGGCACAAGTGGTTAGAAGATTGAAAGGAAGAAAATGCTAGATCAGTAAAGTAAGAATTCAAAAATCATCACAAAGCCCGAATTATCCTCCTAAGTGTTATCTCGTACACTGAGTATGAGAAGATCACAAACAGAGACTCAGCTAAGAACATCTTCGACTCCTTAAAAATAACACATGAAGGCAACACACAGGTCAAAGAAACAAAAGCCCTTGCTCTCATTCACAAGTATGAAGCTTTCAAAATGGAGGAAGATGGAATTGTTGAAGCAATGTTCTCAAGGTTTCAAATTCTGGTAGCTGGTCTAAAAGTACTGGACAAAGGATATTTTATTGCAGATCCTGTAAATAAATTCATCAAAAGTCTACCCAAGAAATGGAGACCCATGGTGACAGCTCTTAAGCTTGCAAAATATCTGAACAAGATCTCTCTGGAAGAACTCATCAGCTCATTAAGAAGTCACAAGATAGAATTAGAAGAAGATGAGCCCTAGAAGAAAGATAAGTCTATTGCTCTTAAATCTAACAAAAAATATGATTTTAAAGCTTTTCGGGTTGAGGAAAAGAACTCTGGAGGATCATCATCAGAAGAAGATGAGCTATCTCTGCTCTCCAGAAGAGTTTGAAAACTCTGGAATAACAGACAGAGGAAGTTAAGAAATCCAAGAAGATCTAGCAATTTCTCTGATTCGTCCTCTGGACACAAAAGACAAGAAGCAAAGAAGTTGTCTGATACGAATGTAAGGAACCTGGTCACTACAAAAGCGACTGTCTTAAGCTTCAGAAAGAGAATCCGAAGAAGAGGCTTGACAAAGAAAAGAAGAAAAGTCTTATGGAAACATGGGACGATTCAGATTCCTCTGAAGCTTCATCATAATCAGAAGATGAAAGAGCCAACGTAGCTTTAATGACCAACATAGCCGACAACTCAGATTCCTTTGAATCTGATTCTGATACTGAAGAGGTATTTCCTAATTTTGCAATTAATTTCTCTACAGTTGAATTAGCAAAAAGTTTATCTAAAATACTTGAAAACTATCAGAAACTTCAAATCAAATACAAGAATCTGAAACAGAATCTTGCATCTAATTCTGAAGGTACTAAGAAACTTGAAACAGAAAACTCTGAGCTTAAAGAAATAATTTCTAAACTAAAAATTGAAAACTCTGTTTTTAGAGAAAATCTACAAAAAGCTAAAGAAAAATATGTTTCAGAAGTTCTGAGTAATTATGATAATATTATAAAGGAATATGACATTGGTTTTCAAGAGTTTCTTGCTAAAAGCATAGACTGGAGCAAGATGGCTTCAATGTTCTATAAAGTTAGCAGAAATAGTATAAAAGGTTTAGGATATGTGCCTTCTAAAAATGAAAAACCTTATTCTGAAGTAGATGATATGGTCATTAAATACACTCCTCTAAAATCTCCCTTCACTTATTGTCACCCACATGACATAAATTATACTAGTGAGTCATATTATGCAAAATCTTATGTTAAACCAAAGTTCAAATAGAACTTTAGAAAGTCTAACCAAAAAGGACCCAAAAATATATGGGTACCTAAGGACAAAACAGTATATGTTGTAGATGTCTTTGACAGCAAAGTTGAAACACCAGTCTTGGTACCTGGATTTGGATGCTCTCGACACATGGCGGGAAGAAAGCATATATTCCAAAGTCTGGAACTTAAAGCTGGAGATTACAAAGGCAACCAAAAGGGTAAAATCATTGGCTCTGGAACTATTGGTAACGGTTCTTTACCCTCTATTACTAATGTTCTGTTAGTAGATGGATTGATGCATAATCTGTTATCCATAAGTCAATTAAGTGATAACGGTTACGATATAATTTTTAATCAAAAGTATTGTAAAGTTGTTAGTGTTATACCCCAAAATTTTCCCTCCTTTTTTTTCAAGTCAATCCACATCTCCATACTCAAGAGTTTCTCAAGGGTTGACCAGATGAACCCTCTCCTAAGCAATCAACCCACAACTAGGGCTTTTGTTTCTCTCAAGTCAAAGATGGTTCCTATTGCCTCAAGTGAGCATCATGCCTCCTCATATGTATCAAGGTATCAACATGTCAAGTTTCAAGCCTCACAGCTCAAGTTTGCGCAGTCAATTGCTCAGATGGTTGAAAATCAGTTGTATTGGACAAAAAGCAATTGTGGTCAACACACAGTCAAAATTCATCATTTTTTGGTCAAAATCAAGATTTTGAAGTCACATTCATCATTTGATCAAGGGTTATTCATGATTCATCAAGAAAACTCAAGATTTGATCAAAAGTCAAAGTTTCCAAATTAGGGTTTTTTGATAAAAAGTCAATAAAATATTGACCAGACATAACTTTCACATACTTAATCAAACAAATTTCCACCAAATCTCATTTGTAAGAGAAATCATTTCTCTACAACTTTGTGTCTCACAAGCTTTGGCCAAAAATGCTTCATTTGAGAGTTATGGATCAAGACATTATAGGTCCTTCTAAAATTCAACAAAAAGTCATCTTTTTTCAAAGAAGTGTACATGAATATGGAAGCTTCAATGAATATGAAACCAAAAGTAGTGTTTAGAGGACATCTTAAGATTTCTATAAAGTGCAATAACACTTCAAAATGTTCAAAATTGAGCAAGATACAACTTGTGCAAGTTTGAGAATTTTGAGAAGTGCATGAAGAGAAATACTAAGCAAATTCAAGTTTTTTCCAAATGGGCTTAAGTTTTTGTGATCCGAACTTATTTCTAAGATGTTCCAAGACCTATAAGTCCATTAGCACTCCCTTGCATCATTTATATAATTTATTATTGAGTTATTTCAATAAAATTCAATTTTAAATAAAATAAAATACAAAAACAAGAAGTGAGGCATGCAAGGCTTATTATTCATCATTCTTGAGGTCCAAGCAAGCCCAAATAGCTGGAAATTTCTGGGAAAGTAGGATTGGCATGAAGATTGATCAAATTTTGAGAATATTGTATTTGATTCTTCAATCAAATATTTTTCCAATTAATACAAGATATTTTGTCATAATTCTTTACTTAATTTCTTCTTCTATATATACACAACAACCTCAGACCATTAGGAAATGAGTTCTTGCAGCCAAAAACTAGGGTTTGGAGGTCAAAATTTCAAAAGAAACTTGCACCATCAAGTTTCAATTTCCAACCATTCTCAAGCCATTCCAAGCAGTGATTCGTGTTCCTGAGGTATTGTAGGATAAATACAAGTCCATCACCATGGCCAAAAACATGTGAATCGTGCATACCATGAACTCCGATTGCATTGCATTTATGAATTTCGATATTTGATTTTTATCGTGTTTTAATGTAAACTAACCATGCTGATGAGTTCCTGAGATGTAATAGAACAGGTTTGAACCATCGTTTGCAAGGTTTGATGGCCAAATCGTGACCTGCCATTGTTAGGGCTTGACTTTTCTGTGGCTCCGTACCTCAATTTCTAGGTCGTTTCAGGGTAAGCCAATACCACCATTGAACTCGCAGGGGTCGATTTAGGCGGGGTATGCTTAACCATATGTTTTGATTCACGTTATTTTTGCAGGACCGATTTACATATAGCCGGAGAAGACGACCTGAGTGTTGACTCCAGCATCGACTGACCGTTTGACCTAAAGCCCTAGGCGTGGCACGATTTGATTGGTTCATTCAAACAACCATGGGTCCCATGCACGTTTTGTATTAAAATCTGATTTCTGGAAGCAATATTCACATATATCTTAATGTAAGTGTTTGTATAACTGGATGATACAGCCACCCCAATGGCAAGGCATGCACATGACTAGTGAAAGATCCTGGGTTTGAGCCATGCCTTTTGCATTTTTATTTTTTTTACATTTTTCTGAATTTTGCAGGGAAACACATACATACACTCAAAGGCGAGATTAGGACACCATAGGAAAGTGGTGTAGTGACGTAATTTTGAACTAGTGACCTAAGGGTCACGAGTTCAACACCTTCCAAGGCCAACCTAATTTTTTCTACTTGTTTTCTTTACCTTTTTTCTTATTTCTTTTAGTTTTCTATTTTATTTTAATTTCTTTCAAATAATTTTCTAAAAATACAACAAAAACCTAAAAAATATTTTAATTTTAGATTTAGGTTAGTAAAATGTTTATAAATTTTAGACACAAAACTATTTTCTTTTTCCTTTCATTTAAAATTATTTTCGTAATTAATCACTAATTAATATAGCATTACGTTTTTTCTATTTTAAAATCAATCCAAAAATTCACAAAAAAATAATTTATTTTCTAGTAATTAGGTTTTCTAATCTTAAATCTTTTACTAACATCAAAAACATTTTTTCTTTATTTATTGCTTTATTCGCATTTTACAATTCTAGAAATCGATGTATAGGTCGCAAGGAGATTTTTGTAATAGCATAGATTTACTTTTCTTGCAATTTACTTTCCGCACCTCTATTATTTAACTGCCCCAAAGCCCTGTAATAGCTTAGGACTTTACCTTTCCGCACTTTTACTTTCCGCACCTTTATTTTTTGTACATGTATATAACCGCTTAGATGTATTCTAATTAGGGTTTGCATGACAAGATCTAAAATCAACCATTAGATTACTCTAATAATCGAGATAAATATCTGAACTTAACACACTTTCACACTCGCACCCCATAGGGTATCCTCTCTTGTTGCCTTACGAATAAGCAATGGTCATGTCCCTCGAACGTAGGGGTACCATTAGCAAAAGTCCCTTAATTCAAAATCATCATAAAGATCATAGTCCCTCGATGACCCTCGATGTTGCCTACGAATATATGATCTCGTCCCTCGGTTGTTGCCTACGAATAAGTGATGATCGTCCCTACGAATTTGCTAAGCTATCCTTACAATGTTGCCTTCAATGACCATACGATGACCCTACGCTCGTCCCTTCACATCCAACAGATAGGGTTACCTATCAACTAATGGTATGGATAACACTATCCTAAAGGAGAAGGAAAATAACAAGAAATGACCATTCTGAGTAGGTAATAATGACTCTAAATTGCTTGCTCCAATCAAAATCACTTTTCACACCTCACACTTATTTTCAAAATACTTTTCAAACACTTTGTATACATTCCAACGAGAATCATTACAAAGTTAAACATTTTTCAAACAAATATTTCTGAACACTTCGTATACATTTTTGAGGACTGATACAAGAATCATTACGAAGTCAAAGAGAAATACTTTTCAAAAATACTTTTCAAATCACACACACCCAAAAAGTAAGTTTTCAAAAAGTGAGCTAAGAAATTAAGAGCCCATAGATAACTACGGGTGGAAAGGGTGCTAATACCTTCCGTTTTTATAATTACCTCCCTTACTCAAAATTTATCAAAGGTTTTTCCTGTTCTTTTCACCTTTCCTTTATTGTATAAAAGAAAATTCGGTGACAGCTCTTTCTGTCCACAACATTTGCGATAAAACACAAAACAAACAAGTCAGTTCTTCCAGCGTGTTACAGTTAGTCAGAAAGATGAAACAATCCTCTTTAATGGTAAAAGGAAAAACAAGATTTATAAAATCAAACTTTCTGAACTTAAGAGTCAGAATGTTAAATGCCTTATGTCTGTGGACAATGAGCAATGAGCCTGGCACAGACAATTAGGACATGTTAGTATAAGAAGAATATCTCATATTAACAATGTAACACGGTGGGAGAACTGACTTTGGATTGTTTTGCGTTTGATCACAAATGTTGCGGATAGCAAGAGTCGCCACCGACTTTTATTTTATCCAATTAAGGGAAGGTGAAAAGAACCGGAAAAGACCTTCGTTAGATTCTGAGTAAGGGAGGTGATTATGAAAAGGGAAGGTGTTAGCACCCTTTCCATCCATAGTTATCTACGGGCTCTTAATTGCTTTAGCTCACTTTACAATTTGCTTTCTGTGTGTGTGTGTGTGTGTGTGAAAAGATTTTGAAAAGGCATTTCGCTTTGACTTTGTAATGATTCACGCTGGAATGTATACGAAGTGTTTGGAAATGTTTCGTTTTGGAAAAGAACTTTGTAATGATTCACACTGGAATGTATACAAAGCGTTTGAAAATGATTTTTAGAAAGTGTGAGGTGTGAAAAGTGTTTTGATAGAGCAAGCAATTAAGTGTCTATTACCTACTCAGAACGGTCGTTTCCGTGTTGTTTTACTTTCCTTTAGAATAGTGCTATCCGTACCATTAGTTGGTAGGTAACCTTATTCGTTGGATGTAAAGGGACGTTCGAAAGGGACATCGGATGGTCATAGAAGGCAACTTGTAGGAGTATCCTACCATATTCGTAGGGACGATCATCAGTTTTCGTAGGCAACAACCGAGGGACTAGATCATGTATTCGTAGGCAACATCGAGGGTCATTCGAGGGACTATGATCTTTGATTCGAAGGGACTATGATGATGTATTTGCAGGCAACGGTGCTAAGATACCCCTACGTTCGATGGACTTGACCATTTATTCGAAAGGCAGCGAGAGAGAATACCCTAGGGGGTGCATGTGTGAAGAAAGTGTGTTAAATTCAGATATGTTATCTTGTGATTAGGGTTAGCTATGTTGATTTTATCTTGCCATACACGCCTAATTACTAGCAATTTATATGGGTGTGGAAAGTAAATTGCGGAAAGTAAAGTGCGGAAAGTAAATCTTACGCTATTACATGGCTTTGGGGCAGTTACATAATTGAGGAGTGCGGAAAGTAAATCCTAATTAAACTATTACATCCCATAAGAAGTTACATAATATTGGGAAAAAAGAATGCGAGAAAATAATCCTAACTATTACAACCTGGGAGCAGATACAATAATCGGAAAAAGAATCGAATTGCGAATAATAGAAAACAATGTTAGTGAAAAAGATTTTTGAGTTAGGAAAAACAAATTTAGGGTTAGCAAACCTAATTAGATGAGAAAATAATTTTTGGGAATTTTCTGGATTGATTTTAGTAAGGAAAAGCAATTAAAAGTCAATTTTTCGATTAATGAACAATTAATTAAAATATGCTTGCAAAACATAATTTTTTTCTGTCAAAAATTAAATAAGTATTTTTCTGAACTAAATACAAAAAGAAATAATTTTTTGTGGTTTTTTAATGCATTAGAAAAATATTTGAAAAGAAATTAAATTAGAAAAGAAAATAATGAAGAAAATATGAAAATATGGTTAGTTTGGAAAAGGTGTAAAAAGTAGATACTGGAGCCAGGGATCGAACCCTGCTTCTCTGGGTAAACACGCGCTGCCTTTACCACTGGACCAACCTGCAGACCGTGTTTGTGTTATGGAACAAAAACATTATAAGCGAAATAGATTTCTGAAAACCAATTAAAACATGCGCCAAGAACATCTTCTTCTTCGTTTGAATTTTCAAACCTTTAGCTACGGTTTTTGTCCGTAGCAACAACCTTTACCTACAGACGTTTCTGTAGCTAAATCCCTGCAAATCAAGGCATCACGTAATATGCAAAATAAATAAAAATAAAGCCATGGATCAACTGGAAATCAGATTCTAGACACGATGATGCCCTTGGTTCCTTCCAAATTATCCTAAATACGAAAATCCCAATCGGAGCTCTCAAACCCTAGCAATGGTGAAACGATATTCCTAGACTTAAAACTCAATTAAACTATGCAGGAAGCTTTGAAACTTCATAACAAACACAAAGACATGGTTAAATTCAATTGATTGTGCATAAAAGTATGAAACGATTTTGAGTTCAAAGTATGCAAACCGTGACTTGGATGTTGTGATTCTGCGCTTTTGCTTGCTTGTGTGTATCTGGATCGTATCAGGGGACCTCTAGCAATCAATTGTAATGCTTGGAATGGATTGAATTGAAGCAAAACTGTGGCTGCTAGGTTGCTTGAATGCCACGATTTTTTGAAGTTTGTTAGGGTTCTTCTAGGTCAAAATTTCGTCCCCTGTGCATTTGGAATCATCATGTATTTATATTGTAATGAATTAGGTCAAGAATTATCAAAAAATATCATGCAAATCAATGAAAAATTATTTGATTTGGAATCAAACCAAATATTTCCTTTTTGAGCCAATTTCAATCAAATCAAATTGCCAATCTCAATTATTTCGAAATAATCAGATTAAATGACTTGCTTGGATCTCAAGGATGAGAGAAAATCCATCTTGCACTTAATTTTTGATTTTATATCTTTTATTTTAATTAAATTGGTTTTAAATGAATAAAAATCCAAAATAAATTAAAAATAAAAGATAAAAACGTGGCATTGGGCTTGGAAGTTCCAATTCAGATAAGGAACATGTTTGAATCAAGAAAAGTTAGGCCCATTTGGAAATATTTTTATTTTCTCAAGTATTTCTCTTTGTGCACCTCCTCAAAAATGCTCAACTAGCACAATGTGTATCTTGCTCAATTATTGAAATTTTTGGGTGTTCTTGGACTTTTTAGAAAGCTCAAGATGTCTTCTAAGCAACCCTTTCGGTTTCATCTTCACTGAAGTTTCCATGCTCATGAACACTTCTTTACAAAAAGTTGACTTTTTGTTGACTTTTAAAAAGACCTGTAATGTTTTGATCCATAACATCCAAATAAAGCATTTTCTGCCCAAGCTTGTGAGACATGAAGTTGTAGAGAATTGAATTCTCTTTTAAATGAGCTGTGGTGGAAAATTTCTGATAAAGTATGTGAAAGTTATGTCTGGTCAAAGTTTTGTTGACTTTTGTCTAAGAAAGCCTAAATTAGAAACTTTGACTTTTGATCAAATCTTGACTTTTCTTGAGGAATCATGATCAAACCTTGATAAAATGATGAATATTACTTCAAAATATTGGTGTTGACCAAAAATTATGAAGTTTGACTGTATGTTAACCACGGTTGAGTTTTTGTCCAATACAATTGATTTTCAACCATCTGAGCAATTGACTGAGCAAACTTGACTTGTAAGGCTTGAAACTTGACATGGAGATTCTTTGAAGCATATGATGAGGTATGATGACCACTTAAATCATTGGATGTCCATCTTGACTTGAGAATGGAAAAACCCTAGTTTGGATTGATTGCTTAGGAGAGTGTTTGTTTGGTCAACCCTTGTGAAATCCTTGAGTATGGATATGTGAATTGTCTTGAGAAGTGGGAGGGAAAATGTTGGGGTATAACAGTTGTCCCTGTTCAATCTTATTGTACTGGAAGAGTTAGATTGGCATGCTTGCCTTTCGTGACCTGAAAGTAGAAGACTATTGAACACTCGAGTACACCTGAAAATTTGCACTCGCTATTGTATGGAATAGGATCGTCAGCTGATAACGCGCTGGAATGGGCTTGTAGATGCCATTTGGAGAAGTTGTTGCTGGAGAGTGAGTCGTACGCTAGACTCTGTATTTGTCTTTGAATAGGAGAAACATCGGAGATGGGCTTAAGATGCCATCGGGAGAACCTGATGCTGGGGAGTGAGTCGTACGTTAGACTCCATGCTCGTTTTTGAATGAGGTTATTGGTATGTATTAATTTTTAACCAAATATGCAGCATTCTGAAGATGGAGAGAGGTCGACAAGTAGTCGGAGATGGGCTTAAAGATGCCATCCGGGGTGGTTGATAATAAGAGAGAGTCAGAATAAACCTTCGCCTTGGCTATTCTCGAAGTGGATATTTGGCAGGATGTGGATAGCTTTCCCTTCTTGCTTCGGGTGTTAATCCAATATCTGTTGCCTGGAGACAATTTGTGTGGTCTTTCAGATAGGTTTTCCGTCTTGTTTCGGGCATTAATCTTTAACCAGCTGTCTGGAAATAATTTTCATGGTCGTTTAGATAGTTCTCCCGTCTTGTTTCGGGTATTAATCTTTGACCTTCCGTTTGGAAAAAATAGCTTTCATGGTCGTTCCAATAGTTCTCCCGTCTTGTTTCAAGTATTAATCTTTGACCTTCCGTTTGGAAGATAGCTTTTACCTGTTGAGGAGATAAACTTTTCATAAGATATGGTTAGTCTTATGCAGATTATGATGCATGCGAATGTATGGCAATATGATGTAGATATATGAATATAGATGTATGAATGTAGATGTGTTTCAAAACATATCCATCTTGAAGAAGATGGGAATGTCCTTCTGGAGATTTCTTACGCTCGCTTGGGGATAGGGTTGTTGCAAACCCTGATTTGGAGAGGAAAAGAGACGTTTCTAATTCCTCCGATGCACTATTTGACCAAGTTTCGAGTCTGGATATTAATGTTGTTGGAAGAATAACAGGGGTTAAGAGATACTCGGATGGGGATCTTGTGCGTAGATCTTGTTGTGGAATACCCGGTTACTGCTCGGAGACTGATGTAACGTGGCAAAGCTGATAGGGACGTTAGAGCTAACGAGGCTCAAAGGACCACTTGAGGTGATGAATCTGAAGTTTGTTGAAACCTCTGATTGGGGAATAAGAGAGATGTAGGTTCCTCCGATGCACTATCTGACCAAGTTTCGAGTCTGGATATTGCTGCTGCCGGGGAATGTTAATCGTTGGGAGATACTCCGTTGGGGATGAATATCTTTATGTATAAACCATGTTAGGGAATGATGTGATGAAACTGATATGACCAATGCTCGGGGACCAACGTGATAAAGTTGATAAGATCACTGCTCGGGGACTAACATGATGAAGCTGAAGCATTGGAATACTTGCTGGGATCACTGCTCAGGGACTAACGTGATAGAGTTGAAGTATTAGAATACTTGCTGGGAGAAGATTAGTACTTCGTCGGAGAAAATTTGTCTTTGTAAGGAGAGCGATGGCTCCGTGGGGATTATACTCTTGTGAAAGTAACTCTGTGAAAGTGACTCTGCGGAGGATGCATTGGTGACTTTAGTCGTCATCCCAATTCCTAGAGCCTGTAGTAATTACTTTTTGGTTCGTTCGTTTTTCATATGTTTCTGAACGGGTGTTTATCAAATGCATATAATCATTCAAAGAAATCATTGGACTTTATGCAAAAAACAATAAAAATTAACACTGTAAAAGAGGAATTTGCATTAATTTTGAAAAGTGGCGTATGGCCAAGCAGTTTGTATACAAGAGACAAATAAGAGTAAAAGCTATGCGAAAAATAATCGCGTCGAGTTTCAACTATGTTATTGCTCATATATTTCGACTATCTCATCTCCTTGCTGTCAGTAGAAAGCGAGTGAATTGATTTTCGCCATTTGAACCTTGAATGTTGATGGTAATGTAGTCTGCAAGTAGGTGATCTGGACGAGACATAGTCGTACGCTTAAATCCCTAACTTCTGCCTAGACCGCCCTTTCGGGTTTTCAGTCTACCAGGATACCCTTTTTTGCCTGTTCGCGTTAAAAAGTGACGCGCGAGGGAATCGAATCGGAATTCATATTCTCTGGCTCGAAACGATTTACTCTTTTGATTTGTTTATAAAGATGCCGCGAGCATCAAGCTTTATTATTTTCAACACAAAAATAAATGATTATGAAAAAGGGGAAAGCTGCAATACCCTCAATTGATATGATATGCATTACGACTAGCGCGAACTAGACGCAACGCATTGGGGAGATTCCGGGCAAGGGGGTTTTTCATATAAAGGGAATAGATGTGGCACCCTAAATATATATAGTTATCTATAGCTTTATATATGAATAGTTTGATATGTTTGTGTGTTTTAAATTGCTATTTCTATTGTTGGGAAAGTTTCTCCTTTGGATTTTAAGAAGGGTAGATTATGTGGGATCCTAGGTTTTGTTATTATTGTTGTGCTCGCAAAGATCATTGGGATCTTCTGCATATATATCCCTTAATGGGAATCAAAGCATTTGTAGCTCGGATCTAAAGGGAGCTATGGTTTTGTTTGGTTTGAGGGAGAAAGAAGTTTTGCTCCCCAAGGATGAGACCTTGTGCCTACGTATTCTCAAAGGGATGTTGAGAAAGTCAGAGCAATCGTAGTTCCCACTTATGCTAGTGGAAGCAACTGAAGTTATTAAGAGACAAAGACAAATGTCATCTTAATGAAAAATGTATCTAATCTATTTCATCACATACATTTTGAAGGGTTGATTGATTAAATCTTTCATCGTAAGTTATAGGTGTTTTTCTTGAGTGTACAAGCGTTACCACTTACGAGTTAAGAAATATGTTTGAAAGATGATTGAATCTTTTATTTGTAAGCATTGGGTGTTTTTCTTGAGTGTACAAGCGTTACCACTTACAGATTAAAAGATGTTTTTGTTTAAAAAAGTGTTTGAAAAAGATTTGATTGTATGTGATGTGATAGATGAGATACTTCTTCCATAGAGATGATAAACGTCTAAATATCTTAGGAGAAATTGATTGGATTAGGGGGATGCTTTTAAGAAGCCCGTGGGTCCTTGTATTGTAAGCCCAAGAGGAGGCATTCCGAGGGTCATCGAGGGTCCTTGTATTGTAAGCCCAAGAGAAGGCATTCTGAGGGTCATCGAGGGTCCTTGTATGAAGCTCAAGAGGAAGCTATAAGGTATGGCTGGCTTTGGCTTTAAGAGTGGTTTCACCGGGAAACCATCCTCTTAGGATTCAAGAGTGATTTCACCGGGAAATCATCCTCTTAGGGTTCTATCCTAGCGCAGGTGATTCTTTGTATCGGAAGCCCAATAGGAGGCTGTTAAGAGATTTCCAGGTCTCTTTCTTGTTTGATGCCCAAGAGAAGGCTAAACTCAACGAGGAGTTCTTTTGAACGAAGTCCAAGAGTAGGCTAACTCAGCAGGGGAGTGTTGTCTTATATGAAGCCTAAGCGGAGGCTAAACTCAGTAAATGAGTTTTCTTATATGAAGCCTAAGAGGAGGCTAAACTCACTAAATGAGTTATCTTATACGAAGCCTAAGAGGAGGCTAAAGGGGGAACCTAGTTGTTAGGCCAATTGTTATGTTATAACTGAATAGTTATATAAACAAGTGTGATATGTATTCACAGGAGTTTATGAAGGAAATATAAACAAGTGTATAAAACGAGCGTTCAAAGCTAGTGTAACTTGAATATTTTTGAATGTTGAATGTGTACAAGGGAATGAATATGTACACGAAGGGATGATTATGTACAAGGAAATGAATATGTACGTAGGAGGGTTGGGACTTACACCGTGAGGGAGGCCCATTGGTTTAAGAGAAGTTTCACCGGGAATGATTCTTCTCTAATACCAATGGATTTGGTGTATAAACAAGCGAATGAATACAAACGAAAGAAGTTTGTTTATTCTTGGATATTTATAAAGATGATTGGATATGTACAAGAAAATTGAATATGTACATAAAAAGGATTGAGACTTACACCGTGAGGGAGGCCCATGATCAATTAAGAAATTCAAGGAAAAACCTGATTTGGTTTATCTTTAAATCTAATTGATCATGGAAAAAGGTATGTAAGTTTGTTGAAATGTTTTGAAAAGGTTTTGAGAAATTGATTTTTGAAAAGTGAAGTATATTCACAAGAAGTTTTGAAAAAGATTTTAAGTTTTGAAAGTTGGAAAGAAAACATCTTTGAAAAGTATTAAGAAATACTTAAAATGATTTTTGACTTAATAAAAATATAATCAAAAGAAAATATTTTTGGATTTTTTTGACATAATCATAAAATAGGCATATTAAATGACAAGTGTGCAAAAAATCATCTCAAAATGAGAAGTTTTGAATGGTTTTTGAAAATGTTTTAAGTTTGCTAGAAACTTGAGAAAAACGAGTTTTTTGGTCCTAAGGAGGTTTGAACCTTGGACATTTGGCTTAGAAATGAAGATTTTCCATTGAGCAATTTGTTAAACTTGTTATTTAATCACCTTGTTTAGAAGGAATTTTGAAAAAAAAGAAAGTTTGAAAGAAAAAAAAAAGGTCCAGAATTTGGACTTCTAAAGGGTTCAGAAGTTGGCTTGCTTCTGGAGGATTGGAAGCTAGCTGGCTTCTGGAGCATGAGAAAGAGCTTCTGGAGCGTGTTGCTAGCAACTTCTGGGGCGTGTGGGCTAGCATGTTGCTTCTGGCTGCTTGAGAAAGCTTGTTTCTGGGGTAGAAGCATTAGAAGCTTGAAGCTTCTAAGGGTAGAAGTACTAGAAGTACTTCTGAATATAGTGGAAATGAAGAGCTTCTAGGGATAGAAGCTTCAGAAGCACTTCTGGAGGCTGAGCCCCAGAAGGACTTCTGGAAGAACAAGCTTCAGAAGCTAGTGTTTCCTTTTAATAAAAAAAGGTTCCAGGGGGATTCGAACCCTGGACCTATGGCATGGCAAGGATTTGAAAAGCGCGCTGACTACCACTGGGGTGGCTATACATCCGTTTATTTATTTTCTTTCATGTTATTATATTATAAACGAAATTATTAGAATTTCTGAAAGCAAAATAACGCGCGCAATGTTCATCGTCTTCTCCAACCTTCATCAATCCATGGATTCTTCATTTCTCAATGAATTTGAAAGATGTAAACATCAAAGTTGCTCGTTTTAAACCCAGGAACATGATGGTGATGTTTAATTTTATTTATTTTGAACTTAAAATGATTAATTTTAAACGTGACCAGATGAACCCTAACTTTGAAAATGATTATGAAATCGTGTTTGTGCAATAAATCAAACAATTGATTGAGGGTTTATGATCCTCAAAGGTGCAGAAACATGATGGCATGGTAACTTTTGAACTATAATTCAGAAATCAAAGAGTTCAAAGTTGAACAACTTACCTCTTATAAGCAGAAATCGAATTCTTGCTTAGAGTGTTTCCAGTTGTGTTTTGATGATGGCTATAGCTTCACACTGGACCCTATGGAAGGTATTTGAATGCTAAGCTTGTTTTGAAATGGTCTGGAATTCTCTACCCAAGTCCAACTGCATCTTCTTGAAGTGAGTTTCGAATTGGGATTTGGAGATGTTACAGATGTGATCTAAGTGTCTGGATCACTTCTATGAAGTGTATGGATGATGTTTAAAGTGTTAAATCTTAGCTAGCTCGAGCAAATTGAGATATGGCAAGTTAAGGCATAATTTGCAAGCTTTTGGATTTTGAGGATGATTATGAGTTTGAGCAGTTTTTCTGGTGGTTTTAAGCTTTGGACAACTTCTAATTGATGTTTAGAACATGTTAGAAACTTAAATTCACTCAGATTTTGCAAGATTTGAAGATTGCAAAATTTCCCTCTTAGAACTTAGAAACTTGGATTTCAAGAAAGAAAGAGTGAAAGCTTGATTATGATAGCTTTGGTTTGATTTGAAAATGAAGAAATGACCTCTATTTATAGGCCAAGAAATCTGAATGGCAAGGCATGGCTATCATTGAGAGAAACTTACAACTTGCTTAAGAGGTAAGAAGGAATCTTTTGCATTTAATGCAAAAGTTACTTTTCTAACCATGGTTAGAAATTTCTCTTTGATTCAATCCTCTTCTCAATCATTCAAAACTGATATTTATCAGTTATAATCTACCTCTAGCTGATGACAAGGCTTCTAGAAGGGAGATTTATGAAAAATGACTTATAATTTTGAAGCATGAACTTGGAATTCCATGGTTTTGGAGCTCTATGTTTCAAAATCAAAAGCATACCTAGACATAGTGTTTTTGCAAGTTCTTGGACTTTTTGGAAAGCTTGTAACAAGGGCTACAACTTTCATGTTGAGTTTTTTCTGAATCCAAATGGATCTAGGTGAAAAATGGCCTAGAAAGTGAAAAAAAAACCATGTTTCTTAACACTTGAAATTTTTTCTAAGTGTTAGAAAATTTTCAAATCTTGACTTTTTGTTGACTTTTTCACATTTCTTATTTTTTATGATCATGATGGATTATTTGAAATGTTTTTATGATTGAAAAATTTTAGTCTTGAAAAAGTTGACCAAAAGTCAAAGTTTGACTTTTTTGAGCAAATGAATTTTCATCAGATGGTTCAGAATTTGTCTGATGAAGAAACATGGATTTTGAAATGTTTTGAATCAAGAAATTAGGTCAAGATGTTGCATTGAAGATGTTAAGATCACTCTTCAAGCAAATAGGTCATCCATTGAGCAGAAAGTCAATGATTCACTATCTTCGATCAAAACCCTAATTGGTCGATTCATGGTAGATCATGAGAAAAAGTTGGGAATCTGAAGATCAAATGTTGATGATTGATTAAGATAGATCAATTGAAGTAAGTGGAAACTCAAACCTTAATTGATCATATCTTGAACAGATGAAATTTTGAAGAAACCCTAATTTTGACTTCTAGAAGCCACGCACGATCTTTTCTAGTCTGAACTGTTAGTGATGCAGTGATGCATATGTAAGGTGGTATATTAGGTCCAAAATTGGGGTATGATAGATGCCCCTATTTAAGTTTCTTTAACCTGAGATATGAAGATGAAGATCTTCGTCTCGATAGGTGTGAAGAGACTTAAATATCAAAATACACGGATTTTGGACCTAAGATACCAAAAAATGCGATCGATGAAAAATGATTGCAAAAGGTTTACCTAGGGGTATCAAAGATTGATATGTTGGGGGGAAAATTGTGAGGATGTCTCAATCTGTCTTAGAAAAGAGAATCCTGTTTGTTGGGAAACAAGCAATATGTTTCACTGGGAAAATAGATTCACAATGTAAGTGAATATCTGTTTCATTTTGAGATTACCTTATGTCAGCCTTGTGACAATGTTTAAGGTAATTGAAGATGATATTACCAATTATCAGCCTTGTGATAGTTTATGGTAATGAGTTCTGAAGATATTACCAATTATCAGCAAAGTGATAACTATAACAAGGTAATTCTTGAGAAATTTACTGAGTATTCAGCCTTGTGAATAACAGACAACGATGGAAACAAATCTCAAGTGAGTTTCTATTTTCATAGCTACAATCTTTCCAGGGATCTCTCTTTTGAGAAGATGAGGGCATTTTGATTGAAAAGACACAGGTTTTTCTTTAGACAGAAAGACAACTGCGGGGATTTCTTGAACTTTCATGATTTGAACTTGCTAAGAAGAATAATCTTTTTATGATAAGTTTTAAGATAAAAAGGAAATAAACATCTTGGATGACGAGGCTATTGCTTATTGTTTGCAGGTAGATTTTTTTGTGAAATCTAAACCTGAGTTGGTCAGAGACGAGGTTCTATCCAGGAATGAACTGGAAAGAAATGGTCAATCAAGACTTTGTACCCAATGAGGAATGATCTCATTTGGAGGACAGGAGAAAAATATATTTTTCTGCTTGGGGATAATCTACTTGGAGAGATGAAACACCCACACTTGTTTTTTGGAATAAACGCGACCTAAACAAGTGATATTGAAGCAAACATTGAGAAATGCAGGAATGCATTAATGATGCTAGTATGTATGAATGATGAATGTCATGAATGTCATATGTATGCTGACGATACTTGACAAGACAACAAAAGGGTATTTGGGAAAAGGACTACGTCACAATTCAAACAAATACTCAGCAAAATCTGCAGCAATGGTGTAGTTGTTACTGATGATGAATCTGAGTTGCATGCTTTAAACTTTTCTGAAAAAGACATTTCATTGGCAACTTTGTTGAGGATTCTTTTTCGGATAAGAATATCTTCCTTTGATGATCTCTTTTAAGGAGAAGAAGGCATCTTAGCAGTTGTTTTATCTTTCAGAGGTCGAAACACTCATGGAGAAAACTATTAAAATTCTTTCTGTGTTCATAATTCAAAGGAAGATTTCGCTTTTATTTCAAAAAAATTGAAGTAAAAATTCATTTAAAACTTTTTTTTTAGTTTCAAAAGCGATTTTCACAATAAAAAGCGTTATTTTGCAAAACAGAATAAAGCAGGAATTGCAAACAAATGGGCACAAGGCTCAAATTTTATTGATAGAATGGTAATCAGCCAAAGGCGTGATTCCATGAACTATTTACAAAAGTTGGAAATGATAACTTATAGGGAAAAGGCTACATCGAAAGCAAATAACCACTATTATCCATAACAACTTTGAATTCCAACTATGCTTGTTGCTTTAGAAGATTTGATTGAAGATCCGTAGATGGAAGATTCTTCAGATTGACGAAGTACGGGCTGATGCAGTTACTTTGTCATTTTGATCCTTAACTTTTGCCTAGATTGCCTTTTCAGGTTTCCAATCTACCAGGATAATTTCTGTTTATTGTCTCAAAAATATATATTTTCCCTATTTAATTTCTTTACCGAACTCTTGTTTTTGCAAAGATTGGAGGGAGGATGATGATAACGAGATACCCATAATTGATGTTGGTATGCTTTCGAATAAAACTTTGTTGATGATATACATGCATTGTTTCAATTCCTAAACACTGGAGAAATAAGGAAGTTAATCCCTTGTCAACCCCTTCGAGCCTAGAAGTTGGAGTTTCTTTCTATACGAAAAACCCACATTGTTAACCTGGGGCAGGGTAATTCTCAGTTTAATTCAGATGTGCATTCATTCAAGACGTCTTTCAATAGAGGTTGTATTCAATCAAGCTTCCTAAACACGCATCAAAGAAGTGTCGAAGATGTTCCTCAAGTCAAAAAGTGACGATGATGGTTCCCCGTAATCATGAAAGTCAAGCAGTCACTGTCTTTAAAAAAATATCAAAAAGGAAAAAGCCGCCAAGTTAAAACTAAAAGGCAACTTAGGCAAAATTTTGGGGCATCCCGCTGACCGTAATCTAAAACGGAACGATTCAGGCAAAAGTTAGGGATGACAAATTCAAATAAGAGTTGACAAAAGTCCTTAAACAACAAATGTTGCAAAAAGAAGTGACTGCTATCTCAAGAATCTATCAACTTCTGAGCCATGATCACTATCAGTGTACAATCCAAAATCTCTTGGAAACTAAATGCACAATCTGAGTTAACTAAGCGTAGGACTGAAGAACATCACGAAGATTGGGTTGGGTACAAATAAATTTTGAGCCTTTATCCTTTATTTCTTAAACTGTGAACCAGACCACGCTACAACCCTCAAAAGACCTAATTGAAGCCAGGTTTCTTTTGAAAGCATACTACAACAAGGTTGCGTAATATGACTCCTAAGGTCTTTTGTAAATCAATTGTATTGGTATATCCATACTGTTGTTTTCTCTTTCACTCTTAAATTTTTAAACCTCTGTGTTTTAACCAGCGATTCATTTCTTATACAGCAATTACATCATTCCAAAAATGATTTTTAATTCAAAACTTGTGCATGAACTTTACATTAAATTTACCATGTTTGGATAAACAATTTTTGCTTGTAAACAAGTTTTCCTCATCAAGGAAGTCCAAACTGTTAGAAAACTTGGTCAGTGATCCCAATCAGAGGCAAGTATCTTTCAAATCCTGTTGTGAATCAGTTCAAGATTTGTTGCTCAGTGCAAATCATGCTCAGAATTATTCTAATCAGAAGATCACTTTCAAGACTTATATCGGGGCACTCATTTCCCTCAGTTATTTTCAAGAACTGAAGCCATGATCAGTTTATCTTCAACAATCAGCTAATTTGGGGCAATCCTCAAGCAGCGCTTCAGTCCTTCCTCCAAGGATCATCATTTCAATGCAATTCACAAGGGTGTTAGAAATGTTTCTCAAGACATTTTCTCTCCGAGCAGAGTTGGTAGTGTTCTCCGTGTTGAGGAATCAGAGTTCCCATCTTACCTCCACAAAGGAGTCAATCTCCGTTGTCATAAACGTCTGCATTTCATACTACATGCATAGATCGTTCATATATCATGCATCACAAAATTCAATATCATTGCATAGCAAGAGTGTTTTATCCTCATTTGTATTTCCCGGGGTCTTGTTGCAGTCAATATCTTACCTTGCAGTCAAAATCCAACTTACTTGGTACCTACCAAAACAGATGTTCGTCAGTCTGTATCTCTTTTCGTCCAATACTATTTCTTCGTTATCTTAAACCTCAATTTTATTCAACACCATTGGATGTCACATTCCCCAGTGCATCATTTATCACCACTCCAGTGCCATTCCTGGATGTCTGTCTATTTTTACTCCAGTGCCATTCCTGGATGTCTGTCTATTTTCACTCCAGTGTCATTCATGGAATGTCTGTCTCTTTGTCACTCCAGTGCCATTCCTGGATGCCTTGTTTCACCCTTCATCTAAAGCTATTATTAGATGTCGAGCCTTTTTTTCATCCAAAGCCATTATTGGGTGTTACGTCTTTCTCACTTTATTCAAAGCCATTATTGGAAATTGTGATCTTTCTCCATCTAAAGCCATTATTAGATGTCGAGTTCCTCCATCTAAAGCCATTATTAGATGTCGAGTCTTTTTCATCCAAAGCCATTATTGGGTGTTACATCTTTCTCACTTTATTCAAAGTCATTATTGGATATTGTGATCTTTCTCCATCTAAAGCCATTATTAGATGTCGAGTCCCTCCATCTAAAGCCATTATTAGATGTCGAATCCTTTTTCATCCAAAGACATTATTGGGTGTTATACCTTTCTCACTTTATTCAAAGCCATTATTGAATATTGTGATCTTTCTTCATCTAAATCCATTATTAGATGTCGAGTACCTCCATCTAAAGTCGTTATTAGATGTCGAGTCTTTTTTTTTATCCAAAGCCATTATTGGGTGTTACGTCTCTCTCACTTTATTCAAAGCCATTATTGGATATTGTGATCTTTCTCCATCTAAAGCCATTATTAGATGTCGAGTCCTTGTCACTCCGACGGATATCCAGAAATATCTTGTTGTTCCAGCGTGTCTTTCCATGTTATATCATCTATCACAAATTTCTAGTTTTCGAGTATATCCGTATTCCCATAGAGTTTGTCCCATATCATACATCATTCAAAAAATATGTCAAAAAAATATGTATAAAAAAAAACATTGCATTCAACACTTTCTCATTATATTTTATTCACAACATACTCATTGCATCTCAGGGCAAAATTTTGGGTTTTTGATATTTAACTATCTCCCACTGCGATAATATGAAGCTTGATCATCTTCATATCATCTGGTTGAAGATATTTAAAAATAGGGGCAACTGTTGCACCCCAAATTTTACCCTGCTATTTTTCTACTTGCATTGTATTTATATTATAAAAAAAACAGTCATTCACTCATTGTATATGCATTATTTCGTCGTATTTAAACTGATCAAAAGTCAGTCTAAATCAATATTCGCATCATTTTTAGTTATAAAATACTCGTTATCTTACTTCATTCATTTTTACCTCTTTGTCTGTTTATTGTATTGTTTTAAAATTATTTATATGTTGATGATGTCGATATTTCGGTTTTATAAACAGACTGTTAAAAGCGATTCGACACTGTGCGAAAATTAGCGGGGAAAATATTTCAAGTTTTCATCTTTTACCCACTGTTTTATAAATTTACGTATCGCGTAAATCATAAAAATGTGCTTTCCCTAATTTTTCGGTACATTTCGAAGTCTCGTTTTTTACCGTAAGTGTTTTAAAACCGGGTATTCTGTATTATCATTTTATTTTGATTTTAACTTTTTCAACAATTTTTCTTTAATCTTCAAAATTCATAGTTTATTTTAATATACTCATTTTATTTTTTTCAGATAATTTATTGTCCGAACTTTTACCATTTTTTACCATTTTAGGTGTCCAATTTTTATCTCTAAAAATCAAAATAAAATTGTTTTTGGGTAGATTGTTTTTTATACTTTTGGGTCTTATAGCCCATTTTGCAAAAAAGCATTTTTGGCATTTATAAAATTATCTTAACCTAATTGTTAGTGTATATATAGGATATGTTATAACTTACAAAAGGGGAACGAGGCAAAAATTAAAAACGGAACAAAACAAAGGCGGAAACAAAAAAGGAAACAACATCCCTTCATTCCTCCTTCTTCTGTCCACTGTAGCTTCAAACAAACCCCTCAGCCTCATCCGTCCCCCAGCCGCTCCACTGTGTTCTCACTGTCACCACCTAAAACCCTCTGTTTCTCTCCCTCACCATTGTCCAATATTCTCTCCAAACTCCGTTTCTATCATCATCTTCACAACCATCCGCTACTTCCTCTACCAACAACACATACTCCAGCTTCTTCCTACAGCCTTCCACCGTCTTCCACAACACCACCTCACTACCCAGCCGCTACTCACCTCACGCACTTCCTCCGCCTCCTTGTTGTTTCTCCCTGTTTCCGTCACCCCTCGCTTCCTCTGTCTCAACCGTGTTTGTTGCCTCTCTGCTGCTATCTTCTGTCTTCCACCGCGATGCCCTGCTTCTGCTCTGCCCAGCAACCTCCTCTATTTAAATCTGACAACAATAGATTGTAGCTCGCCGTCTCATCACCGTATCTGCGGTCTGTCTCCGTGCAATACTAGCTCGACTCTTTTTCGTCATCAACTTCAACGTTCGGGTAATTTTCGTGCCTTAATCCACTGTCTTTGCTTGAGTTCATGTAACAATTTCCCTGTGAAAATATTTTCTGATTGTGTTAAGCTTTGTTTACTTTAACATCTGTTTCAATATGTCTTTGCTAGTTTGTTAGTGTTCAAATCTTGCCGTGAGCATGATTGTTGAGTTGTTTAGTTTTTTTTGTTAAATCTTAATGTCGATTGCAATAATAGTTGCAGGAGTTGGTGTGGTAATGCTGTGAATTATACAAAAACGTTGATAATCATTTGGAATGTGTATTTGAATTCATAATTTCATTTGTGTCAGAAATGGATTGAAACCTCTATGTCCATGTTATGTTTCATGATAAATCAGTTTGAGTTGATTGGGTTTTCGCGAATGATTCCGAGTCGGTTTAATAAGTTTGGTTGAAATATCAACGTGGCTGTTTTCGTGTTTTTCTCTTTTAATTAGTGTTGATATCCATGTTTTTGGTTTCGATGATGGTTTAGTATCGATGATGTGTTTATCCGCGTTTAATACAAACCGAGAAACCATTAGGGATATCATAATATTGCATTATTCTCATTTTAATTGAAGTTTATGATTTGAAAGTTGTATGGTTTCGATGAAGGTGATGTTGTTTCCGCGTTTATTCGCGTAGAAACTAACCGAGAAACAATTTGGCATTTATTTGTTTTGTTTCAATGACGGTTTAATGATTATACCGCGTTACTCGCGTGAAAATCTAACCGAGAAACATGTTGGAACACCATATTTTGTCTTATTATCATTTTAATTTTTGATTGAAGTTTGTAGTCGGTTGACATTCAAATTTAGCTTCGATGATGGTTTGACAATGATACCGCATTTACTTGCGTGTGAATTTAATCGAGAAGCTATAATGGGGCGGCATATATTGTTTTCCTTTGGTAAAATTTGAAAAAAATCGTTTTACCTTGATTTTAAAGTGTATGTTTAGTGGCTGCCCGAGTTTGATTTGTTTAATTTGTAGCTCACTTTGAATTCGTTTTATCATATCATGAATTTGAATTGGATAAGAGTTTGAATTCTTAATTCTTGTTTCATTTGTGAATTGTTAATCTTTAATAGTCATCGTGTTTACTTGATATTGAATGATTTAGAATGATAAATGTCATGTTTAGTGAGTTATGATACAAAGTTTTGCTTCTTGAGTTGTTTATGTAAATGATACAAGTTTCATTCAATTTTATGATCTTGTTTACTAACCATTTTTCGATTTCATACCTTGCATTTTCATTTTGTCTTTAATTTTTATACCACTCATGCTACTAACAGATTTGTTACTTGTGAAGGCATTCAAGAATAGTTCAAATACCGTTTCCTCTTAGCATCTATATACTTTTTTCTATACACTGTTATTTATATTCATATTACTATTTATATTTAATATTTAGTAATGTACATACAATATACTTAGTATTTTTATTCTTTATATTTAATACTTAGTATTTTTATTCTTTATATTCATATACTTATACTTATTCTTTATATTTTTATTTCTTTATACAATTGGTTGTCGGCTGTCAAACTGATTCCCCAACACTTTGGATTTGAAGCATGGTTCAGAAAACTATGGAAGAACTTCAACGAGACCAAGATCTATTAAGAGATGAGATCAATCAGCTGAGGGGTCAGAATATATCTAGTTACCTCGTAAAGCCAGTGTTTCAGACAGGACAGCTCATCCTTGTTGCTGATTAGTCACTAGGCCATGTTTCTTTTCTGTTTGCATTTTCCTTTGTGTATGTTAAATTGTTGCTTTCAAATCTTGTCTGTAATTTCATGTTGATTTTAATGAAATGAGCATTACACTATTTTGATTCAAATCATTACATTTATCGCTTTCAAAAATATATATTTTCCCTATTTAATTTCTTTACCGAACTCTTGTTTTTGCAAAGATTGGAGGGAGGATGATGATAACGAGATACCCATAATTGATGTTGGTATGCTTTCGAATAAAACTTTGTTGATTAACCTGGGGCAGGGTAATTCTCAGTTTAATTCAGATGTGCATTCATTCAAGACGTCTTTCAATAGAGGTTGTATTCAATCAAGCTTCCTTCACACGCATCAAAGAAGTGTCGAAGATGTTCCTCAAGTCAAAAAGTGACGATGATGGTTCCCCGTAATCATGAAAGTCAAGCAGTCACTGTCTTTAAAAAAAATATCAAAAAGGAAAAAGCCGCCAAGTTAAAACTAAAAGGCAACTTAGGCAAAATTTTGGGGCATCCCGCTGACCGTAATCTAAAACGGAACGGTTCAGGCAAAAGTTAGGGATGACAAATTCAAATAAGAGTTGACAAAAGTCCTTAAACAACAAATGTTGCAAAAAAAGTGACTGATATCTCAAGAATCTATCCACTTCTGAGCCATCATCACTATCAGTGTACAATCCAAAATCTCTTGGAAACTAAATGTAGGACTGAAGAACATCACGAAGATTGGGTTGGGTACAAATAAATTTTGAGCCTTTATCCTTTATTTCTTAAACCGTGAACCAGACCACGCTACAACCCTCAAAGACCTAATTGAAGCCAGGTTTCTTTTGAAAGCATACTACAGCAAGGTTGCGTAATATGACTCCTAAGGTCTTTTGCAAATTAATTGTATTGGTATATCCATACTGTTGTTTTCTCTTTCACTCTTAAATTTTTAAACCTTTGTGTTTTAACCAGCGATTCATTTCTTATACAGCAATTACATCATTCCAAAAATGATTTTTATTTCAAAACTTGTGCATGAACTTTACATTAAATTTACCATGTTTGGATAAACAATTTTTTCTTGTAAACAAGTTTTCCTCATCAAGGAAGTCCAAACTGTTAGAAAACTTGGTCAGTGATCCCAATCAGGGGCAAGTATCTTTCAAATCCTGTTTTGAATCAGTTCAAGACTTGTTGCTCAGTGCAAATCATGCTCAGAATTGTTCTAATCAGAAGATCACTTTCAAGACTTATCTCGGGGCACTCATTTCCCTCGGTTATTTTCAAGAACTGAAGCCATGATCAGTTTATCTTCAACAATCAGCTAATTTGGGGCAATCCTCAAGCAGCGCTTCAGTCCTTCCTCCAAGGATCATCATTTCAATGCAATTCACAAGGGTGTTAGAAATGTTTCTCAAGACATTTTCTCTCCGAGCAGAGTTGGTAGTGTTCTCCGTGTCGAGGAATCAGAGTTCCCATCTTACCTCCACAAAAGAGTCAATCTCCGTTGTCATAAACGTCTGCATTACATACTACATGCATAGATCGTTCATATATCATGCATCACAAAATTCAATATCATTGCATAGCAAGAGTGTTTTATCCTCATTTGCATTTCCCGGGGTCTTGTTGCAGTCAATATCTTACCTTGCAGTCAAAATCCAACTTACTTGGTACCTACCAAAATAGATGTTCGTCAGTCTGTATCTCTTTTCATCCAGTACTATTTCTTGGTTATCTTAAACCTCAATTTTATTCAACACCATTGGATGTCACATTCCCCAGTGCATCATTTATCACCACTCCAGTGCCATTCCAGGATGTCGTCTATTTTTACTCCAGTGCCATTCCTGGATGTCTGTCTATTTTCACTCCAGTGCCATTCTTGGAATGTCTGTCTCTTTGTCACTCTAGTACCATTCCTGGATGTCTGTCTCTTTGTCACTCCAGTGTCATTCCTGCTTTGACATCATTCGGCCTCAGATAACTTAGCTTCCATGAGAACTCTCATTGACGGAATTTCAACTTCTACGGGGAGCACTGCTTCCATGTCGTATACTAAAGAAAAAGGAGTTTCCCCTGTTGAAGTACGTACTTTTGTATAGCACATCTTCATTCAGGAAGAAATTTCTAGAAATCCTCCTTAGAGTTTTCCTATCTTTGTGCGATTCCCCGAGTGGGTACTCTTGAGTTTGAAGGAAGCGTTTGATGTCGTGGAACCACGGTTTATCATCGATGACTGCTTCAGTTTTAAATACGTATGTAGGTCTTTCAAGACGTTTGATACGGATCTTAGGCATATCGTTCCAATGGTTAACCTTGAACATGGAAGATAGAGTAGCCAAGGCGTCTGCCATTCGATTCTGATCTCGAGGGATATGATGCAGCTCAACTTTGTTGAAGAAAGTCAACAAACATCTTGCATAATCTCTGTAGGGAATCAAATCAAGATGATGAGTTTCATATTTGTCTTTGATTTGATTGATCACAAAGGGTAAATCTCCATATATGTTAAGGATCTTGATCCTTAAGTCGATGGCTTCTTCGATACCCATGATACAAGCTTCATATTCTGCGATGTTGTTGGTGCAATAGAATAGTAATCTAGCGGAAAACGGGATATGAGAACCCTCGGGAATAATGATGACTGCCCCAATTCCATTGCCGAAAACGTTAACTGCTCCATCAAAAATTAAGCTCCATCTAGATTCCGGATCAGGACCTTCTTCAGGTAATGGTTCGTCACAATCTTTCATCTTTAAGTACATAACATCCTCATCAGGGAAGTCAAACTTGAGAGATTGGTATTCGTTGATTGGTTGATAAGCCAAGTGATCGGAGAGAATGCTTCCTTTGACCGCTTTTTGAGCACGGTACTGGATATCATATTCAGATAATAGCATCTGTCATCGAGCGATTCTTCCGGTTAAGGCAGGCTTTTCAAAGACATACTTGATTGGATCCATTTTGGAGATTAACCAAGTCGTGTGATTGATCATGTACTGGCGGAGACGTTTCGAAGCCCACACCAAAGCACAACATGTTTTCTCGAGCATGGAGTAACGAGTTTCACAATCTGTGAACTTTTTACTCAAGTAGTAGATGTCATGCTCTTTCTTACCGATTTCATCTTGCTGTCCAAGCACGCAGCCCATGGAATCTTCTAGCACAATAAGGTACATGATTAATGCTCTTTGGCAATCTTCTGTCCACACAACCTCTTGATTTTTGCGGAGAAGCTTGAATATTGGTCCACAAGTAGCAGTCATTTGAGAAATAAACCTGGAGATGTAATTCAACCGTCCAAGAAATCCTCTTACTTGCTTTTCTGTATGTGGCGTAGGCATTTCTTGAATAGCCTTGACTTTGTCAGGGTCAACTTTAATACCTCTTTGACTGACGATGAAACCTAGGAGTTTTCCAGATCTTACCCCAAATGTGCATTTGTTAGGATTTTGGCGAAGCTGAAATTTCCTTAGTCGTTGAAACAACTTCAAGAGATATTCTATATGCTCTTCTTCAGTGTCAAACTTTGCTATCATGTCATCCACGTAGACTTCGATATCTTTGTGCATCATGTCATGAAAGAGAGTAGTCATCGCCCTTTGGTAAGTTGCGTCTGCATTCTTTAATCCAAACGGCATTACTCTGTAGCAAAATGTGCTCCATGGCGTGATGAAATATGTCTTCTCCATGTCTTCGGGAGCCATTCTGATCTGATTATATCCAGAGAAACCGTCCATGAAGGAAAAGACGTTGAAATTTGCAGTGCTATCCACTAGCATGTCGATATGCGGTAATGGGAAATCGTCTTTTGGACTAGCTTTGTTCAAGTCCCGGTAATCAACACACATTTTGACCTTTTCGTCTTTCTTTGAGACAGGCACTATGTTGGCTAGCCATTGAGGATATTCAGAGGTAACGAGGAAACCTGCATCGAGCTGCTTTTGAACCTCCTTTTTGATGTTGTCGGCCATGTCTGGGTGTACTCTTCTCAGTCTTTGTTTAACTGGCAGACACTCCGGTTTTAATGGCAAGTGATGCTCCATGATGCTGGTATCTAAACCTGGCATGTCTTGATAGGACCAAGAAAACACATCAACATATTCTTTGAGAAGATCTATCAGTTTGCCCTTGACGTTGTTGTCGAGTAGAGCTCCGATGTTTACTTCTTTTTTGTCTTCCTCAAAACCTAAGTTGATTGCTTCCAAACGTTCTTTGTGGGGTTGAATGTGGGGTTGAATGATTCTTTCCTCGTGCTTAAGAAGTCGAGAAATCTCATCCGGGATCTCTTCTTCATCTTCTTCCTTGGCGTCAAACACAGGGAATTCAAAGTTGAGAGAGAGCGTAGAGTTATTGCGTTCAATGGATTTGTCCATTTGTTAATCTGCATGTTTGATTTATGTTTGATTATTTAACTCTTCTTTTTATTTTTTTTAAAAAAGTTAATGTGAAAGTGTATGCAAATTATTATTATTTTTTTTTATTGTTTGTTTTATTTGGTTTTTTTAGGATTACCATTTCCAAGAAAAGGGTAAAAACAAAAAACAAACACAAAATGTGGAATCAAAACAACGCTTTTATTTATGATTCACAATATGAAACAGGGCCCTAAATACAAACTCATTTGTCTTGGGCAAGACAAAGAGAAATTTTTTAAAATCTAAACCCTATAAAACATCTCTTCGCCTTGGGCGAGGCGAGAGTTCAAAACAAAAGCGAGATAAACTACTTAGAACTATGAACATTAGTCTGAGCTTTAACAGACTCCCAATAGTGGCGAACTCCTTGGAAGTCTAGATACTCTGGTAGTTTCCCTTTTGGCTTATTTCTTGTGTAGACTTTGGTCGTTGGTCGAACAGACTTTGAAGACTCTGGTCGGTTGACCTTGCCTTTTGTGCTGCTGAAGCAATCTTCTTCTGCTCGATTGACAGGTCGAGGAGCATAGTATGCAGCATATGTGCTTTCAAGTGGCATGTATTCTGGATTCTTGGGATGTTCTTCCCAATCTTCTGGGTGAAGAGACTCATTGTCTGCGACGCTTTCCAACTCATTCCCAGAATTGTCTTCCTGTTCTTCTTCGGTAATTGCGTTGATGTAGTGATAATCAAAATCTGGCTTGCAAATATCCAACCAATCTTGCCTTATCTTTTATTTTTGTATTTTATTTAAATAAATTTGAATTTAAGTTATTAAATTCAAAAATAAATAAACAAATAAGGTAGAGGGCGTGGCATGCTGTACGGTGATCATGGATAGTCTTATGATCAAGTTTAAATCATAAAATCTTAGGCCCATTTGGAAAATTTTAGCTTTTGCAAGATGTTTTTCTTCATGCACCTCCTCAAAAATGCTCAACTTGCACAATTTGTATCTTGCTCAATTTTTAACATTTTTGGGTGTTCTAGGACTTTTTAGAAAGCTCAAGATGTCTTATAAACAACCCTTTTGGTTTCATCTTCACTGGAGTTTCCATGCTCATGAACACTTCTTTGCAAAAAGATGACTTTTTGTTGACTTTTAAAAAGACCTGTAATGTTTTGATCCATAACTTCTAAATGAAGCATTTTCTACCCAAGCTTGTGAGACATGAAGTTGTAGAGAATGGAATTCTCTTCAAAATGAGCTTTGGTGGAAAAATTTCTGATAAAGTATGTGAAAGTTATGCGTGGTCAAAGTTCTGTTGACTTTTGTCTAAAAAACCCTAATTTAGAAACTTTGACTTTTGATCAAATCTTGACTTTTCTTGAGGAATCATGATCAACCCTTGATCAAATGATGAATATTACTTCAAAATGTTGGTGTTGAACAAAAATTATGAAGTTTGACTGTATGTTAACCACAGTTGACTTTTTGTCCAATACAACTGATTTTCAGCTATCTGAGCAATTGGATGAGCAAATTTGACCTGTGAGGCTTAAAACTTGACATGGTGATTCTTTGAAGCATATGATGAGATATGGTGACCACTTGAAGCATTGGAAGTCCATATTGACTTGAGAATGGCAAAACCCTAGTTTGGGTTGATTGCTTAGAAGAGGGTTTGTCTTGTCAACCCTTGTGAAATCCTTGAGTATGGATATGTGAATTGTCTTGAGAAGTGGGAAGGCAAATTTTGGGGTATAACACATACAAAACCAAACACTCTCAGATGACCAACACTTTGCTTATCTCCAGTCCACTTCTCTAAAGGAACAATTTCCTTCAGCTTTTTGTTGGACACCTGTTAAGAACATATGTTGATATGGCAACAACTTCTTCCCGTAACATATGAGGTAACTTCTTCTCTTTCAGCATACTTCTGGACATATCAAGCAAAGTTATGTTTCTTCTCTCAGCAAGACCATTGTGTTGAGGAGTATATGGAGCAGTAACCTCATGTTCTATTATGTTCTTCTCACAGAACTTCTGGAACTCTGTAGAGTTATACTCACCTCCACCATCCGTTCTCAGAATCTTCATCTTCTGACCACTCTACTTCTCAACCTTCACGTTGAACTTCTGAAACTCAGTAAACACTTCATGTTTGAACTTAATGAGTGTTACCCACGTCATCCTTATGAACGCATCTATAAAGGACATAAAATATTTGTTTCCTCCAAGTGAAGGTATTGAAAATGGTCCACACACATCAGAATGTACTATTCCCAGAGCATGTTTTACTCTTGGAGCACTTCTGATACAAATGGCAATCTTGGTTTCTTGCCTTTCATGCACACCTCACATGACTTCTCAGGCTTCACAATCTTTGGAATGCCACGCACAAGCTTCTTAGAACTTAGATTCCCTAAGCTTATATATTTCAGATGCCCTAACCTCTTGTGCCACAACTTACTATCACCTTCAGCGCCTTCTGCACTAAGGCACTCTACTTCAGCTGTACTAACATTCACCTTGAATGTTCTGTTGCATATCTGTTCAGACTTCATAATCAACTTCTGATGGGAATCATACAACTTCAAGAGGTTGTCCTTCATTACAACTGAGAAACCTTTCTTAATGAGCTGACCTACACTCATCAGATTGCTTTTAATTCCAGGAATATACCAAACATCTTTGATCAGAATGTTTTTCCCATTCTTCACCTTGACTCTGATATTTCCCATACCTTCTACATTAAGGTACTTATCATCGACACATCTGATCTTTGTTCTCCTTCTGGAGTCAAAGTATATCAGCCATTGTTTATTCCCAGTCAAGTGGTTTGAACACCTAGTGTCCATATACCACCAATCTTCTGACCGCTTACAATCAGAATCAGAAGCCATCAATAACACAGGTTCATCATCTAAATCTCATCTGGTTATGTTTACTTCTTCTGATTTCCTTTCTTTGTTTGACCAACAATCTCTAGCAAAATGGTCAAACTGCTTACAACAGTAACATTGAACTTTCCTCCTCTCCTTTCCCTTCTGATGTTTCTTCTCACCAAAAGTTGAGGTTTCTGACTTCTGGAATTTATCACCACGTCTATTCTTGGCCTCTAACCAAGACTTCTTCTGGTCCTTCTTGACAAAAGAATCTTTCAGAGCCTACTCAACTTCCCTCTCAAAAGTTCTTTAAGTCAAACGCAACTCGTGCACTTCTAGACTACTTTGCAGCTCTTCTATTTTCATGGTTTCCAGATCTTTAGAATGTTCAATAGCTACGACAATGTAATAAAACTGAGGAGTAAGTGACCTTAGAACTTTCTCTATGATTACTTGTTCAGAAAGTGTTTCTCCACAAGCTTTCATTTCATTAGTGATCAGATTCACTCTTGAAATGTACTCAGAAACTTTCTCACTGTTCTTCATGTTGAGATTCTCATATTGCTTTCTCAAGGACTGAAGCTTCACCTTCTTCACTGATGCGTCACCACCGTAACATCTGACCAATGTATCCCACGCCTCCTTTGACGTCATAGAATCAACAATCTTCTCAAACACATTCACATCCACACACTGATGGATGTAGAACAACGCCTTCTGATCTTTCTTCCTCTTGCTTCTCTGCGTCTCTTTCTCATCTTCTGTTGCATCTTCTGCAACTAGAATATACCCATCAGTAACAAGCTCTAGAACATCTTGAGCTCCAAATAACACGTGCATTTGAATCATCCATCTATTCCAGTTCTTGCCATCAAAAATTGGAATTTTGGTGTTCATGTTTTCGTTCATCTTCTACCTTGTGCAATACACTTAGATATTCACTCACACAGTGTTTCCCAACCCAGAAAATCAGAAAAATGATTCTTGTTCTAGATTCAACGTGAACCTAGAAGCAAAATCAACCACACAACACAAACTCATGTTCACTCATGTTTCTAACCGGAGCTCTAGATACCAATTTGTTGGTGCACAAGAATAAAAATGATTGGAATGATGGAAGAATAAAAGAGAATGGCGGCTACCAAAAGGAGAAAAGAAATAAGGATGGTATATTATTAATGAACATAGGAATACCTATTTATACACAAAAATGGTAAAAGTAAGTATGCCACGTAAGCCCTAATTAAAATAACCTTATAGCTAAGTTATCTAAATACTTCACAGGTAAGTTAACTTCACAATTAAGTTAACTCTAACATAGCAAATACTAAGTTATCCTCCAGAACATCAGAACTTCTTACTGGTCATCCGAAGTTCTGGATATGAATTATTGAACCCCAGAACTTTTAACTGACCTTCAAAAATTTTAGATATGAATTATTCTCAACAATAAATATATTCACAGTAGCAATGCTGTCTTTTTATTATCACGATCCAATAGCGACCCAAACGTGCACTACAATTTTAATTTTTATGCAGAGTATTTATTAAAATTAAAATATTAAACCCAACAAATTCAAAATTTCATGCAGATCCATTATGTGGTTTCCAAGCAAATTCCATTACTTTGCCACCAAACTAAAAGTGTTGATATTGTATTTTTTTTTAATATAACTTTTAAAATAAAAATTTTTATGAAAGAAAAAATTTCCAAAAGTAAGTTTTTATGAAATTTATAAAATAAAGTAATTGGATGTTAAAAATTAATTAAAATTTTTAAACTAAATGTTTGTGAAGTTTAAAAAATAAAATAATTCATTGTAAAAGAATTAATTGAAACATTTAAAATAATTTTGTTTAGAATTTTAAAAATAAAATAAACAATGAAATATAATCCATTATAAAATAAGATGTATCTATTTTTTAATTATCTCATCAAAACACATTTTGAGTGACTATCTTCATTTTTAGTATCACTTTTTTGTAAATAATTTTCTCTATTTCTATTTTAAAAAAATTATATATTAATATTTTTTTGCCTAAATCTACTAACAGAACAGCTCTAACAAAATAAGAAAAATCTACTAAAAGAATAATCCAAAAAAAGTTCTAAAAAAGAAAATAAAAAATAAGTAAAAAAAACCATCAAACCAACTCTCCAAAACAACAATAATATTCATAGAAATACCAAATTTGTAAATAATTACTCCCTAAGCAGAATCACACAAACAACAATAAAATTGAGCAATCATAAGAATTAATGACATTCAAGTTTCAACCAACTGCCTTCTTTTAAACTCGGCAACATAACAGCAGCAGGACCATAGTGAATGGATGCAGTAAACGTCTCTACTTCTTCATTCTAAGAAATATCAAGTCTTGGAATATGCGCTATCTTGTTCCAGTCCTCCCCTGTTTCCTTCTTGCATCGCTCCTCTAATGTTGGGCAACCTGTAATGCTTAGATCCTCTAGAGAAGTGAGGTGTCGAATACCCTCCGGCAAGCATCTCAATTCTGGACAATAATCAATTGTCAAGGTTCGAAGGGATTGCAGACCTTCCCAAATATTTTCTGGTAAAGACTCAAGCTCAGTGCAGAAACCGATATCCAGAGACTCCAAAGCAAGGCTAAGGGGTTCATTTGGTAACTCCTTCAAGGTCCAAAAATTATGCACTCGTAGAGTTTGAAGACATGTAAGGTTTCTTAACACCCCTTCTGGAAAGGATGTTATTCCTCCACCTTCATAAAGGGAAAGGGTAGTAAGACCATATAAGTTGGAGATTGAACTCACTAACTCATTGTTACATTCAATTACAGTGAGGTTTTTAACATACGGAAGACATGGTAATCTAATAAGTTGATGGCAATCGATAACTTCTAAAAAAGAAAGACAAGGAAACATCTCCCTCCTTTCCAGTTTCAACAACCTCTCTAATCCTGGTAAGAAACTTAATTTGAGAAACTCAAGAGATGGGAAAATCTTCACATCCATATTGTTGTCATCATCATCCACAAATTTCAGATTATCCATATAACATAGAGTTAGTTTCTTAAGCGATGGTAGTTTACCAAGTGGTGAAAGCTGCACAAACTTGTGGCAATTCATAAGTTCAAGAGAAACGAAACTAGTTAGAGTTTGGATCCAACTTGGAAAACATAATCCATTATAGTAATGTATCTTCAAGCTTTTGAGATTTGTGTGAGGTTGAAGCCCTTCTAGTACTTGCTCGGAACTAATACTCGGGGTCTCATTGATTTTGCCATTGACACTCCATGACATGAATACTTCATGGAGTTCTTTTTTAGCTCTCAAATTCGCTTCTTGAGCATGAGATAAACTACCAACATCTTTTAACCCTCTGATATTCAGTTTACCTCTGAGGTTTAGATCGCGTAGTTCTGTCAAGCTTTGTCCTTTCTCAAAACTAACGATGTATTCACTCAACGTTCTTAGGCGAGTTAATTTTCCAATGTAGGGAAACAATTGAGAAAGTGAATAGCAATTTTCAATGACAAGATGCCTAAGATATTTTAAGCAAGCCAAACGTTTCGGTAGACATCTCAGTCTTGAAAGATTTTTCAATTTCAAGATTTCCAATTTATGTAAGCTGTAAATTGAGTCAGAGATGTTTTGAAAGTCACAAGAATAAAGTTCCAAATACCTCAAATGAATTAAACTTCCGAGTGATGATACCTGGAAAGGGCAGATGCGTAAAACCCGAAGAGAACAGTTTGTTGGGAATGGGAAGTAATCAGTTACTCCAATTCTGTAACGATTCAGCTCAAACATTGTGCGTAAGGACTCAACCTTTTTCAAAGCACTTTCATCAATTGATAATTGGCCATCAGAGTCAAAACTAATATGATGTGTACTTTTTGACAAATTAGCCAATTTTCCATCCTCTAAAATCACACATTCTTGACCCATTATTGACTGAGCAAGATCATGGACAAGATCATGCATCTTGAAAGAAATGTCTCCTGAATCTTCATCAATCTCGATGTCTTGAAAGAATGATTTTTGGCACAATTCATTCCAAATCATGCTGCCAACATCTTCGACCTCCAAATTTTCTCTAGACGAAATAAATCCATTAGCCAACCAAAGATGAATGAGTTCTTTTTTCATGATTACCCAATCTTTAGGAAATATAGCACAAAAAGAAAAACACTGCTTTAAGGTCGGAGTTAAATGTAAGTAGCTCAACCTCAAGGAAGGCAAGATTGAATTATCATCTGTTAAAGCCCAAATTCTGCTGTCTTTAACTTCAAGCCATTCTTTTTCTCCACTTCTTGATCGCATCAGACCTCCCAATGCTTGTGCCGCAAGAGGCAATCCACCACATTTCTTTACTATCTCCTTACCTATTGCCACAAGTTCTGGGCGTTCTTCTCTGTCATGTCCAAATGCATATTGTTTGAACAACAACCAACATTCATTTTGCTGAAGGCCAGACAGATGATAAGTTTGGCATGTTCTCACAATTTCCGCAACATCCTCATCTCGAGTGGAAACTAAGATTGAAGAACCTCTGGATCCACACAACAACAACACGGATTTCAACTTATTCCATTTCTCTTGGCTTAATCCAGATTCTAGTTCTTGAGTTTTGTTCCACACATCGTCTAAAACTAGAAAATATCTTGAACCTTGCAACAAACTCTGCACCTTTATTTGTAATCCATCTAAATCTAAGGAATCACACTTCTCAGATTTGATAGATTCTATAATGGAACATAGAATTCTCTTGACAGAAAATGACTCAGAAACGCAAACCCAGATTTTTGTATTAAAACTGTTACTCACCCTAACATCATTGTAGACCAACTGAGCAAGAGTTGTTTTTCCAACACCGCCTAAGCCAACAATGGGATAGATGGAAAGAGAGTCAGAATCCCTCGCTTGGGTGAGAAGAAATTCAACAATCTTCTCTTTATCTTCTTCTCGTCCAAAAACTTTAGGTTCAGCAATAAATGAACTGGTTTGACGCCATTCAGGTACTTCAATTGAGCTTTCTCTAATAGTAATACCTTCTCGTAGAAATTTGTTTTTACTATCAGCAACATCGTCTAATCTCCTTGTAATTTCTTTCAACCTCTTGCCTATATCACGTTGAAAAATGAAGTTCTTTGGGTTGATAGAAAGTGAGCCCTTCAGCCGGGTAGATTGAATGGAACACTCATCAAGGATGTCATCTAGCACATAAACAGCATCTTTGAGTTGTTGCAGCCATACCTTAATAGAGCGGTCAGTGACTTGTTTCTGCTCAGCATCTTCAAGGACAGCCTTGATGAGTTCTAAGGTGGTTGATAGCTTTTCAGCCTTTGACTTGATTCCAAAAATGGTGGAAAATTCATTTTGAAGCAGAGATCTCAAATTCTCTAACACAAATCCAAGCAAGGCCTCAGCCATTTTTTTCAGTAATGAAAGAGATGATGAATAACTGATTTAGGTTGAATTTCAGAGTGCTGAAGTAAAAAAGAAACAACAATGAGTAGAATGCGGTGCTAGCAAGTAGCTGTAGCTGATGTATTGGGAATTCTGAAAGGCACAGTGAAAAGTTCAATAATTGATGCAAAGTTCCACTATTGAATTTATTTGTATCTTTTCATTTGTATTCATTTGAAGAAAAAGTCTACTTTTGCATAAAGTTGATGAAACTAGTCCCCACTGGCGAGTATAATCGTAGAAGAGTTTGATTGAGCCACTTTAACCACTAAGATGTGGCAGACAAAATGAGAAATTTTTACTGTAGTAGCACTTTTTTAGAAGTTATTATCCAATATACCGTACATTTTCACTCTATTATTCAATATACCATCCGTTCAAACAATTTTTTTTTGAAACAAGACTGTCGCCCATTGAATGGGAGGGTGTGTGTAAATTTAGAATGGTGCCGTCAATTGAATGGGAGGTAGTGTCTAAAAGTATTTTTTTTTTACGTTTTAGTTTTAATAATTATATTATAATTAATAATGAATAAGTAATTTATATTATAATTAATAATGAATATGTTTATTTTAATAATTATATTATAATTTATTTTAATAAATTATTTATATTATAAATAAATAATAGTTATATTATAATTAAATAATAGTTATATTATAATTAATTTATTTAAGTAATTATATTGTAAATTATTATAATAATTTAGTGATGTTATAATTAAATAATAATTCTATTATAATTATTTTAATAATTTATTTAATTTAGTAAATATTTTAGTAAAATAATAAAAATGTACTAAAAATAATAATATATAAATTCATTAAATGAAACTAATATTTGGAATAAATAAAATAAAACACTACATGAAAAGTTATTTATTTCTAGCGGGGGTTTTGGCCGGGTCGTGTGAAGCGCTGGTGAGTTCCACAAAAAGGAGCTTGTCTGTTGGTCCGTCGAACCATACGATGAGGTTCTTGTGGAGGTTGCTCTTCTACTGGTTATGGTTGAGATGAAGGTCCGACGTCATTGTCATTCATTAATGCTATCATTTCTTCATTGGTAAATGGCATCTCAGTTGCACTTCCATAACTTAATGTTGTTCCCTCGAAATTCCAATTTCTTATGTTACCGGCTGGCATTTGGCTATATATTGGGGCTTGGTAACATTCGGGTGTGGTAAAATATTGGGGTTGGGAAAAAGGCATTTGTTCTTGGGGTGTTTGGTAGGTGGGGTCTTGTGGGATTTGTAGATTTATTGAAGTAGGTGGTGGGTTATGTGATGTTTATGGGAAAAAATTTGAAAATTGTTGTTGGATTCCCCATTGGGATAGATCAGGTGAGTGTGTATATTGATGAGGCCGTTGATTTGGGGTAAAAGGTGATTGTGTTGGGAAGAAAGGTAGTTGGGTGTTATGGAATTGTTGTTGGTTGGTCATGAATGGCTGTTGGGCGTAAGTGCTTGTTGATTGTCTGGTGTGTTGGATGTGCGTGTGTCGACGTTTGAAGATGTCGGTTGGTTTCGAGGTCAAATAAAAGTTATGTGGTGACAAATACAAATAGGAAACAGACCTATACCAATTCATGTAATCCGTGCTCGGTTTACATTCATTTGGCATGATATTTCCTTGTAAGACATTATCTTTGCGGTTATCCCATTGACGACGCTCTTCCTTCAAATGATTTGAATAAGGAGTATGAGACCATTGGTCGTTCACGGTAATTTTGTGATACTCGTCCATGCAGATCGGAGCATCGGGTATGCCTTGAAGAATTCCAAATTGGAGTTTTACCCTATCTGTATGATGTATTTCCACAGTCGTAAAACAGATAAGGAATGTTTTTGAACTCCACATGCGATCTTCCGAATTACTTGTTAGCACTTCAAGCTTTTGTTCCAGGTACAGTGATAGATATGCAAACATCTCCGATGTATACAGATGACGGAACTCTTGTTGTAGGAAAACAAATATCCCATCGACTATTTTGGGCATTTCACCATGCATACGAGGTTTTGCATATTGCAAGCCTATGATTGATGGTACATGGTTATATGGTAAATACAAAGTGCGCTACTAATGGCGGTAGACAAGATGGAAATAGTAATATTTTCCTATTGCCTTTGCCATTGTGGAAGGTGAGACGGCAGAGGTTGGGGTTCTTTCTAAAGAACTTGAGACTTCATGTAGCTCCCAACCCGATCATGTTTGATTTCGAGACACGCATCTATCGAAAGCGCATACAACAATCACGATAATGGTTGGCGAGAATCCTCCATCATCCATGTTTATTGTATCGACATATCGCGCAAAATTTTGTTAAGGAAATCAAGGATCGAAGCCTCAGGAGCAATGATCAACATGGGTAAGTCTATTTTATACATCTTTTATGTAACGTTATTAGTACACTAAAATATTAACACATTTTTATTAAACCATATAGGTGGCGTTAAACCAACCAACGTTTAGGTATTATCGTCAAAAGATTGGCATGGCTAACCCGATGCTTTGGTGGATAGACAAAATTCCGTGGAAAAATGGACTAGGGCATTTGATGAGGGTCGTCGTTGGGGCACATGACAATGAACCTTGTCGAGTCACTTACGTATTCAAAGGCACTCGTAATCTTCCCATCACAATGGTTCAAGCAACGTACTATAGAATGGGAACACTCTTTCTTTGAAAGGTGCAAATTGAGTGCGATTTTGAATTCGGCGATCATTTAGAAATGCGTGAAGGTCATGAAACAGAAACATCAAAATCCTCCACGCACCGGGTTAGCGTTTTTACTATAATAATAACACTTTCGGTGAAGGAAACCATTGACCACGGTGATGGGAAGCCTATGGGACGTTATAAGGTCAACTTGAGCGATGGTGTATCGGAAAGTTTCAAGCATACCGCCTCCCTTGTTCACATGTTATCACCGCATGTTCGTGGTGTGTCTTGACGCATATCTTCTATGGTCGACGTTTACAAGGTGCCTAACCTATTTGGGGTTCTGACACAAGTTTTCCATTACCATTAGATGCGATTGGCCAACTTATGAGGAGACCAAATTTGCCATAACTCAATCATGAGGCGCAATAAGAAAGGTCGTCCGAGAAGCACCGTATTACAACGAGATGGACAACTTTAATAAATTGGAGAAAATGTGCATTGTGTCGTCTCCGGGACACAACGCGATGCCCCAATGTAGGAACTAGTCACAATTAGTTTTTTTCATGCCTCAAAGTTGTATTACAAAATGACATCAAGAAATTAGGTGTTTCATCCACTAGTACTTTTGCATTTAATTTAAATAACACTTCCATAAGACAAAGAACTAAATTAGATACTTGAACAAACTTTAAAACATTATTTTTAATTATTTTAATTAAAATATTTGTAAAATATATATATATATATATATATATATATATATATATATATATATATATATATATTAATTATTTAAATTTTAAATATATTTTTCCATTATTTGTAATATATATATATATATATATATATATATATATATATATATATATATATATATATATATATATTAATTATAAATTTTGAATTTTAAATAAAGTTTAATTTTCTAAATCTTTAAAAGCACACTGCCGCCCATTGAATAGGAGGGTGCTTTAATATTTACACACTGCCGCCCATTGAATGGGAGGGTGTTCTCAAATTTGCTTTTTTTTTTTTGAACGGATGGTATATTGGGTAATATGATGGAAATATATGGTATATTGGTATATAACTTCTAAAAGTATGCTACTACAGTAAAAAATTCGACAAAATGATGAACTAACTTTTATTTTATAATAATTGATGACGGGAAAATGATTGTTGACAAACTCCATATAAGCAAGATGTTGTAATTGTATTTCTGTGTGGCGAATATGATCACACATGCTGTATATTTATATACAAAATATGTATACACAATAAGTAATAATATAATTTACACTTATGACTAATTGAATACAAATCAATACTAATTGATTTGTAATTGATTCTCAACACTCCCCCTCAAGTCGGATTGTATATATTGTATGATCCGAGCTTGCTACAAATATAATTCACTCGAGAACTCTTAAGAGACTTGGTAAGCATATCAACCAATTGATCTTCAGATTTGACGAACTATGTGGTTATTTCTCCTGATAGTACTTTTCCCTTACATAGTGACAATCTATTTCTATGTGCTTGGTCCGTTCATGGAATACCGGATTTGATGCAATGTGAAGCGCCGCTTGACTGTCGCATATGAGTCTTGTGTCCTGAAGGTCTCCTAACCTAAGTTTTGAGAGTAAATTCTTAAGCCACGCAAGTTCCTTTGATGCTGTTGCCATAGCACGATATTCAGCTTCAGCACTAGATATTGCAACTGTATTTTGTTTCTTGCTCCTCCATGAGATCATATTTCCTCCAATAAGAACACAATATCTAGAAGTGGATCTCCTATCCGACGGTGATCCTGCCCAATCTGCATCTGAATAACACGTGAATTTAGCATCACCCTTATCTTCATATAATAGGTCTCTTCCTGGTGCATTCTTTATATATTTGAGAATCCGAATAAATGCATTCCAATGAGTATCACAAGGAGCATTAAGAAATTGACTCACAATGCTCACTGCAAAAGTAATATCTGGTCTGGTGATGGTAAGATAATTGAGTTTACCCACTAGACGTCGATAGGAGTATCAATTGGACGGCAATCAAGCATATCAGTTTCATTAAGGATGTCTAATGCATACTCACGTTGGTTAATTGTAATGCATCTTGAGGAATGAGCAACTTCAATACCCAAGAAGTATCTGAGTGGACCCAAGTCTTTTGTCTGAAAGTTGTTGAAAAGATGAGTTTTGAGCCGTTGGATACCCTTTGTATCATCTCCAGTGATAACAATATTATCAACATAGACCACAAGAAAGATGCGCTGATCGGTGGAGGAAAGAAAAAAAACCGAGTGATCTGATTCACATCTAGTCATACCAAATTGTATCAAATTAGAGCTAAAGTGACCAAACCAAGCACGTGGAGACTGTTTTAACCCATAAAGAGACCGACGAAACCGACAGACAAGTCTAGAATTACCGGGAACGGTAAAACCTAGAGGTTGGTCCATACATACTTCCTCCTCTAATTCTCCATGTAAAAAGGCATTTTTAATGTCTAATTGATGAAGCGGCCAATGATTAATAGCAGCCATTGCAAGGAAGAGACGAACTGAACCAATCTTGGCCACTGGAGAAAAAGTGTCACCATAATCAAGACCAAATATCTGTGTATATCCTTGGGCTACCAAACGAGCTTTGAAACGATCGATTTGACCATCTGGTCCAACCTTCACTGTATAAACCCATCGACATCCTACTGTAGTTTTGTCGGAAGGTAAAGTAACAATATCCTAAGTGTTATTTGAATGCAACGCAACCATTTCTTCCACCATCGCCTGACGCCAATTGGGATCAGTCATAGCTTCACCTGTAGACTTAGGAATAGCCACAGAATCCAAAGCAGACACAAAAGACACATAGGAAGTAGAAAGACAGTCATAATTTAAAACACAAACATATTTAGGATTTGCAGTATGAGATCAAATACCTTTTCGTAATGCTATAGGGAGGTCAAGTTCAGGTGACGTAGCTGGAGGAACAATTGGAGTAGGAGATGGTGCTGGTGGATTAATATCATCTCTAAATTCCGATGGACGGGGTGACCTTCGCTGGTAGACCTGCAATGGAGGTTTAATGGGTGTGGGAATGACAGAAGGGACATCTTGAGCATCTAAGTTACAAGTCTCATCGGGTGACAGAGAGGTAGAGAAAAATGGGGAACCTTCAAAGAATGTAACATCAGAGGAAATAATGTACCGTTGAAGTTGAGGACAGAAATAACGATATCCTTTTTGTATACGAGAGTAGCCTAAAAAAATACATTTTAGAGATTTGGCAGAGAGTTTGTATTTACCTGGACTAAGATCATGAACAAAGCATGTGCAACTAAAGATGCGAAGCAGAATGTGGTACATGTCATGTTGTGGATTCAAGATAGAGTATGGAATCTGATCTTGAAGGACCAATGAAGGCATTCGGTTGATAAGGTGACAAGCTGTGAGGAGGGCATCACCCCAAAAATGAGAAGGTACATTGTGGTGAAGTAAAAGAGTCCGTGCGGTTTCAACTAAATGACGATTCTTCCGTTCGGCAACACCGTTTTGTTGTGGTGTATGAGCACATGATGATTGGTGAATGATTCCATGTGATGTTAAAAAAGATTGAAACTGGGATGACATATATTCACGAGCATTATCAGTACGTAAAATTTTAATGGAAGTGTTAAATTGATTTTTAATTTCAGCATAAAACTCTTGGAATATATGGAAAACATCTGAACGATTTTTCATTAGAAATAACCAAGTACATCGTGAGAAATCATAGATGAAAGTTACAAAATAGTAATATCCTAAGGTAGACTTCACATGACTAGGACCCCAAATATCAGAATGAACTAAAGTAAATGGTGACGCAACACTTTTATTTACTCGTTGACAGTAAGTACTACGAGTATGTTTGCCTAATTGACACGACTGACACTCAAAAGATGAAAGCTTAGAAAAACCAGGAACTAAAAGACCCATTTTATTAAGACTAGGGTGACCCAAACGTTGATGTGTAAGGTCTTGAGAAGCAATCGAACATGCCACCGGTGGAGATAGATGATTTAATCCTCCAGATTTACTCCCTGCTCTAATCGTCCTTCTGTACGTCGATCCTGAACATAAACAGAATTATTATTAAAAATGACTGAACAATCAAGAGTACGAGTAAGCTTGTGAACAGATATCAGATTAAAAGGACAACCAGGAATGTAAAGAACAGACTCTAAAGACAGGTTTGGAAGTGGATGTGCCTGACCGAGGCCTTGAACTTTGATTTTAGAACCATCAGCCACAATGACCGAAGGCAAAGAATCAGAATAAGACAAGTGAGATAAAAAGGATTTATTACCAGTCATATGATCAGAGGCACCAGAGTCAAGGACCCAAGGACCAAGAGAAGATGTAGATACAAAGGCTACATGATTGCCCGACTGAGCAACAACAACAGATGATGATGGTTGATGGGCTACTTTGAATTGGATAAAATCATTGTAATTAGTGGAGGAAATTGTAATGTCTTTAGTGTTGTCCGGTTGAGCAACGGCAGCAACCCGTGGTTGTCGTTGTTGTTCTCTTGCCTTTGTACGACAATCAGCTTCAATGTGACCATAACGATTGAAATAGTTACAACGAATACCATGATGTTGTCCACCCCTTCCTCCGGTTTGTCCACCACGACCATGATAGTGGGAAGCAAGAGCAGATGATTCAGTGGGAGATGGAGTGGAGACCGGTCCAAAGGCGTGAGGTATAGTCAAACGCAATAGTTGTTCACTAACTGCTTCATAGTTAGGAACATTGGATCCTGATAAAATCTGGTTCCGGACGGAATCAAGCTCTGATGGTAGTCTGGCAAGTGCCACGATCATGAACTACTTACTTTTTTGTTCAACATAAGTTGTTGGATCTTTGGTAAAGGGCATTAGGGTTGTGAAATTTTCCTTTAACGCGTCAATCTTACTCAGATAGGCTTGCATATCCATATTCTCCAATTTCAAAGAGTTGAGTTTGTTGATGACACTGTAAAGATTATGGACATCATTGGAGAACGCTTTCTTAGCCTTTTCC